>BSBN01000652.1:1200000-1800000 GCA_027924645.1 Cunninghamia lanceolata | reverse complement strand
GTAATATACCACATCCAATTGTAGGCATGACATACCTCAATAACTGAGACTAGTTTCATGTTATTGGTGATTGATTTTACTTATCATTCTATTTTTCAAACTTAACACTAAATGCAAACCTCAAACTCCATTTTTTTCAAAAAATTGAGGTGTATTTCACATAACAAGTACTAGCTTAACCTAAGTTTAGGAAAAGTGGATTCAAGAAGGGTCTATGAATCTCACCAACACAATATAAGCTTGTTTAGCAAAATCACCCTGCCAAGGTGTTCACCTCTAGTATTTGTGGGCACTTCATTATTTAGATAATTTGCTTAGGAGATTATGCAAGGGGGAAGTATAATATAGTATTGTAATGTTGTTTCTTACATTTATAATTTCTCACTAACAAAAAATAAGTAAAAACTAAATCCAATCAAATCATATATGACAAAAAAGTTAATCCTTTCAAGTAAAAGACCCCAAAATTAACTATTCTCCAATATAATAACAAATCTCTTTCACTTCACCCTTAAGCATGTGATGATATAATAGGCATGTCAAAAGTTGTTTTACACATTGTATGAAAAATTGAAAAGATAAACATCGGTGCTTTAAAACATGGCTGAAAATAATAAAAACATAAAATAACATCCAAATTTTTTTCCAAAAAATACATTCAACTTGCAAGGTTGATCCAACCTTGATTATTAGACATGGAAACTATACAACATCTATCCAACATTATCAAAGTATTATTTAGAACTATTTAATATAAGAAAAAGTTCCAAAAATCACTAGAAATGTATGTATTTTGTACACAACTATAATTAACAGTCGATGTAACAAATTGAATAAGGAAAAATAAGAAGCAGCAGAATTATTCTATAAAACTATCATTTTGCTAATAAAAAATTAAATTTTCCATATATAACTTATTTTATATTTTTACTTTTTAAACAATGACTTATTTTCAGTAATTTTTTTTAAGTAAAACAGAAGGTTGATCCAAAACAGAGCAATAGTGTAAAGGGGGTACACCCAATTTCAACATTACTTTCATGAGATGGTCTATCCATTCTGCAATGTCAAATACCAGTCAATTCCAGAAACAGAATGCCAGAAAAATCTTAAGAACTTGGATGTAAGGTATTTAAGAAACAGTAAGATGAATCTTTCTTTACAGAAGCAGAAGAGAATATCGAGAAATAAATGCCATGATATTGTCTTAGATCATTACCCTTCTAAAGTCCATTGATGAAGTGAAGATATCTCAGAGAAAGCAGTTTTCTGTTCCACCTCTCGGGTCTTCCTAAACCATGAGAAAAGAAAAGCAAAGATTTCACTGCTCTTCTGAGATTTAGGAAGCCTTTGAGGGGAGTAGAAAACAACTCCCTTTGAACGTTTGACACGACAAATCATGTAGAGAGTCGAACCAAACCCTGTGAAAACGTAAAGATATATATACAATATCCTAAAAATAAAGGAATACGTTTATATTGTGTATTTTGAGGATTGTTCGGGCCAATTTATAGAGATTTTGAAGAAAGAAGATAAAAGAATCAAGAACCGTTCAAAATATTCTCAAGCGATCACATGTTATCCACCATTTCTTGTCTTCGTATTGGAAAACATCAGTGGCGTATCTGGAAAAAGAGATTCCATTCTTGCTAAAGGATAAGCGTTGCGAGTTGTACGAGAATTCTAATGGTTGTTCAGTCTTGTGTGGTCAATCTATTCAAGTGTCGACAAACAGTAAAACTTGAGCTTCCATAAAGCTTAAGTTGCACAGGTGATTTCAGAATATTATACTCGCAGGTGAATAAAGTACCAATGTTACTCCTCACCAAGAAAAAAGTTTTCTTATCTTTGACTTGTAACCCCACAACTTTTTATAAGAAGCCACCTACGTTTACGAATGGCTTGACATATGTGTTCTCTATCAAGATCATGTGATATCATGGGTTGGTATCTAGGGACCCACAAGTATTTAAAGTAAAAGAGGGTGGCGTGAAAATTTAAAGCCCTTTATTAAAACTCTGTATGAAGGAAATATGAAGACAGGCCAGCATTGAAATATCAAAGATATAGCTGAAGGCCATTATTCGAATACATGTTAACATCGTAACTCTTGGAGGGACAGATGCTTTTTGGCTAAAATTATTGTTTAGGGACTCACCATGGGGCCACCCAGCCCCACGAGGTATAGTTTGTAAAGTTATTCTAGATGGTTGCGAATTTGTCCAGGTTCTTAGATTTAAGGTTATATCAAAGGCTTTGTATCTGGTGTGAAAATTTACTTTGACTTTCTTGAAGTACAAATAGAGAGATCATTTTAGTCTTCTAAAAATTCAATAAATTTTTTTTTTTTTTTAGATTATTAAGTAATGTGAAAGGAAGTTAATCACAGTATTTTGTGTGCACTATTATGAAAAAGAATTAAAAAGAATTAATGAAAGTTCAATGAACAAAATTACACTTTGTAAGTAACTATTAAAGTTAGGAAGATGAATGCAAAAAGCACATGCTTTTTGGAACAATCTTAGACGACTCAGTATGGAGTAGGTTAATGCATTTTTCAAATCAATTCCCATTATTAGAAATACATTTAATCTAAAAAAATTAATCATATATGATTAGAGAACTAAATATCTAATAACTTAGATATTTAAATTTTAATTTGTTGTAAATCAAATTTCAATTTAAGTACTTAAAATTTTACTAGTCATAATTTTAGTAAGTATACTTTAAATTTGTATGTTTTAATGATCAAAACATTTATATATAAAAAAATATAGATGTCTAAAAAATGTTACCCAAAGATTAAATCCATCTCTCATACATGAATATGCAAAACTATCTTGTTGCCGCTATCGCAACACTCCCCTAATTTCTCATGAAATCATGGAACCAGGGACTTGTGTATTTGTTTTTTCTTTGTTTGCTTTGTTCGTCATGTGTTTGTCATCCATTTTTCATGTCCATGTTCGGTGCGTTGTCTGTCTTAGCTGCTTTAGATCTCTATAGCCTCCATGTTGCCATGTGGTTCATTTTGCCTCAAGCTCTCTAGGCCATGCTCTCTCCTTGCTTTGTATTTACTAGTGGGCTACATCATTCATTGTCTCCCTCAAGTTTCATAAATTGGTGTGCATAATCTACCCAGTTGTAAACAACCGATGCGTTGTAAATGACCGGCTATACGGATACTTCGACCACTGACACAGTCGACTCCTGCTAGTGATCAAATAGACTGAGTTAACATCGACCAATCTATCTGTATTGCTTGTCGATGCACAATCGGCCATATAGTTTTTGACAAGCCAGTCGTTTACAATGTACCAGCTGGTTAAGCTCTTTCACATAATCTCCCAAACCTTTAACTTCTTTACCTTTTTGTAAATTCCACTGATGTTTATAACTATATAAAATATGAAGAATTTAATTTCCATGAGAATCAAGAGACGATCTATTAGCATAATATAATTTGTATATATATATATTAATATAATATATAAATATATAATGTATATATTAGAATATTAATAAAAAATATATAATGCATATATTTGTATTGCTAATTTATTATTTTAAGGTAGACTTTAATTTACTAAATTAATATTATAAAGATAATAATAATAAAATAGGAGTCTTATATTCTAAGTCTTTATAGATTAGATTTTACTACTTTATCTAAGTAAAAGCATAATCTAGTGCTTTACGTATTCTTATGATTTTAAAGGAAAATGGGGGTTAATCATTCTAAATCTCACTTGAAATGTGAGAACATGTTTTCTGATGTTTATTTAAACCTCCACTTAGTATGTGGTATATGTTTTTATGTTTAGTCTGTAGGCAAATGGAGTAGAGGAAATATGAACTCACTTATGTCAACAGACATCATTTAAAGAGAGAAAATTCAAGCGTTAGGGCAAATAAACATATCTAGTGCTTTCAATCAATGATCTATGATAACACTTAAGAGATGACAAGAGGCATAAATGATGTAGGCAGAGAATTTATTGAAAAATATAAGCTAGCAATCGCACCTTAGTGTACAATGGGTATGCCAAAATTAAAAGAGTATTGGAATGCTTGATCATAACCTCAAGTCTATCACACAATGGAACACTTTTTATCACTATGTTTATGTAGTTAAGCTTAGTTTTGTAATCCCATCATGGATAATGATTTTTTGTTTTAGGAAATGTCTCTTCAATTGTAATCGGTGGTAAAGGTAAAACTCTCACACACCTCCCCTCTCTTTCTCTCTCTCCGTATTTATCTCTCTAGGTCTCTATATATCTATGTCTCCCTCTCTAGCTCTATATTTCTTTTTATCTTCTTGTTTGATCTTTATCTTGTCCCCTTTGTTTTTCCTTTTCCTTTTATATATTCCTTCTAATTTAGGGGTTGCAATAATTTTCAAGTCATCACCTGGCTTAATTCTAGTCATAACATTCTCCATACTAGATTTCTCCATCATAGAAAATTGTTTAATTTCTTACTCGAGGACACTTAATTTGTTTCTTGTGTCAATTAACAAAGATAGTAGGTTGTCCAAATTGTCCTGTTGACATATCTCCTTGTTGGGACCAGAATAATCAGACATCCTCATCTGAGCCATGTCAACTTCCTACATCAGACTAATGCAATCTTTACCTAGTAGACTCCAAGCCCTAGTGTTGAACCTAGAGCTCTGATACCAAAGGTAAAGACAATTCTTAGGTTAGATGACCTTCAAATATATAAAGTATCAAAATATCAACAAAACAGTGCCAAAAACAACCAACTAAAGTACTCTAAGAGAGAACAAATATTCGATCGAGCCTATCATGGTTTCAATCATAATTCCTCAAATTGGGAATAATAACATATAGATAAAATAATTTGGTCAAACATTTTATAAGGTCTTCAAATTTTAGTGCCTCAAAACACTAAGCAACAATTAATAATGCAAAAGTAAATATGGTCTAGGGATCTTACTAACGATCAAAGTGTGATAATTAGATAACAATATTTATCCACTATTCTTCATGTTAACCTCATGCTACTCTCAAGGATAAAAGAATCATAGCACACATAGTACATGGTTAAAAGATTACCTTTATTCATTCATAACCCCACACATAGGAAAAGTTTTACTCTTGGTCTAGTAATAATTGACAAATCAAACAACCATCCTCTCATTTTGCCAATTCTCTTCAAGAGCTAATGAAATAATTACAGTAATAATCTTGAAATAGATATTATCAAATATAATATTAGAACATATTATAAGAGAAGGCTCATTAATCTCATAAGAGATCTGTTCAATAAGTGTTCAATGTTATTTCATAATCAATATAGCCAATACCTTCATCAAAGGAGAGTCATCCTTAGAGATTAACTAACTCTTATACAAAAGAATGCCTATGTACTTCAAGCTTGCAAATATGCATTCAAAACTAAGGGATTAATTCTACATCCAAATGTTGGTTATTTAGGCTCCTTTTAAGAAATGTCAAAGATTTGAAAATTCTCTTGCAAGGGACTATGTCTAAGCACTTAAAGCTTTTAATGATACAATCCAATATTACAAAAGTTAAACATGGTATCTTAGAATACTATTTGCAAGGTATGGCTAGCATGACCATGATAAGAAGGCCCTTTAGTCAATGATAAAATATGCTTGAAGGAATGAAGCTAGACCATATCTTGATATTCATACATATTCAACATGTAGGCCACATCAATAGTGGCCATGTCTACTTGTATTAAACCATGAATGAAGTACTATGCTTCTATGGTTCACATCTTTGGTCATTTTAAATACCTAGAAGAGGGTATGATATATTAATAAAATGTATTATTTTCTATAGCTTATGACTACTTGGAACACCCATGCAATGTCAAGATAATGATAAGAGGAAGCCTAGACAAGGCACGTGATCGGTTGATATTATACCTCAAATAAATGATTACATGGAATGCTATTACGATATGATAAGCACAAGAAGACCTTTTGAAAGGCTTTAAAAACTATCAAGCAAATGCAACTAGAGGATGTAAATCTAGACTCCTCGACCTTATTATCATCCTCCTTGCCTATGTACATATGGAGTTTCAGATACAGTTATGTACATCCATCAAAACTAATTGATAAGTTTCTATAGTTGCAACTGTTAGGCACGTGGTGAAGCCCAATGTAATGGCTCACCTTACTTGTCTAAGATTTATTCTTGTAACCGCATGTATGCAGAAGATATACTCATTCACTTGTAACCGATCCTTTCTGGGTCACTGATTCAGACTGCTCAGACAATTGGTAGGAATGTTTCTAAGGGTCTTTTAGACTACTATGTTTTATTGTTATTGTTTAGAAATATATGTATGTATGTATGAAAAACATAGAGAGAGAGAGATGTATCATCTGTAAAATGAATGAACCCCCTTCTTTGTGGATGTAGCCATTAAAATGGTGAACCACGTTAATCGCTTTGTCTTCTCTATGTGTGCGATGTCTTTATGATCTCTTCATTCTATGTATTCTTCATTTAATTGTTGCTACTCTATCTTGGTTCTATTGTTTTATTTCTTGCATCTATAATTGGTATCAGAGCTATGGTTAGAAGCTCAGTCTAGAAGCTCATCTTGTGAAGATGATTGAAATCGGTGAAGATTTTCAAAATCACGGACAACACAGACAAATGGAAGAGAGAGAAATTCACTAGTTAGAACTTTGGACTGTGGAAGGTACAAATGGAGTCATTGCTCATCAAGCAGGATCTCTCACTTGCATTGCTGGGGAAAACAAAAGGCAAAGGTTCAATGTGAGATTAAGACTGAGACAAAATGGACATGAAAGTGAGGGCAACTATATTTCTCTCACTGTCCAACAATGTATTATTTAATGTTTCAGCTGAGAATACTATGAAAGAGCTTTGGGATAAGATCTCTAGCATGCATGAGATTGCTTCAGCTTCTAATAAGGTATTTATTATGAAGAAATTATATAACATAAAAATGAAAGAAGGTGGGATTATGTCAAATCATCTGAATGAATTTAACACCTTAGTTACCCAATTGACTTCAGTGGGTATAAAGTTAGATTCTAAGATTAAAGCAATTTTGTTGTTGTGTTCCTTACCAAATAGTTGGGAAGGTGTTGTGATGGCTGTGAGCACTTCTATAGCAGCCAAAAGTACATTAGTTTTTTATGATGTTGCAACCACTTTTCTCAGCAAAGACATGAGAAGGAAAAATCAAGAACCCTCTTCCGGTGATGCTCTAACAGCTTTAAGTACAAGCAATAGGGGAAGAAGCTAAGAAAGAGGTAGATACAACAACCGAAGAAGATCAAAATCTGGTCCGCAATCGAAGTCCAGGGGTAGAAATAGGGTTTGTTGGTTTTGCGGAAAACCTGGTCACACTAAGAAGAACTATTGGAACTGCAAGAAAGATCAAGGAAAAGTAAGCACAATTAATGAAGCAAACACTGCATGTGATGGTGTTTTGGTCTTGTCAACAAGTAACACAAATGCAGATTAGTGGGTCCTCGATTTCAGCGCTTCCTTCCATGCTACTTCATGCTGGGAGGCTTTTACAAATTTTCACGAAGGCACATTCGGTAAGGTGTTTCTTGGTGACAAAAAAATGTGACATCTTAGGTAAAGGTGATATAATATTGTATTTGAAAAATGGAGACAAATTAACTTTGACGGATGTTAGATATGTGCCAATGTTAAAAAGGAATTTAATTTCAGTTAGTCAGCTTATAGCACATGGCTACAATGTTAAATTTTCTCTTGATTCATGGAAAATTACAAAGGGGCTTCTAGTACTGGCAAGAGGAAAGAAGCAAGGTAATCTCTATATTTTGGAATGTTTTGGTGAAGTGGGAGCTGCCTTGCTAGCTATGGATAGTGGGTCTAAAATATAGCACAAAAGGCTCGGTCATATGAGCCAAAAAGGACTTCAAGTTATGCTTCAGCACAATCAGATTCCAGGCCTCACCTCCGTTGATTTAGAATTATGTGAACATTGCCTTTACGACAAATAGACACGGAGCAGCTTCTTGAGAATGGGCATGATCAAAAAACTACTCCATTGCAACTTGTTCATTCCAACATATTTGGTCTGACTGAGGTAACTTCTTTCAGTGGAGCTAATTATTTTGTAACCTTTCTTGATGACTGCACTCAAAAAATCTAGATTTATATGTTGAATAGAAAATCTGAGGTATTTTCAAAATTTAAGATTTTTAAGGCTACTGTTGAAAATTAGATTGGGCATAAAATTAAATGCCTACTAACAGACAATGGTGGAGAATATTGCTCTTCAGGGTTTGATTCATTTTGTGTAGACCATAGTATTTGATGGATAAAGATTGTCCCTTATACACCTCAGGAGAACGGTGTAGCTGAGAGGCTCAATCGCATGATACTTGAGAGAGCTAGATGCATGCTCTCCAATGCTGGATTGGGAAAAGAGCATTGGCCAGAGGCATGTAATACTGCAGTGTATCTAATCAATCGAGCTCCATCGTCCAGGCTAGATTTTGACATTCCTGAGGAGAGATGGCTTAGAAAACAAATTTCCTATCATCATTTATGGGTGTTTGGATGTGAAGCCTTTGTTCACATTCCAAAAGAGTAGAGAACTAAGTTAGATTTCAAGTCAAAAAGGTGTGTTTTTCTCAGCTATGGTGAAGATCAATTTGGATTTCACCTTTGGGATCCTGTTGCAAAGACCATAATCCGTAGCCACGATGTTGTGTTTAATGAGAATAATTTTCTAGGTTTTCAACCTTGCAATTCACCTCCACAAGAATATGTTGATGTGGACTTGTTTGAAAATGGAACAGTAAAGCAACCTACCATTACTTTCTCTCAGCCACTAGTTACATCTTGTCATTATTACACCACAGGAGCCCTTCTTTCTATCGGTCCCTTGCCTTTGGTTGATTGCACATTACCCACATCAATCTCTACACATTCCTATGTTTCAACACTGCCAATTCCAAGTGATATGCAACTCTCTAAGACCACAATGTAGCAAATGGCGACTACTTTGCAGCCCTATGCTAGACCCCACATTTCAATGTAGTCTTTAACTCATACGTTACCTCCTACTTCTGATTCTCAGCCCCCTGTAGTTGAATCACTGCCATTGTCAAGTCCTACGCAGTGTCCCAATGTTCATTCACTGCCATCAAATACTCACACGCAGCCTATGCAAAGTCCTACACTGACTCCTCATGCTCAAATGTAGCTCTTTGATTTCTTAGTGCACTCCCATTCACAGCAACTACAAAGAACATTGCCTCAAGAAGAGATGTCAGTAAATGTGCAATCAAATCTCTTTCGAACAGATAAGTAATCAATGCTAGTTACAAGATAGGGCACTATAAGTGCACCGAGTAGTGTGCAGAGGTAGGGGAGCTTGCAACAGGGTCATTTACAATCTGAGATAGATGATGTTCAAAGCTTATTACAAAGACTACATCTGGACACAAATTTGTAGCCAGAGAAAGGTCCACAATTGAGGAGGTCTACTCATGAGAAGAGGGGACCTGTGAAATACGAAGACTATGAGTTATTGCTCTCTGATTATGCAGAGCCCGCAACATATAAACAAGCCTGCAAGGATGAAAATAAACACAATTGGATGGTAGCCATGAATGAAGAAATGGAGTCACTGAGAGTAAATAATACTTGGGATTTGGTTTCTCTTCTGCCAAATCGAAAGTCTCTCTAGAACAAATGGGTTTATCATTTGAAAGATGGAGATGGAGGGAGTAAAAGGTACAAGACCAGATTAGTCGTCAAGGGGTTTGATCAACAAAAAGGTATCGATTTTAATGAAATTTTTTCCCCAATTGTTAGAATGAATACAATTCATGTTGTGTTGGGTTTGGTAGCTATTTGGGATTTAGAACTTGAGCAACTCGATGTGAAAATAGTGTTCCTACATGGAGATATTGAAGAGGATTTATACATGGAGCAGCCTGAAGGCTTTGCTCAACTAGGTCAAGAGCATCTATTTTGCAAGTTGAAGCGAAGTTTGTATTGGCTGAAGCAAGCTCCAAGACAATGGTATTTAAAATTTGACCGCTTCATGACTGATAACAACTTTATTCGATGTGAATAAGACCATTGTGTTTACTACAAGAGGCTAAATACTGGTGAGTTTGTCATCCTTTTTCTCTATGTTGACCGTATGTTAGTTGCTGGTACTAGTGTTAAGATTATTGCTCAGCTGAAGCAACAATTGGCTCTTTATTTTGCCATGAAACACCTTGGACCAGCCAAAAGAATCCTTGGGATGCAAATATTTAGAAACAAAAATAAAAGAGAACTTAGATTGTCCCAAGCAAACTACATTGCCAAAGTGTTGGATAGATTTAATATGTCTCATGCCAAACCGGTATCTACTCCTTTGGCTGATCATTTGTGACTATCTTCAACTATGTCTCCAAAAAATTAGGAAGAGGAAGAACAAATGAGGTCTAATCCATATACATCTACAGTTGGTAGTATAATGTATGCAATGGTATGTACTCATCTGGACATTGCTCAAGCAGTCGCAGTTGTGAGAAGATTCATGAGTCATCTAGGCAAATTACACTGGCAGGCAGTTTAATGGATTCTACAGTACTTGAAAGGTACCTCATATTATTGTTTATGTTTTGGAGGTACTTACATTCAGCTTCATGGTTATGTTGATTCCAATATGGCTGGAGATTTAGATAAACATGTTGATAACTGAGAAGGGGGGGGTGAATCAATTATCTTAATTATTTCAGCTTCTGAACTTTCTTAACAATTAATACAGCATCAAATCAAATAAGCAAACATAACCATGAAATGGAAATAACATCAATACACATGACACAATATTTTTGATGTGGAAACCCTGTTAAGGGAGAAAACCATGAGGTGATTAACCCAAGAATGTATTCTCTATTAGAAGAATAGAAATACAAAATGGCACCCAATTAGGGCCCACTGCTCACTAGAGGCTCACTATCTATAATAGTTTATACATGGAAACTAGATACTTGAACTGATGAGAAGCATCCACATATGCTGAGGTTCAGTTTCGGTTAAGCCCAATATACTGATCTGCTACACTTCATTCTTACTCTCTTAGGTGCTGTTGTCCTATTACATTCTAGACCTATCTTACTGCCTTCACACTATTCTTCTACTTTTATTCTCACCTCATAATACACCACACACATATTCATATCTAAATCCATCTGGTATATATATCTGCACAAAGGATTTTATCCTCTTTCTAGTCGGCATCCGGAATAGTGAATATTTTCCCAAACTCTAGTCTATCGGCTGAATCCTTACTTACCAAGTGATGCGAATCAAGAAGATACTTATAGAAGTCATCTAAAATGTCATTCAATCATGGATGATACCTTAAGAACCTTGATCACCATCAATATCTTATCCAAAATAATTCTGATGCTTTGTCGGTCAGTTCTTCCTCTGTCTATTCTGCCAAACCAGACCTGCATACTTAGATGCTCATATCTCCTCACTCTTTCATCACCGGAGGCTCAATCTCTAGAATCTATTAGTCAAGGTATTCCTCTTGACTTCCCCAAGTCCGTACTTTACAAAGATACTTCTTCTAAGAGATCCAGACCTGACTGTCAGACCTTGCTACATGCTCTGTTCTTGCTTACCGGACCACAGTATTCTTCAATCTAACTTCTGGTAAAGATACACCATGTCCTATAGATGTGTGGAATGGTCTTTGTTTCCATCAATGACAACACCAATGAAGCCACACAGTGTCTCTTCTCAACAATCTCCCCCTTTGGCATTGATGGCAACACTTAGTGAAAAATGACTAGGTGTTATACTACACTCCCCCTTGGTTGATGCTCTGTTCTATTGTACACTTTACCGGAACTCGCTCTTAGCTAGATTCCATATTTTTCACTGCTCCTCATCCGCCCTTTGACATCAATGGAAAAGGGTAGGGTCCGCATACCAAAATTTTCAAAAACAACCTATACTTAGCCGCATAAGTATATATACATGCTTATACTTACATATACTGAAGTATATCTGCAGAAGATGTCTTCAACTGGGCAAATTCTGTTGCCTAACTCTGCTTTGAATCCTGTCCAAAATTGAGATGTGACCACTCAACAGGAATCAAAAGCTTCTGCCCTCTTGAGATCTGTCGGATCACTGGTCCGGGCTGCGGCCTAAGCATCAGTTAGGGCTTCATGCATGGCCTCTAACTTAGGGATAATCATCCCTCTAAGTTCACCCATTCTTCTTAATATGTTCTTCCTCTCCTTCTCAAGATTCTTAATCTCATTCATGATTACAATAGTTTGACATTCCTAGCTTATTATGGATACGGTGAGAGGATCAAAATTCGAAGAGATGTTTGACAGTTTATCCTCTTGTTCTTTCACTTTATTCTCAATATCTTTTGTTACTTTAGTCCAGGATATACAAAATTTATATACTTCTCCTCCATCCTTAAGAGCATTTTCTAAGCTCTTTATCCCAATATCCATATTTCTCCTATCATTGGTTATAAGGCCTTGTAACTCTGAGAATCTCTTATCTAAAAACTCTTTCCAGACTTTTACCTCAGCTGATTTCTCTAAAGACTCAAAATGAGTGCTAACACTATTTACTAGAGATTTGAGGTTACTGGATGAAGAGACTGAGGGATCCTTCTGAAAAGATGGCATGATCTTCTCTAATACACTGGATGCAGTTTCTATGAGCTTGCAATCTTCCATGTGAGACTTCAGAAGTTTTTCTTTTGCCTTTGCTGAAGGAAAGGATGCTAGCTTCATGGTTTGAACCAGGGAGAGGGAGTCAAAATTGAATGGTCCTTGAAGAAGTTCTGGTTCATCAAATTCTATCACCTCCTTGGTTAAGAATTCCTCAACTGCTTCTGCTGTGTCTCTTGCCAGTGACAGGGTTTTGTCCCCTTTTGCAGCCTTACCACTATCATCTGTGATTTTTTTTGATGGAGTTTTCTCTCCTTCTGCACCCTTATTACTGTCATCTTCTTTTTCCTTTTCCTCTACTTCTTGACTGATCTTTTCTTCTACTCTTTCTTCTTCTTTAGATCTGGAGTCAGTAGTGGAAACCAGAGGAGAAATGTTTGCTTGATCATGGACTTCCTCTTCCGGAGCAGAGGAATCTAAGTCCTTACCTTTTTCTTCACCTGTCTCCTTTACCTCTTCTGCCACTGTATCAATAGATTCTTCTTTAGCATCTGTAGTTGAGGGATCATCACCTAAGTCCTCTACAATGGGAATGCTAAATCTTTTGTATGCATTTTGGAGAATCTCTTCTGTCTCTTTTCCTATTTTTTAGTTTTGCCAAGCATAAGCTGATTCATTCTAGCTTTGCTCCGGAACTCATCCTTGCAATCTTTGAAGATCATATTCATTTGCTTTGAAGTGATTGAAGGAAAGAGCTAAATGACTATCTGTTCCCGGATCTCAAAATCCTTTGCCCTAGCATTATTCTTTCTTATCTCTAATTCCTTCTCTAGGCTTTTGGGAATGAGAGATATGATTTTAATAAAAGCCTTATTGTATATGTTCAAGTACTTAACTGTGGCTTCCTCCAAGATATTTCTATCTACATCATTGTATGCATCATAGAATTCTGTAATTGGTTGCAGGTTTCCATCCATAGTAACTGCTTTAACTACATCATCTAAGGATAGAGTGGCCCTTTCAACAAATTCTTCTATTACTTCTTCAGTAGAGGTTCATCAGATGTTTTCCTCTTCTTTTTTCATTTTCTTTACTTCCTCATCTGATTTTGTCTCTTCATCATCCTTCTGATTGATGTAAGACCTTGTTGCCTTTTTCTTGGTTCTCTTCTCTCCTTTTCTAGATGATTTTGCTTCTGGTTTTGATGCCTTTGAGCTCTTTCTAGTGGTAGGTGCAGAGGTCTTAGAGGATCTGGTCCGGGAGGGGACTTCCACTGAAGCACCTTCTTTCTCTGCTTTTTCCTTTTCTTTCTCTGCCCTTTCTGTTTTCTCTCTATTTGCATCAAGTGCCTCTTTTGAAATTCCATATCTCTTGGAAAACTCTTCTACTTCCCTCCTCACTTTTCTTTTTATTTCTGGTTGTCTTAGCTCCACATAGATCTTCACACTTAATTCTTCAAAGGTTCCAAACCTTTCTACTTTAGGATCCTTGGATTGACTGAGCATGTGTTGAACATGTAGCTCAATGATTTTCTCATCTACTTCATACCCCATTGGCATGATCCAGACTATTCTTGGCTCTACTGCCTCCATTAGACATTGATAAGTTTCTACCATAAAGCATATTGTATCTTTATACTTTTCAACTGAAGATTGGGGGATTCTCTCTCTTGCTTGCATCATGCTCTGAAAATTCTTGAAATAGCCCCAGAGTGTTGTATTCTGTGCCTTGGCATCACCAAGCCCATGTATATAATCTCTAATTTGAATGGCTACTGGTCTATCATTCTGCCATACCCAGTCACTAGATCTGAAAAGCTCATTCATGTAATAAAAGAATAGGTAGAGTATCAAACCACCGTATTTGAAAGAGTTCTTCTTATCCTTCTTTATCTTTTGTAGATTCTCCAAGAGTTGGTTCAGAAGGAGCTCACAAAGATCATAGCCTGCATTCTTCCTCAACATTTCATAAGCAGTATATATAGTAGTTCTAGATACGGAATTCTCCCTGCTGGAGTTATATATCTTATATCCAATTATCATTGATGCAAACTTGATATCTGGATCTGTAATATCCTCAATAGTCATTTCTCTTTTATAAAACTTCGATCCGGTAGCCTCACTTACAATTTGGTTTTTGACAGATTTGAGAGTCGGCATTCCACCGGTTGAGTGTAATCCGGTTACTATCCTAATGGCATCCTTAGTGATCTTAAACGGCCTGTTCAACCACATGAAATTGTCATGCATTCTGCTCAAAATATACTGGACCCATTCATCTTCTGAAAAATAGGGCAAATGAATGCACTATGCAAAATGTTTGTCCTGGATAGCTTTATACTGAGTTTTGAGTTCAAATGAGTCATCTATCAAATGCTTGTGATAGATATCGACTAGCTTAGATTCCCCAAATTCTTCAATATTCGCATGAATATATGCCCTAACATCTTCTACATGCAGAACCCCATGCGGAATGCTTGAAAAGGCACCTAGGGGATCAACTTCTAGGGATTTATATGGATGTTTCTTGAATTTAGGATGCGGCCTATCAGTGATCTTTATGACATTTAGTGTAGCCATCTTCAAAAAGATTTACAAAGAAATATTCAATGACAGAAAATACCTTTTGCGCTTCTAGGGTCACGAAGTGAGCCGAATTGATTTGCTGGATGAATCGTCTTCAATGGTTGATCTTGGAGAAATTTGAAACAATTTGTTGCAGAGATCCTTTTCTTTTCTTCTTCGAATGCAAATGTGCAAATGACGGGCATATGAACCCTTTTATTTCTAAGAAAAACCCTAAATCCATACTGTAATAAATGCTCAACTTAAGTCATTCCGGTTGCCTGGTTCTTCTTATTTTGAGAAAGATCTTTTTCTGGATTACTTAGATATACTTGGAGTTATCCTTGGTGGTTAATAACAAATTATCTTACTTTCCCCAAACATTTGATCTATCCGTAGATCAAGATGCCTCTAATTTGAATTATACCAGATCTAACTGTGATAATCATGTTTTACCGGATGACTGTTAAGCTGGATCAATTTTGGAAGATTAGACTCTTCAAATCTTTCTGCGGATCTTCAATATCTTTACCAAGCTTTCTTTAGATGTTTCTCTGAGAATATTTTAATCCGTAACTTGTCATGTGCCAATTTCAGGCACCAATTGACTAGCTGGGGGATTTGTTTTCCTTAGTGACTCCCCCTGAGCCAGAGCTTATCTACTCAATTTCTAGAAGGATTATCAGCACCAAATTCTAGTGCGGATCCATCCCCTACATTCTATGTACTTCTCTTCACCCAAATCTTGTTCATCTCACTTTTAACTTCATCTGCATTCACTTTTCTTTTTCCTTTGTCTTGATTCTGATTATGATGCACCGGACCCCTTTTGTCCTGATTCTTACTTCTACAGAATTTGGCAATATGACCGGATCTATTGCCATTGTGGCAAACAACATTTCTTTGCATATTTGAATGATATCCTCTTGATCGGCATTGATTAGCCATATGTCCCATTCTATTGCATGCAAAGCATTTACCATTGAATGAATTGTTTATTTGCATATTTCTGCATTCATGAGATTTGTGACCATACCTTTTGTAGTTGAAACATTGTCTAGAGAAGTATGTATTAGTCTGATTTCTTCTCCTTCTGCACTGGTTAGCTTTATGACCAAAGTTATTGCAGTTGTGGCAGTATCCATTGAAGGATGGATATCTTTGAGCATTAGGTTGCCTTACCGGAGGTCTTCTAGGCCTGTTCCTTGGATTTCCTGATTCAAAATTCTTTAGACCGGATCTAGATCTTTCACTTTTCTCATATCCCAAGCCACGCTTGTCATCTACCCTCTTTTGGCTTTCAAGAAGAACTTCAAGTTGAGCAGAATTTATCTTGAATTTCTCTTTGTATTCATTTGTTGTTTGAAGATCCTTTTTAAGAGTGTCAATTTGATCCTCAAGTTGTTCTTCATTATCTCTAGCATCTTCAAGATTAGATTCTAGATGCCTGATTATTCTATCCATTTTGTGGCAGTCTTTTGACTTCTCCTTGAGAGATTGTCTTAGATCATCTTCAGTTTTTCTTTTCTCTTCAATTTCTTGTGTGAATTTTATAACTCTTGATTCTATTTCATGTCTTATCATAATGACCTCTTTTGATAACTTTTCACATAACTTGGTATTCTCCTTCAAATCTTCATTTGTACCATTGTCTTCACTTTGACTTGCCAATTGCTGAAGTAGGTCTTTTCTCTTTTTCATAGAGATACTCAGTTTCCCTTTTAGTTCATTTATGAAATCATCAACCTGTTTGAGTCTTTTCTTCAATTCATTAACTTCAGTGTTTGATTGCTCAAGATCATCAAGAGAAGATTGAAGTTGTTACCTCATACCATACACATCTATTTGAGTTCCTAGATCTTCCTTAAGCTGTTAGGCTCTTTTTGGAGGAACTTGGCTCTGATACCAATTGTTGATAACTAAGAGGGGGGGTGAATCAGTTATCTTAATTATTTCAGCTTTCTGAACTTTCTTAACAATTAATGCAGCATCAAGTCAAATAAGCAAACATAACCATGAAATGGAAATAACATCAATACACATGACACAATATTTTTGATGTGGAAACCCTATTAAGGGAGAAAACCACGGGGTGATTAACCCAAGAATGTATTCTCTGTTAGAAGAATAGAAATACAATATGGCACTTAGCAATTAGGGCTCACTGCCCGAGCACACTGCTCACTAGAGGCTCACTACCTACAATAGTTTATACAAGGAAACTAGATACTTGAACTGATGAGAAGCATCCACATATGCTAAGGTTCAGTTCCAGTTAAGCCCAATATACTGATCTACTACACTTCATTCTTACTCTCTTAGGTGCTGTTGTCCTATTACATTCTGGAACTGTCCTACTGCCCTCACATTGTTCTTCTGCTTTTATTCACACCTCATAATACACCACACACACATTCATATCTAAATCCATCTGGTATATATATCTGCACAAAGGATTTTATCCTCTTTCTAGTCAACATCTGGAATAGTCAATATTTTCCCAAACTCTAGTCTATCAGCTGAATCCTTACTTACCAAGTGATGCGAATCAAGGAGATACTTATAGAAGTCATCTGTCGGCCAATCATGGATGATACCTTAAGAACCTTGATCACCATCAATATCTTATCCGGAATAATTATGATGCTCTGTCGGTCAATTCTTCCTCTGCCTATTCTGCCAAACTAGACCTACATACTTAGATGCTCATATCTCTTCACTCTTTCATCACCAGAGGCTCAATCTCTAGAATCTATTAGTCAATGTATTCCTCTTGACTTCCCTAAGTCTGCACTTTACAAAGATACTTCTTCTAAGCAATCCAGACCTGACTGTCAAACCTTGTTGCATGCTTTATTCTTGCTTACCGGACCAAAGTATTCTTCAATCTGACTTCCGATAAAGATACACCATGTCCTACGGATCTATGGAATGGTCTTTGTTGCCATCAATGACAACACCAATGAAGCCACATAGTGTCTCTTGCCAACAGAACATTAGTCTACCACTGGTTATGCATTTATATTTACCGAGGCAGTCATTAGTTGGGTTTCTCGGTTGCAACAAGTTGTACCTTTATCATCCATAGAGGCCAAATACATTGCACTCACGAAAGGAGCAAAAGAAATGATATGGCTTAGGCATTTGTTAACCAAATTGGGCTGTCTGAAATCAGTTTTTCCATTGTATTGTGATAGCAATAGTGCCATTCACTTGGCTAGGAATTCAACTTTCCACAATCGAACCAAGCATATTGACCTTCGATACCACTTTATCCGCCATGTTCTTGATGAAGGCAAGTTGCAGGTCCCAAAGATTGACATGAAGGTCGATCTGGTAGATGCATTAATCAAGGTTGTTCCTTGAGAGAAGTTCAAGTTCTGTCAAGCTTCTTTCAGGCTTGTTCCATTGTGACACTGAATTTCAAGAAGGGGATCTCTCTTAGAGCAGCTTCATTGCCGATCCCATTGGTCTTCAAGTGGGAGATTGTTGGGCATGTGGTGAATCCCAATGTAACGACTCACCTTACTTGTCTAAGATTTATTCTTGTAACCACATGTATGCAGAAGATATACTCATTGGCTTGTAATTGATCCTTTTTGGGTTGCTAATTCAGACTGATCAGTTGGTAGGAATGTTTCTAAGAGTCTTTTAGACTACTATGTTTTATTGCTGCTATTCAGAAATACATGTATGTATGTATGAAAAACACAGAGAGAGAGACATGTATCATTTATAAAATGAATGAATGCCCTCCTTTGTGGATGTAGCCATTAAAATGGTGAACCACGTTAATTGCTTTGTCTTCTCTGTGTGTGCGATGTCTTTATGATCTTTTCATTCTATGTATTCTTCTTTTAATTGCTGCTACTCTATCTTGGTTTTGTTGTTTTGTTTCATGCATCTATAGCAACTGTCATGGTAGACATACATGCTAAATGTGGCTACATAGACAAGGCACACAAACTATTTACAAAACACCTCTTAGAGATATCATCTCTTAGACTGCTAAGATTGCATAATATACATAAAATGGATCTAGTGATAAGATTTCAAATTTTTCCAAGAAAAAGAAATGGAACGGCCTTGCCAACATCCTTCTAGCCAAGCAAGAGAAACAAACATGTGAACTGTTTACCAGAGTGCTTCAAGGAGACATCCTCTCATGGAATGTGATGTTTGTAGGAAAGACACATTTGTTTTAAGACTAAAGAATATTTGATGAGTTCTACACCTCGATCAGGATGAAACTAAGCTTGAGGTAAAGAGAGAAAGAGTTTACAAGGAAAACACAATCAGTGTTATGGATTAAATACATGCACTCCTACCAACAAGAATATAACAGCAAATCTTTATAAGAAAAATCTGTGGAGATTTTTCCACAGAAATAAAGTAAAAAGAAATACAGCTGTTAACATAACATGATAATTTTAGACCATTCCAGTTATTTCGCACTAGGCGTATTAAGCAGACAGATTTTCATGGAGCAGAAAGTGGAAACTTGTACTTCAAGGGGCGTGTGCTACCAGTGGGGCCAGGCATGGAATTTGATGGTCTATTTGGCCATTTTTGGCATTTTAGACCGTATTTTACAACTTTAAAATATATTAGACGGTATAAATTCACTTGCCAAATTTTTACATAACTGTATATACGACACATTAAATTATTCTTAAACCATAAAATTTTATTATAGGGTAATATTATATTATATTCTTATTTATAATATATATTATTTTATAATAATTTGTTATAGAAATATAAATGATGTTTTCTTTTATAATGTTTATCTTGAACATTTTTTAAATTGATATAGAAAATATATTAAATTAGAAAATTTTCAAAGAATGTTTATCTTCAATAAATTTTAAAAACTCAATTTAAAAACAAATCTTTGCTTTGTTTTATTATTTTTTCATTTTAAAAAATCAATTTAGAAACAAATCTTTTCTTTGTTCTATTATTTTTTAATTTTTAAAAATCAATTTAGAAACAAAACTTTGCTTTGTCTATTATTTTTTAAAATGAATTTAGAAACAAATATTTGCTTTGTCTATACTTGTTAATATGTTATTTGATAAAAAAAATTGCTACTACTTCCTCCATTGTCATTCAATTGGCCAAGGTCACCTTTCTATCAATGCACCAAGATGCTTATGTTAGAGCCAAATTGGAAATGTTTTCAGCAGTGATACAATTGAACAAGTCAAGTCCTAAGCATAGTGTGGTGATTCAAAGTTCTCTTAGAGTTCAAAAGGAGGGCAAGTTGGTTTATGGAGTGGATGGGCTGCTCTTAAGGGACAACCAATATTTTGTGAAACTTATTGCTTTCTATCTTTTTTAAATTTCATTTGAATGATTGCAATTTGTAAGTGGGAATTGTATTGGAGTGTTTGGTTCAAGAAAAAAGAAATCCTCTGTGTTTTTTTCAATTTATAATTAATGACTTTTTCAGGACTTCAATTTACACAATAGAAATGAATTTATATGCCTTTATGTCCCTTTTGATAGCATTCAATGTGCACCAAAAAAATAGACTTTCTACCTTGAAATAACACTAGGTGGTTGTAATTTTTTATGGCACTTTCATCTTTTCAATTGCTGAAATGGTTGTGAGTTGTTGGTCTTATTGTTTGTATTTTATTTGTGACTATGTTGTTATTGCTGCTCAATCTTCAAACTATTTTTTTGCAACCTATTCTTTTAATATAAAAAAATCCACTCATTTTTTGACACCTTATAATTTTCTTAAGACATCAATTGAAAGGTAGTTAAATGACCAAACCGTCATAAAAAATTATATGATAGGCAGGGGTGACTGTCAAATTCCAGGCCTGGTGGGGCCACTGGTCATAGAGAAATGTTCTAAAACCCTCTATACGGGACCTGCAAAAGAATGCTCGAGGGTTTTGTTGGATAGGCTTTCATCGTCATTCTAATCATCTCCCTACTCTTCTTGAGTCTACTTCAAAACGTACTTTTAAGTTTTCTTCTTATAGAAATGATGAGAAAATAGGTAATTTCGACTGTTGAGACACAGACTGGTCAAAAGGTTTCTCATTTTGATGGGAGAGAAAAAAAGAGAGTTAGATTTTGGGATGAGCTCCAGAGGTCAGAGGGCCAATGGAACAAAAGTAAATCTAGCAGGACCCACACAGATCTTTCAAATTTCTCACTGCGGAGGAAATAGCCACTCAAGTCCCAACAGGAAGCCTTTTTGGACTCTGAATATAAATAGAGTCAATCTCAACAGAAGCACAAATCTTGTACAAACATATGGAGATCCTACTTTAGAAAAACAAGCTCTGGAGGGGATAAGCGTTTTACTAGAGTAAGGAAGAGTAAAAAGTGGTATCCCCGCTCTCACCAGAATTAGACTTTAGCAAAGAAACAAGGCCTCTGCTCAAAGGTATTTTATTGAACAAGGCCACTTACAAAAAAGTACTAAGGAAGTAGGACTTTCATTAAGTGAAGATAGAACAATATAATTCCAGCTATGCCAAAAGACTTTCCCTCCTTCAAGAGAAATGATTATTGGTAAGGTACTTTCAACCCATTTTTCTATAGATGAGTTTTCGGCCTGGTTTTTAGTAGAATGGCCAGAAGTTAGGGAGTTTGGTGCCCTAGGGAATGATTTCTTCTATTTTATTTTCTCTGATAAAGAAGATAGAAGTAAAATTCTAGATAAAAAACTTTGGAAGTTCGAGCGGACATCTATTTTATGCCAGGCTTGGAAACCCAATTTTGACATAAGCAAGGAACAGATTCCTATTCTCCCCTTTTGGATTCAACTTACCTATGTACCCATGGAATATAGGGACCCAGACACTCTGCTAAGAATTGAAAATTCTCTAGGGGTGTGTTTGGAGACTATTATTAGCTCTGATCCTATATGGTCTTCTACCATTAGAATGTGTATTCTTGTGGAAACTAAGGAGTTTTTACCTAAGAAGGTAAGGTTGGAAACTACTGTAGGGTTTTGGGATCAAGAAATTTTTCTTGAGGATGGTCTAATGCAAGAGGACTTTCTCTATTTGAACCGTTTAATGGGCTACAACAATGTGGAAAGCATGTCTCTCCCCAAGTCATTGGAAGGGACTTTCATCTCAACGGTTGAGAGGGAGCTTGATATGGATTCTCATAAAGAGGCAGATTTTAATGAGGAATCTCATCTAGGAATTTTAAATTTTGGTTTTAATGATACTGCTTCTGGATCTTCCTAGACCTAGGCAAAAGAACATATAGTTCAAGATATGAACACATCTACTCATACCGTGCTGCCACAAGAACAAGACTCTCTAAATATCTAGGTTCTCCTATCATCTCAACAAGAAACAAGTCCTTCTAATAAAAAAAGAGATAGCGTGCTTACATTCAGAAGGTAATCCTGAAGATAATATCTCTTCGCAAGCCACAGTTGGAAATGAGGTAAATGGCTCTTCTGTGGACTCACCACAAGTAGAGAATAGAATATCAGCTCATGATGCAGGAAATCTGTGTGGTAGTTCCCAAATAGATTTACTTTCTTATGAACAAAACATAGAGAACACTCAACAGACAAAGGAGTTCGAGGAGGTGGACTTAGAGGACAAAAAGCTCCAAGACCTATTGGCTAAAGCCATAAATAAGGTGGCCTCAGATATCTTTGAGAAGATAGAAGATGAAGTATTGCTGGAGAATGGTGTTGACAAGGAATTGCTTAATATGGGAATATCACAGACACCTTTTGGGAAAGATGCTGAGATTGTTACACCGGTGTCCATCAAGAAGAGCTCAAGGCAAAAGAAAAATAAGATATAGGCTGAGATTGCTACTGGCAAGCAATCTACAATTGACAAAGTTTTGAGAAAGAGGGGGGCCGATAGCTCCCCACGGGAGAAATGAGAGTCCTCACGTGGAATGTTAGGGGCTTAAATGCCCCTAACAAAAGACGTCTCATCAAGGGTCAGCTTGATGAGGCTAAGGTTGACATTATCCTTCTTCAAAAAACCAAATTATCTCATGAGCAGATCCTTCAAATTTTTAGTCAATGGAGAGAATGGAACTATGTTTTTTCACTGGCTACGAGCTTGTCTAGTGGTCTGGTGATATTA
Source organism: Cunninghamia lanceolata (assembly GCA_027924645.1). Classification (NCBI taxonomy): domain Eukaryota; kingdom Viridiplantae; phylum Streptophyta; class Pinopsida; order Cupressales; family Cupressaceae; genus Cunninghamia; species Cunninghamia lanceolata. Next base: position 1,776,667 of record BSBN01000652.1, on the reverse strand, counting down.
TGAAGAAAGTACAAATGCCCCTGGAAATAATAGCTCTAAGGGAAAACTGGATCTTAGGGAAGTTTCCCAAAGTGCTCCTCTGTTCGGATCTCTAGGTCTTTTGTATATATGGTCCCTTAGGCACAATTCAAAAAGCTGCTCTATGGAATCACTTGAGAAATCTTCTAAATATGATAAGAAAGGAGTGCATTATTTTGGGAGGTGATTTTAATGTTGTGTTGGAAGAGGAAGAGAAACCTAGAGGGATCTCACACCCCACTAGAACTATGATGGATTTTCAAATTTTCATTTTTGCCAATAATTTGATTGATTGTAAGCCCTCAAATGGCAAGTTCACATGGACCAACAGAAGGAAAGACTTCTAAAAAATTGTGGAGTTCCTGGACATTTTTTTGGTTTCAGCATCTTATTTTAGCCTGACCTCATGTTGCAGGTTTGAAATTCTCTCTTTCATAGAATCTGAGCACTTTCCAGTGTGTCTTAGCCTAAATAATGAAAATGCTAAAGGAGGAAGGCCCTTTCAATTTCAAGAAATGTGGTTAAGGGACCCAGATTTTCTTCCTCTAATTAAATCTTGGTGGAAGGAGGTACCTTTTATCAAGGGCTCGAGGATGTTTCAATTGGATGCGAAGCTGAAATACGTGATGGGAAAGATCAAAGAATGGAATCGTTCACATTTTAAGATCTTTAAAGAAAAGGGTAGGTTTTTGTAGGAGATCAAAGATAATGCAAATTTTGTAATTGCCTTTGGAATGACCACTGAATGTTTTGAAAAGGAAAAGATGCTCAAGAAGGAATTAGAGGAGATTCTCTAGAGAGAGGAAGTTTTTTGGCATCAAAAATCTAGAGAGACATGGTTGAAGGAAGGCGATAGGAATTCAGCCTATTTCCATGTTTCCCATAAAATCAGACAAGCTTCAAATTTTATCAGCACTATTAAAAGGGGAGATGGTTCTCTCTCTAATGATCCTCTAGAAATAAAAGATATGGCTAAGGTCTTTTTTGAGAAGTTATTATCCCAACCTCTCACGGACAACTAGCAGATGAGGGATTCTGAAGTGCATATCCCACATTTGGTTAATGATCGGTTCAACAATGACCTCATTAAGGAATTTACTATGGAAGAGATTAGATCAGTAGTTTTCTCCTTACATGGTGATAAAGCTCCAGGGCCTAATGGGTGGACGGGATCCTTTTTCACCAGGGATGGGATGTTGTAGGTAGAGTTATCTTCTTGGCAGTAGAGGAATCCCAAAAATTCTGCAATGTGCTAAAATCTCGGAAAAGAACTAATATACATCTCATCCCCAAAAAGAGTTCTCCTCTATCATTCACTGATTTCAGACCAATATCACTCTGCAATTTTATTTATAAAATAATCTCCAAAACAATACCCATAAGGTTGGCTTCCATTCTACCTAAACTAATTTCAGATGAACAAGGGGGTTTCATGCCAGGCAAAGAGATAGTAGAAGGTGTGATCATCACTCATGAAATTTTGCATACAATTAAAGAGGATAAGATTGTAAGCATGGTATTTAAGATTGACATGGAGAAAGCATATGATAGAGTTAGCTGGCCTTTCCTCATGCTTGTTTTAGAAAAGATTGGATTCTTGAAGCATAGGAGAAAGTGGATTTTGGCATGTATTTCTGGAGTGCGATCTTTAGTTTTGGTAAATGGTAGAGAGTCATCTACTCTCAAGCCCACCAGAGGACTTTGGCAGGGTGATCCAATTTCCCCCTATCTTTTCATTCTCATGGCAGAGGCATTAACCTGGGAAATCAGAGAAGTGAACCACAAAGGTAAGTGGCTTGGAATCTATACTAAGAGCTTAAATGTACCTTTTACCCATGCTCTTTTTGCAGATGACTTGTTTGGCTGAGCCAATTTTCAAGAAGTAATTGCCATCAAGGAGACGATTGATAAATATTGTTCTATGTCTGGGCAATTAGTCAACACTTACAAATCAAAGATTTTCCTTTTTAATTCAGATCAGTCGTTTAGTCAAAAGGTGACGAATATTTTTAATTTCAAAATTGAAGAACTTCACAGTGTATATCTTGGCATTCCTCTTTTCAATGGTAGAAACAAAAAAGCCTTGTGGTCAAAAGTTATTGCCAAAATCAAGAGGAGAATAGGTATGTAGAGAGGCAAACTTTTGTCATTGGTAGGAAGAATTACGCTTATCAGAGCAGTACTCTCAGTCATTCATGTGTATCTTTTATCTGCCTTGCAACCTCCTAAGTCATCCCTTAGAGAAATGGAGAAGATTTGTACATAGTTTTTTTGGCAAGGTACTTCGGATAACAAGAAAGTTCTTTTATTAGTATGGGATAAAGTTTGTAAGCCAAAGTGTTTAGGAGGTTCTGGTATTATTAATTTAGAATTACATAACCTAGCCCTTGGTGCTAAATTAGCATGGAGAATGTATAACAAAGCTAACACTCTATGGGTTAGATTAATTCAAAATAAATATCTGGACTCTCCAAATAGAGAGAGAATCTTCATAGTCCAAGATATGCCCAAGGGCTCTGTTGTTTGGAATTTTATGGTCAAATGTAGAGAAGTAATTCTACCAAAATTGTCTTGGAAAATTAATAAGCGTGAGAAAGCAAACTCCTGGATAGATTCTTGGAATGGATGGCCTAAGCTAGAACTCAGAGAGGACTTAAAGGAGGCAAGACTTTTCTTAGAACATATTTGGGGCACCAAAGTTAAAGATTATCTTGTTAATCAATCTGATGCCTCCCTCACGAAGGGTGTATGGAAGAGGTTTTTGGACTATGATTTCCCCTCTCATAAAAAAAAAAAATCCTTTTATGGACTTCTCAAAAGAAGAGTGATTATGTTGAATACCCAAGAGGATGAGCTTGTCTAGGCACGAGACTTCTCGGGGTAGTATACAATTCACCAGGGATATAGGAATGTGAGTGTGAGCTCAACATCAAACTAGCCACATCTTCTATGCTGGAATGAAGCTATGCTTCCCAAAGCAAGTGTTCTTGCTTCGTTGGCATTGCATGGGAGAATATTGACAGGTGACCGAATTCATAAATTGGCTATTGGTCAAAATTTCAATTGTGTGTTATGTGGGGAAATAGAGGAGAGTGTGGATCATTTGTTTCTTCATTTCCCTTTTGGTAGAGAATACTGGACATGGATTTTTAGAAAACTTAATTAGGTTTCGCCTCTCCCCCAAACTCTTTTATCTCTTTTCAAGGGTTGGCCTAGGCTCAATGAGGATGACACTTTTGCATGCCTATGGATTATTATCCTAGCTATGACCTTATGGCTTATCTGGAAAGAGAGAAACTCTCAAATTTTCAGGAAAATAATAACCCCTCTGGCAAAGGTCTGCGAGAATTTGGATAAAGGAATCTCGGAGGTGGCCATAGCAAAGGTGATGAAATCTCCCAATAATAATTTGAAGTGGACATCGTGGGATAATAGCATGACCAAATCATGGAAGTTCTTAGAGCCCATTTCTAGCAAAGGATCCTCTTTGTAGTCTTCAGTCAAGGTCGACAAAACAAAGCTTAGGTGGCAACCACCCAACAAATCGATGGTAAAGTTAAATTTTGATGGTGCCAGTAGAGGTAATCCTAGCCCATCAGGGGTAGGATGTGCACTCAAATCATGGAATGGAGAATTATTGGAAGCCATAGCAACAAAAATCCCCCTGGAAACTAATAATTTGGTAGAGGCTTCGGCACTACTAAATGGTCTGAATTTGGCTTTATCTCTAGGTTTCAAAGATTTGTGGATTGAAGGGCACTCTCAAGTGATCATCAACTCCTTGAAGACAGGTCCTTCGACTTCATCGAGAGTTGAATATTTTATCACATAGGCTCGACCTTTATTGTGTCAGTTAAATTCTTATCAAATTTCCCACTACTACAGGGAGGCAAATACAGTGGCAGATTGGATTTCTAATAAAGCCATTGATTAAAATTTAGAAGATTGGATTTGGCAACCAGGTTCATAAGACATCCCATCTCATCTAAGGTCGCTTTTAGAGAAAGATTTTTCTTCTTGGGCAAAGGTTTTTTAAGGTTTTCCCTCCGCGGCTTCTTTCTTGAGCATGGTGACAAGTGCTTGTTGGTGGATATTGTCATAGATTCCTACTTGGTGGCTTGGGGAGCGTGTGGCAATTATCCTTTTGAGAAGGCGAGAAGCTGGTGGTTTTTTTTCTATAGTTTCTTGTGTGGCGATCTCGGTGATTATGTGGCAAGCGTCTACATAAAAAGAAACAACCTATAAAATTTATAATAAGATAACTATTCTTTAAAATATTTATAAAACAGAAATATGTGTATATATAAATACATATATAAGAAATTACCTAAAATTTCTTTTAATACTTTAGTAGTAATTATAAGAACCAAGAATTGAATAAGCCATTATTGATTACAAGTTCAAAGTAGATTAAAAGGCAAATAAACTTATACATATAGGAGAGGATAGGAAGTTATTAGTTGAGGAAAAGACTCCTCAACACTAGTGTGAGTGGCTAGTTTAGTGGGAAACTTGATGACCCCTCTCCTAACCAACCAACAACCTTGACACCTCAATGAGGAATGTGTCAAGATTGAGTAAGAGCACACCTAAGTAGGCTTATGCCTAAGTGTATACAAATATATGAAATATATATATATACACTAACACCCCCCCTTAAGCATAGCTTATGTGGGCACAAATGAAATGGGTCCTGGCTACAAATCCTAGTGAGGAACCCATGTACAATGCAATATATGAAATTGGGTCCCAGCAACTAGGCCTAATGAGGTACCCAAGAACAATACAATCTCTCATAAATGGAGAGAGGTAGAAAACCTAGTGGGAAAAAAACTACCCTCCAAAAGAGAGGTAAGGAAGAAAATTATATAGGTGAAGTACTACTTCTTTCACTAAGTACAATATAGGATTCCTCCCATAGGAGAGAAAATAATAGGTCTTTGAGACCTCCCCATAATACATGTCTTGGTACAGTGAGGCTAGATAATCAACAAAGAATGCAGATGTAAATCCAAGAATGCCGAACAATGTTCCTTCCCTTGGTAAGAAATGAAACCACTTGAAGATACAGGCTATCTTCCCATGCGAGAAGATGTATGTATGATCTTGAATCATGCTAAAGCTAATCCAGGGATAATGATGCCCATGTTGATGTCTCTGAAGAGTTCTCAGGTGTCCACATGTTGAGGTTGAAGGATGCGATAATCAAATCAGGTGCATGTCTAATAGATGAGGATGATGATGATCCAGAACCATGTGTAGGATGATGTAGAGAATGAATATCTAAAGAGGAAAATGTTGATGCAACTTCATCAAAATTGTCATCAAAGAGAACATTGATGTTCTCAATGTGTGCTTCCATGTCAACAATGCAGGACTCTACAAACAGATAAGTGATGTCAAGTAGAAATCTATCCCAATCAACAATGCTAGGAAGATTGATTGCATGTGGCAAATAAGTACTGGAAGCTTTTGAAGAAGCGACTATAAAATCTAATGAAGAAATAGTAGGAGTGATGACTTCTTCTATGTCAATGGAACATTTTGTTTCTTTATCATGATTAGGGATGTGAGTTGTGACCAAAGTAGAATCATGTGGGAATGGAGAAACATTCGAGTCTACATATATCTACCAAATTTTAATCCATAATGCATGTGGATAGTCAATATCCATGATAGCATACAAAGCATCCTCTGGAATATGTAAACTGATCAATCGAACAATGTGATCACGATGGTTAAACCACTTAACCTTTTGAGATTGTTTACCAGGTTCAGGGACAAGTCCATATAGATAGGGTATGATATTAAATGGAACCTGAGATGTTTCAGGATCCCTTCGCACAAGGACTTATAGTTTGCCCTGTTTAGGTTTATTACAAAAGAGTGAGTTTCATATCCCGTGATTTTAGAACAGGTTAATTCTTTTAAACAATAGAAATCAACACATTAGGCAACCCCCCAGATTAGTTGACCCCCCAATTTTGACACTTTATAAATTAGTACATTTTACAATGCAAGTAGGTTCAATAGATGGGAAATGTCAAAACATTAACTTTTGTAAAATATAGTGCTCAATTTTGAGCTATCGATCAAAAGTTATGATTGAATTAATTTCCCATAAATGACCTAGTTTAACACATTGGCACTGAAAAGAAAAAAAAAAAGTATATGGAAAGAGGTAGCCTAGCCATCCACCCATTCATTGGAGTTGGCAAAGATTGAAGAGTACAATGGTCTAATTGTGAGGGGGTATTGGCCTTCTGCCAAACCAGACCTCACCGTTCGTCTTCATCAGGCAAAAATACAAGGGTTTATTACAACCACAAATCCTCTCAAAGTGATTTCCCCAAATTCAAAAAACCCCTAAAATTTAGAATTAGCCCCCCTCAAATGTGCTTTTGATATTTCTTAAGTCATTGACCATTTATATTAATAAAATGAAAATGGATTTTTAAAAGAAATTAAAAAAAGCTAACATTAGAAAGTCTAAATATACAAAGCCCATATTAGGGCTGGGCAGATTAGGGTAGAGAAGCCAAAATCAAATGAAATGGAAGGGGCAGAGGTAGGTTTGATGCAGGTTTCAATGGGCGAACAGGCGAACAGGGAATGCATCGAGCCTCCAAGATCCACGGAAAACCCGAACAAGGGCATCAGGGACGTCGGCCTTGCTTGGATGACCACCATAGGCCACAAAAAAAAAGAAAAAAATTGGGCTAAGGAGGTCTGCGCGCTCTTCACACCAGGCGGTGCCCTTCACCATAGGGAACAATGCCTTTTTTTTCTGCAGATCATGCCTTTAATCCTTCTTTTCTGCTTATGTGAGGTAGTTTGAACACCTCTGTGCTATCATTGATCCCTTCACGCCTTCAAAAATGTGTGAGACTGAGTGTTGGGTGAGGACAGGCACTGGGTGAGTCACACACTGAGTGTGAGCCAAGCTGGCCACCGTCCACCATGACGTTTAGGCTTGGGAGTGAGGCACGTGCTGGGCGAGAGGCCATGCACTAAGCGTGAGGAACAGGGGTCCGTCAAGAAGGGTCAACCAACAACTTCCCACAGGCATTGGAAATCCATTCTTGAGTGCCTAAAGAGATCCAATAACATCGACATGAGATCCGCCGGCACCGTCTACAAGGCTCAGATGCCCACCAGGGAAAACATTGATGTTAAGAAGCTCTGGAGTAACCCCAAGGAATCCCACCGTCGCCGCCAGGGCATTTTGGCTGAGGTTGATGCGCTTGGAATCGTTAGGCACAGGAATATAGTACATCTGCATGGGTGTTGTTCCAACAATGAAACTACACTTCTACTCTACGAGTACATGCCGAATGGGGCCCTGGCCAACCTGTTGCATGGCAACAAGAAGACTAACATTCTCAACCTTCCAACAAATGGAGTCACCAATGTGCTCACACCATCAAAAATGTCGTTAAGGGGATTTTAAATGGTACCTAGTCAAGGCAACGTGCCTCCAAACGAACCGGTAACAAACTTATCCTTGCTTTGATACCATATAAGAACCAAGAATGCAATAAGCCATTACTGATTACAAGTTCGAAGTAGATTAAAAGGCAAATAAGCTTGTATATATAGGAGAGGATAGGAAGTTATTAGTTGAAGAAAAGACTCCTCAAAACTAGCGTGAGTCGCTATTTTAGTGGGAAACTTGACAACCCCTCTCCTAACCGCCCAACAACCTTGACACCTCAATGAGGCATGTGTCAAGATTGTGTAAGGGCACACCTAAGTAGGCTTATGCCTAAGTGTATACAAATATATGAAATATATATATACACTAACAATAATAATTTACTCTATTAATTCTTTATTATATATCTAATTAAAAGGGAAATTGGTGCCACCTTAGGTGCAAATTTCACAGGCAAAGGTGAAACCGTTACAGTTTTCCATGGAGGTGCTGGGAGATGGATGGACAAGGATAGCCAAGGATGGAGAGGTGGGCAGAATTCTCGATTTTGTTTCGGGAGCTAATGCTCTCCCATTGGGAGGTAGGAAAAATGCTCCTGCGAATCCTAGCCAAGAGTGTAGGGGGGAAGATCCAAAAGCTGAGAAAGATGAAATTTTAGAGATGATGTAGCAAGAATAGTGGATAAGGATGTGGCTGCCTTAGGTCACACAGCTCTGATCGGAAGGGTTATGGGAAAGTCAAGAACAAGAGAACAGATCAAATCTTGGGTGATGGAAAATTGGAGGGCAGTGGAAGTAGTGCATTTCCTTCCCAAATAGTTCTTTCTAGTAGATTGAGACAATGAAGCAAACAGAGATGAGATCCTAGAAAACGTCCCATGGAAAATGGGGGTGGACTTTGTGTACATGTAGAAATGGAGGCCAAATTTTAATCACAAAGAAGTCAGCCCTTATAAGGAATTGGTTTGAATTAGACTCTACAACCTTCGCTTTGAGTACTGGTCAGGAGATTGCTTATATCAAATCAAAGACAAAGTAGGCAATGCAGTTGACCTAGATATGGGTAGGGGAGATTCGATATTTTATATCAAGATCAAGATAATTGCTATCAAACAAATTTTGGCAGCAATTAAGCTCTTATCTTCAGCGAGATCCTGGATCCACGAGATAGAATTGGAGGAAAGGAAGTTCTTTTTTCTCGAATGCAAATGTAGGGGGTATAAGGAAGAGCAATTCCCTAGGAGAAAGAGTGACTCATCAGGAGAGATTAGAGGAAACAAGCGGGAGAGTCCAAAAGGCTCTCCTGTGATAGGACAAAGTAGGGAAGAAGGGGATGTGATGAAAAAGGTGGCAGAAGAGGATGTTCAAAAGGATCTCGAGGGAGAGGAAGGCAAGCCTAGAGAAGAGATTATGGAAAGGGCAGTTTTGGAAACTACTCACAAGGAGGAGCATGCAGGATTCAATACTCCAGAGTATCCTCCTCAGATTCCAGTTATCAAGGAAGCAAAGGTAAGGAATTTTTTGGAGTCTGGGAATTCAAAAGATGATAGAAGGGAACACAAGGATATAAATGTGGGAGCTAGAAAGTAGTCAGAACTGGGTGCAATCACAAGTAAGCAGGGTGCGGATGAGAGAAGGAAAAGGCCTTTCCTCTAGTCTAAGATTCCATCAAGCATGGGATGCCAAGGGAGATGTTAAGTTTAATGACAAGGACTTGAAGGAGATTGGCTCTGATAGCATGGAAGGGGGGACAGAGTTGGTGTTTCCTGGGAATAAGGCAGACATTGCCGATGCCTTTGAATTGAAAGATAAAGGGGGAAGATATTTGGTCGGATGATGAGGAAGGATCTCAAGATGAGGTCGAGATTATGGATCAGAGGTGCATCAGCCAATCGGCGGTGAAGGCTCTCAATTAAAAATCGGGAGTGGAAAGGAAAATGGGGAGGAAAACTAATAAGACAAAGAGAGAGGAGTATGCTTTAGAGAATGGTATATCAAGTTTTAGGGAATACATGTTGAGATCCAAGGGAGGAAGTACCTCCCTTGGGAAACCATGAAGCTCTTATCATGGAATGTTAGGGGCTTAAATGCCCCTAACAAGAGGTGCATGACCAAGCGCCACCTTAATAAGCTTTTGGTTGACATAGTTCTGCTACAGGAAACTAGATTGAGCCAGGAAGAGTTTGTCAAGTTTGTCTGACACTACAAGCCATTGGCCGGTGTGTTAAGTGAACCTTGGGGAATGGTGGGGGGAGTCAAGTTGTTATGGGATCAGGTGAAGGTGAAGATAACGGATGTTGAAATCCACCAGCATTGGATCTTCAGTAAGGTACATATTCTGTTCTTAGATTGCTCATTTTTCATTTTTAATGTTTATGGTCCCACTAAATCAGAGGACAAGCGAGAGTTGTACACCACTGTTCTGAATAAATTCTACATGTTGGGTAATGAAAATATTGTTATGGGGTGACTTCAATGCAATCCTGAGTCTTTCAAAGAAGAGTGGTGGCTTGAGAATGGAGAATATAACAATCTAGGACTTCAAGGAGTTTGTGAATAATAGAAATTTGTGTGATATTCGTCTAAAGAATGGGATCTATACATGGACGAATTTGAGGGTGGGGTTCACTAGCATTGCCGAATGGTTAGATAGATTTTTGTGCAATGCAGAATTGATTGATGACAAGATGGGGTTAGAATAAAAAATCCTTCCAATATCAATGTCGGATCACATCTCAATAATGCTAGAGATAAAACATTTCTTGAGGCTGAAAAAGAGCTACTTCAAATTCGAAAGAATGTAGTGGAGAAGATCATATCTTATTTGGGCTCATAGAGGAATGGTGGGAGGAAATCCCAAGATCGGAAGGAATGGTTAGTTTTGTCTTCTACAGAACGCTGACACACATTAAGAAGAGGCTTCATGAGTGGAATGTCATTTCTTTCAAGGATATCTTCAAGGAAAAGGAGAGAGTGGAAATGGAGTTGGTGGTTCTAAATGAGAAGGTGATAAGTTCTGCCATGTATCAATAGGATTTCTTGAAAGAAAAGGAGCTCCTAGTGGAGCATACTGAACTTCTTGTGAGAGAAGAAGAATTTTGGAAAGTAAAGGCAAGGGAAAGCCGGTTGGAGGTGGGGGATTTGAACACAAAATTTTTCCATAATTCTGTAAAAGCTAGGAGAATGGCAAACATAATTTATGAACTAACTACACAGGATGGCAGAACTTTTAAGAAGACAGAAGATATAGAGGAAGAGGCGTTAAAATTTTTCAAAAAAAATTGGTACCAGAGGGGGGATCAAATAGGGTGAACATTTGGGAAGTGTTAAGATTTGTAGAGCTAGTAGTTAGTGAAGAGGAGAATGAAGATTTGTGCAAACCCTTCACAGAAAACAAGGTTCATGCAATAGAATTTCAACTACATCCTGACAAGGCACTCGGACTGGATGGGTTCTCGACAATGTTCTATTAGAAGTGTTGGCAGATTGTGGGGAAGGAGGTCTAGTTACTGGTCGAAGAATTCATGAAGAAGAACAAGTTCATGAAAGATGTGAACAATACTATGATTACCTTGATTCCAAAAAAGTTAGAGTGTAACTCGTTGTCCGATTACATACCAATCTCTCTGTGTAATACAATCTAAAAAATTATCTCCAAGGCAATGGTGAATAGATTGAAGAAGATTTTGGGTAAAATAATTTCAGAACATTAGAATGGGTTCACTCCAGGGAGGGAGATAGTGGACAGTATAATCTTGGTTAATGAGGCTTTACATTCGATTAGGGAAGGCAAACTAAATTGTTTGATGATCAAATTGGATGTAAGGCCTATGATATAGTAAGATGGAGCTTTCTAATGAGAGTGATGGAATGTTTCACTTTCAAAAAATCATGGCTGGATAACATCTTCCAGTGCATCTCAATGAAAAGTGTAACATCCATGTTCTAAAAACATAGTAAAAACAAAAAATTTACCATAAAGTAAATTTACAAGGTAAAAATGAGAGAGAAAATTTTTCTTTTATTCAACATATAGTCGAGTAACTACAATTACAAGATATCTCATTACAAATACAATCAACCTTATTGTCTTTCTCAAGTACAATGTTTACAAAACTAAATCAATTATAAATACCTGAATCAGATAATGTTTTACTTAATCTCAATTAACACTAGTCTCAAAGATATACTGCATCTGGAAATCTGACATCTTTATCACAAGCCTCGACATGTCTTCTACGAGATAGAGAGAGTATCTTTCCAATGATTTACCTCTAACCACAGACCGTCGGTCTCCTACACTCCTTCCTAACCGGAAGTGGCCCTTCCCTTCATGAGAAGTATAGACCAAGGTGACTAGTGGTAATTTGCCTTTCCGAGTACATAGTGTTGAATCTTACACAACTCTATCTATCATACAACCCTAGATACCCTCTAGCTAAGTATGATTCCCAATAGGATGTGCAATCTAGATACAGTGAACCGATAATGCATGTAGAGACATATGCATTACTATGGCCATAGTTTTCAATATAAATTGACATTCCCAATGAACGACGTCGTATTGTTCACCCACTCCAACTCGAGTTGGATACTATCATATTCCTACAGTTTGACTTGGTCAACTATGCTCAACTTATGAAGTCATGATGATTTCAACAATCTAGTATTCCCGACCCAATACATGTTTTCTTTCATAGTCTACAATCCATAGACTTTTTCTTTCATCTTTCTTCCTTTACAAGGACTCTCATTGCATCATTGTAATACTCGAGGTCCATGACTTATTGTCTCATAATAAATATAGATAGATTAATTACAACTAAGATGATAACCTTATCCAGGTTAAGCAATATAGTCTAGGAATCTAATTCCCTTTTGCAAGTAAGAATAATTACACATAGTCAAGGCACTTGACCCTTCAATCACGATCTAAATAATGATCTTAATGTCTTATTATAATAATTACCATATCAAGGTTTTAGATTTAACTGATGAGTTATGACTTAGGTGAATTCACAAGATACTGTCGTTGCTCTATTGATCATTATGGATTGACTATCCATTCTTAGGTTTTTCTCCTTGCATCTTTGCAACATTTGAGATTTACCCCCTTGTCGACAAGTAATAGCTTAGAGAAGTTGTGATAACAAGGTATAATGATTTAATGTTTGACTTAACCATTTAATGTTACCTCTTGCATGTTTGCAAAATCTGAGGCTCACGGCTTGTAATTCAATTTGACTTGTAACTCAACAAGGAGTTTTCCCTACCTAAGGTTAATCTTTGTTGACTAGTAACAAATCTCATTCCAACAAGATAGATATGAGCATTTACTAAAATTAGGGTTCAGGTCACAATAATGTCTGCTCATGAAATGAGTTCACCCACTTATAAGCTCTATAAAACATCCTCGATACCCTCAAGGTCTTTGAATTTCCTCATGCATTAGCGCATGGCACAAAGGTTTACTCTATTCCCAAGTTTATGGATCCATGTCCATTCACACGATGTAAAAAGGGTTTTCTATTTCATTGGATAGCATTTGTAATGCAATCATAATCCCATAACCATCTAAAACATTGTTTTATAATATCCACTCCTAAGTGGTCTCTAACTTGGTTATACAGTTTCCATAAGTTTATACAACATACCCAAGTATAAAATACAATTACCCATAAGCCCGAAGTTTTTAAGTTTTAGACTCATAAGGGTCTACAAGGTAATAGCGACACAAGAATCATCGCATGCAACTTAATTATGACACAAAATACGGGTTTCCCACCCTTATCTTTTCATTTCAAAAGCATGACAGTTTCGACCAAAAATGAACACTTATACTTCAACTCTACACCTCCTTCCAAATCAAATGGTTTCACATGGTTCAATGAGGTAAGAGTAATAAAATAAGATATAATAAAGACTTAGAATCTATCTTAAGACACTAGAGATGATCAAACACATTTGTCAACCTCTAACTAAAGATCCAAAATTGAATGAGAAACTATCAAAATACATTTGTCGATATTCAATGTCTTGTTTTTCACAATGAAACTATCATTTCAAGTACACACAAGACAGTTTTAAACTGAGTTATAGTCATATAATATCGACTCAATGCATACATCAGGCCGACAGCTAGAAAGATATCGATTCACACCTTGCATCATGCATTGATCAATCATTGGTGTGTATACATTTGAAGACTGTGTTCTATTATCATACAGTGTCGTTCATGACATGCAATGATATTATTTCTGAGATTTTGAATACTAAAAAGACATCAATGATACGTATTCATGGTGAATAACCTCACACAGAACTTTCAATAAAAAGACATTATTATTGCATCCCCTACGTTGTGAACTTATCACACTATCATTGCAGAGAAGAGACACAACTACTGATCATAGACTACAAAATAAGAGAGAATGGAAACATGTCGATGGAGTTAGAGGTCTACTGTTGCAAGCTCATCCTCACCAAGCTCTCGGCGACCTCTGCAGATTCTTTTCTCAGTCTCTCAACTCTCTGCACACTCCTATCCACATCCTCTTCAGATAAGACGTGCTTTCTCTCCCTTTCAGTTTCTAAAACATTCACTACCCTTCTAGCTGTGCACAGCGGAGCAGATCAATGGTCTTTCTCTGCGGTTTTTAGTTTCTAAACAATAGCCAAAAACTAATGCCTTTTCTCCCCACAATGATCGAGTATAGGCATTTAGTTCACCATTTCCACTTTATTCTCAATGGCATAACCTCCTACCCGACCACCCATGGTGATGGAAGGTAGGGTATTAACACCACTACCGTGACATGCCTTAGTAAAAGGAGGTCGACATAACTACAGCTACCCGACTCCTTACTTGCAGCGGCCACTATTAAGATGGAGGTTTCTTTATAGCGATGTGGCATAACAACCTCAGCCTTTTCCTCCACAAGAAGACTTCTAACATCTGAAAAATGCAATCTAACACCACTAGAGGGATGAAACTCTTACAAGGTGATAACTAATAAATGAATATTGAATCTCCAAGGTCAAAAAAGAGATAAAGAGTCAAGACCGACTAAAGTTAGAAAGTATAGGTTTGACTTATGATAACTCAAGTCTTAAGCTCGAAGGGAAAAGACGTATTCGCAAAGGAAGACGTCCAAAATGATAGAACTTGGGCGTAAACCAACTTGACTTGACGAGAAAACCGACATCAAGGAAACTAACGAAAATACCTCCCGTTAACCAAGTTATGACGAAGGCGATTTTGGAATATCCTTCCAAATAACGACCAAAACAATTATAGCTTATCTCGACTTCACATTCGACTTCCGTTGATTTTCAAAAAGGAATAAATTCACAACACATGATCAACGCATTTTTATGGCAATAACGACAGATTGGGCGTAACGTAAAACAAGATTTTAGATTTCGTTTAGCTATCACATAGCTGTGAAAAACCTCTACCCGAAGTTGTTAAAAACTCCTCTATTTGTCCCATTTTGATCACTAAGGATTTTAGATGATGTGAATGGGTCGAGTTTACCTCCCCATCACAATCCATCAAAAATATTCGCGTCATCTAACTTGATGAGAATATCTTGACGTTAAGAAGCAACAGAAAAACCTCAAGCGACACAAGAAGAATAACACAACCGTTTTACGTCTATGACGTTGTTTACTTTACAAACGACTATGTCGACTCATCATCAACTTGACTAGATGATAATCAAGATATTGACTAGCTGTCGATTAGATTTGAAAGTAACTAGCAAGACAAGACTTACCTCATACGACTCATTGGTTCACATTGTCATTTAACACTAGACTCGTTTGGCAAATTGACCACTCGTAATCCAACGTCTATCTCTCCCTTCTTGAAAGATACTCTCTCTCTCTTCTCTGAGAGTTGATAACTTGTAATCTTATTTCACTTGTCATCAAACAATAAGTAATCAGTGCAACATTGTTCAATAAATTCAACTAGTAAATCAAATCTCATAATACAATTATTAAATCGACCATAACATAATCATTTCCATGATTTCATAAATGATATTCAATATAATTCCATGTCATATCCTGTCATAAGTCTATAACATCTCAACAAATTTACTTATGCCCAAGTAAAAAGTAAAAGTATAGCAAGTCATAAATTAGGATGTAACATATCCTTCCCCTAAAGATTCATCGTCCTCGATGATATAAAGCATCAAAACGCAACTTAAAAGCATATTCATTGTTTAATTGATATCAGCATAAAGTAAATGAGGAAATTTCTGCTAGAATTCATGGTAATTTCTCCCCCCATGCAAAACTATTCTATGCATACTAGTCCCACTGGACCTTACACTTCATAACCTCTATGTTACATAAGCATTGCTTGTGATCTTCAAGTGTTTCAGAAGCTTGACCATAACCTTTCCTAGGTTCTTGTACTTTTAAAATCATTTAGAAGTTATAATATTCATATATTTCATAAATATATTTCTCATATATAATTCTCAAAAAGCATTTGCCTCCTGGCAATAACTAGTAATAGATTGATTCTTGAAATCAATACAATTTCTAACCTTAAAAATTTTGAAGGGTCCTTTATACTTAGGAACTGGTTTGGAATACATTCCATACTTTATGAAACATTTTCAGGGGTTTAACCCTTAAAAGAATTTTCCTTCTCTAACTGAGAATTGCCTTGGTGAACGCTTAATCATTAATATAGCTTTTCTATTCATTATCCATTTCCTCTGATCTTTCTTGATCAGTTAAATCTTTTCATTCATTTCTAATAACATTTTTGGACTAATGCTAATCCTACCTTCTAGCTTACCCAGCTCATAGGAGTTTGGCATCTTTCTATCCAATGTTTCAATTTAAGCCATCTTAATAGAAAAAGTTAGGTATTGTCAAAGATTTCACATGATAAGTAGTCTCCCTACTCATATTGCTAATCCATGCAACATGTTTTGGGCAAATCTTCTAAAACCTGGTTAACTTCCTTAGTTTAACCATCTGTTCACAGGATAATAAATTATACTCTTTTAAATTTCAGTCCTTAACATAGAGGACAAGTTTGTCAAAACCTTGACATTACACATGTATTTCTATCTGAGATAACCTTCTCAAGAAACCAAGCGGTCTAAACACATCTTGCAAAAAAAATGTGTGCTAACACTGATGCTCCCTCAGTCCAATCCCTTGGTATAAAATGTGCTACCTTCGAGAGTTTATCATCTCAAAATGGCATCGTGTCTTTTCCCAGACATAGAAAGACTTCATACAATATCCATGCAAACAACTTGCCATTTCCATTCTGGCATGTCATGCGGGTACATCAATCCTACAGGTGTTGATGTTCTACTTTTTCCTTTGGTGCTCTAGACAAAATGCTACAAATCTCGTAACATCATTCTTTATTCCTTTCATACCTTGAATCATTTAAATTTTACCACAAGAGCTTTCTAAATTTACTCATCATGTAAAGGTACACCCCTTAAACCATCTCCTGAGACATCAAATTTTCCCTCAAACTATCCTTCAAAATAGAAATTCATAGCATTGGTGCTGTTGTAATTTCTCTTAATCATTAAAGAATCACTTGCACATAAGGATAAAGTTCTCCCCTTCATGCTAAAAATAAATAAATATATCTTCCTAAAGAATTGGAACAAACAAGTCTAAACAACCTCGAAACACATTGTTCATGTGTTTCATGAATGCAACAAGGCATTTCTACGTCCAAAGGACATCACTGCAAACTCACAGTGCCCATTCTTGTCCGAAAGTTGTTTCAAGGGTACCCTCATCCTTCAATCTAGACTGATGACATATTGATCACCATTCAATCACTTCAGTTCTACCTATCTAATCAAAAGGGGTCACCATTACGTGGTGAAAGATATTTGCTCCTTATCGTGGTTTTAATGAGCATATGACACTAAATACACAATTGTAGAGTTATGTCCTTGACAAAAACAATATCTAGTGCACCCCATGGTAACATACTAGATCTAATCAAACCTTGTAGCCAATAATTCTTATAAGGGGCTTTTGATTCCATTAATCCTAAAGTTGTCATAAGATAAGGTACTTTTCCAGGTAACTCATCCCAATGTTCTCAGGGGAATAAGATTTTTAGTTGATTCAAACACTGTTCCATCAACTTTGGCGGAAAGGCTTTCTTTTCCAAAATACTAGGTATCTCTTTGGTTTTAAACATGGTTAGGATTGCTCCAATTTGATCAAGAGATTAATTAGTGACTTATTCTCTTTTAGACTTTCACCCTGGTTTGGTGTTAGAATAAAACATGCTCTCATTTTCCTCATGCCAGATAAATAAGTTATCTAACAATTTTTGTGAACCTAACGCATCTCAAAACATCAAACATATTTATCTCATAATAATCCAAAGATTGGTATAAAACATTGTCATCTTTATTATAAAGTATTTAGGAGTAATCACATCCTTATTAATATAGTTGATATGACAAAACTATATGTCACTGTCATTTTACAATCTTCCAGTTTAATAAACATAGAGGGTGGATGTACACACAAGTACTCCAACACCTTTTTCCTAAAACAGAAACATCACATCAACGTTCAAGTGACATGTTGTAACTGGCTATAGTTTACTAGGTTTTACTACACCAGTAGAATTAGTAGGATTCTTGGCCATTACAAAACATTGTTTTCTTTCTAGCCAGATACGCTTAAGCGCATCAGCAAAAGTCTCTGAATCCTCCAGCCATGCACCTTCAGAGTAAACAACATGCTCTTTAAGTTCAACCTCCTCAATAGGTTTCTTCTTAACCACTAATCTAGGCAAATGCTGGGGAACAGACTTCCTAGCTATTTTCTTTGTTCTTCTCCACGTCATTCTGGAACAAGAAAATTTGAACATTAGCTAACTGCATAATGTTGACTATAGGTTAGCACAGTGGACTCATAAGCCCTAGTGTCAAACCCAATAGCTCTGATACGATATGTAACATCCACGTTCTAAAAACATAGTAAAAACCAAAAATTCACCATAAAGTAAATTTACAAGGTAAAAATGAGACAGAGAAAAATTTTCTTTTATTCAACATATAGTCGAGTAACTACAATTACAAGATATCTCATTACAAATACAATCAACCTTATTGTCTTCCTCAAGTACAATGTTTACAAAACTAAATCAATTATAAATACCTGAATCAGATAATGCTTTACTTAATCTCAATTAACACTAGTCTCAAAGATATACTGCATCCAGAAATATGACATCTTTATCACAAGCCTCGGCATGTCTTCTGTGAGAGAGAGAGAGAGAGTATCTTTCCAATGATTTACCTCCAACCACAGATTGTCGGTCTCCTACACTCCTTCCTAACCGGAAGTGGCCCTTCCCTTCATGAGAAGTATAGACCAAGGTGACTAGTGGTAATTTGCCTTTCCAAGTACATAGTGTTGTATCTTACACAACTCTCTCTATCATACAACCCTAGATACCCTCTAGCTAAGTATGATTCCCAATAGGATGTGCAATCCAAATACAGTGAATCGACAATGCATGTAGAGACATATGCATTACTATGGCCATAGTTTTCAATATAAATTGACGTTCGCAATGAACGACGTCGTATTGTTCACCCACTCCAACTCGACTTGGATACTATCATATTCCTACAGTTTGACTTGGTCAACTATGTTTAACTTATGAAGTCATGATGATTTCAACAATCTAGTCTTCCCGACCCAATACATGTTTTCTTTCACAGTCTACAATCCATAGATTTTTTCTTTCATCTTTCTTCCTTTACAAGGACTCTCATTGCATCATTACAATACTCGAGGTCCATGACTTATTGTCTCATAATAAATATAGATAGATTAATTACAACTAAGATGATAACCTTATCCAGGTTAAGCAATATAGTCTAGGAATCTAATTCCCTTTTGCAAGTAAGAATAATTACACATAGTCAGGGCACTTGACCCTTCAATCATGATCTAAATAATGATCTCAATGTCTTATTATAATAATTACCATATCAAGGTTTTAGATTTAACTGATGAGTTTTGCCTAACTCCAACCTAGTCTTTCTGACTTAGGTGAATTCACAAGATACTGTCATTGCTCTATTAATCATTATGGATTGACTATCCATTCTTAGGTTTTTCTCCTTGCATCTTTGCAACGTTTGAGATTTACCCCCTTGTCGACAAGTAATAGCTTAGAGAAGTTGTGATAACAAGGTATAATGATTTAATGTTTGACTTAACCATTTAATGTTACCTCTTGCATGTTTGCAAAATCTGAGGCTCACGACTTGTAATTCAATTTGACTTGTAACACAACAATGAGTTTTCCCTACCTAAGGTCAATCTTTGTTGACTAGTAACAAATCTCATTCCAACAAGATAGATATGAGCATTTACTAAAATTAGGGTTCAGGTCACATTAATGTCTACTCATGAAATGAGTTCACCCACTTATAAGCTCTATAAAACATCCTCGATACCCTCAAGGTGTTTGAATTTCCTCATGCATTAGCGCATGGCACAAAGGTTTACTCTATTCCCAAGTTTATGGATTCATGTCCATTCACACGATGTAAAAAGGGTTTTCTATTTCATTGGATAGCATTTGTAATGCAATCATAATCCCATAACCATCTAAAACATTGTTTTATAATATCCACTCCTAAGTGGTCTCTAACTTGGCTATACAGTTTCCATAAGTTTATACAACATACCCAAGTATAAAATACAATTACCCGTAAGCCCGAAGTTTTTAAGTTTTAGACTCATAAGGGTCTACAAGGTAATAGCGACACAAGAATCATCGCATGCAACTTAATTATGACACAAAATACGGGTTTCCCACCTTATCTTTTCATTTCAAAAGCATGACGGTTTCGACCAAAAATGAACACTTATACTTCAACTCTACACCTCCTTCCAAATCAAATGGTTTCACATGGTTCAATGAGGTAAGAGTAATAAAATAAGATATAATAAAGACTTAGAATCTATCTTAAGACACTAGAGATGATCAAACACATTTGTCGACCTCTAACTAAAGATCCAAAACCAAATGAGAAACTATCAAAATACATTTGTCAATATTCAATGTCTTGTTTTTGGAATTCTTATCTGTTTGGACAGAGAGACATTTTGCAACCTTAGCCTACTCTGGGGTTTGTCTCCCGACACCACAGCCAGTTGAAATCATACCATCCGGTTGTCAACACAAGCAAAAATCCACTTCGAAACATGCATTAAATTTGAGGTTTAGATTCTTTAACAATATGCACGTGGTGCAATGTGGTTTCTCACTATGAAACTATCATTTCAAGTACACACAAGATAGTTTTAAACTGAGTTATAGTCATATAATATCGACTCAATGCATACATCAGGCCGACAACTAGAAAGATACCAATTCACACCTTGCATCATGCATTGATCAATCATTGGTGTGTATACATTTGAAGACTGTGTTCTATTATCATACGGTGTCGTTCATGACATGCAATGATATTATTTCTGAGATTTCAAATACTAAAAAGACAGCAATGATACATATTCATGGTGAATAACCTCACACAGAACTTTCAATAAAAAGACATTATTATTGCATCCCCTACGTTGTGAACTTATCACACTATCATTGCAGAGAAGAGACACAACTACTAATCATAGACTGCAAAATAAGAGAGAATGGAAACCTGTCGACGGAGTTAGAGGTCTGTTGTTGCAAGCTCATCCTCACCAAGCTCTTGGTAACCTCCGCAGATTCTTTTCTCAGTCTCTCAACTCTCTGCACACTCCTATCCATGTCCTCTTCAGATAAGACATGCTTCCTCTCCCTTTAAGTTTCTAAAACACTCAGTACCCTTCTAGCCTTGCACAGCGAAGCAAATCAATGGTCTTTCTTTGCGGTTTTTAGTTTCTAAACAATAGCCAAAAACTAATGCCTTTTCTCCCCACAACGATGAAGTATAGGCATTTAGTTCACTGTTTCCACTTTATTCTCAACGGCATAACCTCCTACCCGACCACCCATGGTGATGGAAGGTAGGGTATTAACACCACTGCCGTGACATGCCTTAGTAAAAGGAGGTCAACATAACTGCAGCTACCTGACTCCTCACTTGCAGCGGCCACTATCAAGATGGAGGTTTCTTTATAGTGATGTGGCATAACAACCTCGTCCTTTTCCTCCACAAGAAGACTTCTAACCTCTGAAAAATGCAATCTAACACCACTAGAGGGATGAAACTCTTACAAGGTGATAACTAATAAATGAATATTGAATCTCCAAGGTCAAAAAAGAGATAAAGAGTCAAGACCGACTAAAGTTAGAAAGTATAGGTTTGACTTATGATAACTCAAGTCTTAAGCTCAAAGGGAAAAGACGTATTCGCAAAGGAAGATGTCCAAAATGACAGAACTTGGGCATAAACCAACTTGACTTGACGAGAAAACCGACATCAAGGAAACTAACGAAAATACCTCCCGTTAACCAAGTTATGACTAAGGCGATTTTGGAATATCCTTCCAAATAACAACCAAAACAATTATAGCTTATCTCAACTTCACATTCGACTTTCATCTATTTTCAAAAAGGAATAAATTCACAACACATGATTAATGCGTTTTTATGGCAATCACGACGGATTGGCCATAACACAAAACAAGATTTTAGATTTCATTTAGCTATCACATAGCTATGAAAAACCTCTACCTGAAGTTGTTAAAAACTCCTCTGTTTGTCCCATTTTGATCACTAAGGATTTCAGATGATGTGAATGGGTCGATTTTACCTCCCCATCACAATCTGTCGAAAATATTCATGTCATCTAACTTGATGAGAACGTCTTGACGTTAAGAAGCGACAGAAAAACGTCAAGCGACACAAGAAGAATAACACAAACATTTTACGTCTATGACATTGTTTACTTTACAAATGACTATGTCAACTCATCGTCGACTTGACTAAATGATAATCAAGATATCGACTACCTGTCGATTAGATTCGAAAGTAACTAGCAAGACAAGACTTACCTCATACGACTCATTGGTTCACATTATCGTTTAACACTAGACT
Source organism: Cunninghamia lanceolata (assembly GCA_027924645.1). NCBI lineage: Eukaryota > Viridiplantae > Streptophyta > Pinopsida > Cupressales > Cupressaceae > Cunninghamia > Cunninghamia lanceolata. Next base: position 1,754,127 of record BSBN01000652.1, on the reverse strand, counting down.
CGTTTGGCAAATTGACCACTTGTAATCCAAGGTCTATCTCTCCCTTCTCAAAAGATACTCTCTCTCTCTTCTCTGAGAGTCGATAACTTGTAATCCTGTTTCACTTGTCATCAAACAATAAGTAATTAGTGCATCATTATTCAATAAATTCAACTAGTAAATCAAATCTCATAATACAATTATTAAATCGACCATAACATAATCATTTCCATGATTTCATAAATGATATTCAATATAATTCCATGTCATATCCTGTCATAAGTCTATAACATCTCAACAAATTTACTTATGCCCAAGTAAAAAGTAAAAGTATAGCAAGTCATAAATTGGGATGTAATAGAAAGGGTCTCAATAGCAGTTAATGGTTTGCTGAGTGGCTTCTCTGACATGTCAGAAGGTCTCTGGTAAGGGGACCCATTGTCTCCTTTCCTTTTTGTGATTATGACAGAGGCACTCAGTGGGCTTATCAAACACAGTCAAAGGATCAGTCGATGGAAAGGAGTGATGGTGGCTAGGGATGTGGAGCTAGTCATGCATGCCTAGTTAGTGGATGACATCATGATTTTTTGGGAGGCAAGGATATAAGATGTAGAGGTGATGAAAGATGTTTTGGATCATTATAGTAGACTATTAGGCCAAATCATCAATAGGGACAAATCCAAGATTTATTTCTTTAATACTAGGAAGAGATGGAAAAATTGAATTGCTCGAGCACTGGGTTTACAATTGACTCTGTTCTAGCTAAATATTTGGGGACTCCTATGTTTAATGGGGTGGTAAGGACAAAGCTATGGAAAGGTGTCATTGAGAAAAATACAAGAAAAATAAAAGCCTGGAAAGGGAGCTGGTTGACTTTGGTGGGACATATCACTATGCTCAAGGTGGTATTGATGGCGTTGCCCATCTTTGTGATGTCAAGTAACCCTCTTGTCCAAGAAAGTAGCCTCTCTCTTGGAGGGCTCTTGGAAAAAATTCTTGTGGGAGGGGGCTAATGAAGAGAAATGTATACCACTCATCAACTAAGGAAAGGCTACTTGTCCGCTGGATAGATGTGGGATGGGAATGAGAGACCTAAAGCTATAGAACATAGCCCTAGGAGCACAATTGATTTGCAAATTGGCCAAAAATCCAACAAAGCTTTGTTGCAAGATTATGCAGACTAAGTATCTAGATGACACGGATCCAAGTAGAGTGCTAACTATAGCAAATATGGGAGGAAGCTTGGTTGTGTTGCAGTTCATGAAGGAATGCCTGACTGTCATTGTGAATCACCTCACATGGAGTATTAATAGTTGTAAGAAAGATGACTTCTAGATGGATTCTTGGGATGGATATGAGCCATTGGATTAGGACCCCATGTTACTGGAACTAAAGAATCAGATGAGTCAAGAAAGGGGAGGGAAGGTGGAAAATTATATTAGTGGTAGAAGAAAGAGGGGTTGGGCTCTTTGGATTAGTGTGGATGATTATTAGGTTGATGAGGGGATCAAATTCAAGTTTAGGAAGGAGATGTAGAAGAGGAGAGTTTTGTTAAATGGGGAAGATGATGAGATCTAATGGTGTGGGCCAAAGTCAGGACATTACTAGAATGGGGTATCACATTAGGATTCTGGGGAGAGATATGGAAAGCACTTCCCTCTTTGGTTCTGTGGCATATTTGGAGAGAGAGAAACAACATAATTTTCAATGAGAAGCAAAGCAAGTGTGAGGATGTGATAAAGAAAATGGAGCTGGGACTAATTGAGTTACTGAACAACAAGGCTTCGTAGAAAGGGAAGTCCAAGTTTACCACTTGGGATAACAAAGTTATGAAGATATGGCCAAAGTTGATGGTTCCTCCAGGAGATGGAAAAGGTGGCAACGAAATTAGAACACAAGTGAGGTTGCAGATTCCCCCAAGTGGGAGATTAAAGTTCAATTTTGACGGGGTTGCTAATGGCAACCCTGAGCAGGTAGGATATGGCTGTATCCTTAGGGATGAGTTTGGGAAGATGGTTTGGGCTTTTTTAGGACCAATAGGTTTGTCTACCAATAATATGGTTGAATTAGAGGTGCTAGTTCATCGAGTACATGAATGTAAGAAGAGAGGAATGACGATTGTTGATATAGAAAGAGATTCTATGATTATTATCAATGCTTTCAAAAGGAGATTTGCACCTAATTGGAAATTAAGAAAAGGAATAGAGAAGGCTTGGGAGGTGTTAGGAGAGTTGGACTTCACTATTCGGCATGTATACCTAGAAGTGAATGGGGAAGCAGGCTCTTTGGCCAATGGAGGGGTCTTGGAGGGTGCCAAATAAATACTTGACATAGATCTTGATAGATGGGATGGATTGCTGAACATTATTCTCTTTGAACTCAAACAATCAGAGGATCTATTGATAGAGGCTAGAGTACGCTAGGAGATGGCACTAGATATCCAATGGTTGAAGAGTGTTTTGCTAAGGGTGGGCTTCCTAGTAAAGATCATTAGATCCTGACTCACATTGCCAACCTGGTAGGGGGGACAAAACTTCTTTTGAGATGGCTAGTTTTGGTGTAGAGAGAGATTCTTTTCAAAGGGAAAAAGTAGGTGCGATCAACTATTTATTCCCAAGGATAGGGAGTTTTTCAGCACAAGATAGTGGAGAATGGGGAGTAATAGAGTCATGGGAGTCTAGTGCAAATGCTTGGAGGAGAGCCGAGATCAATAGATCGGGCATCTATTCATCATAAGGGAGGAGGTGGCTCATGGTGTGATCATCTAGGTGATTGGCCTAGGGCTTTGGAATAGCGGCCATGTCCACATGGGCAGGTTTACCAGATGTTCTTCTCCAACATTGCGGTGATTTTGGGAAGTACCCAATTGGAGATCTCGTGGGGCACCAGACTCATCTGTGAGAGCAACCACATAGTAGTAATGGCTGCAATCCCTTCTTCTGCTAGATCGAGGGATGAGATTCTTGCAAGAGCTATAGCAGCCAAGTTTGGGAGCTATGGTTGAGCGATGGGGAAAGCCTTGAATTTGCTCAAGGTGGGTATAGAGAAGAGGAACTTAGAGGCCTTTGAGAAGCATGTAAACGAGAATGGAGCTCTGTTCTCTCCATCTCAAATGGGTAGGCTCAATGAGTGTGTTGAGGGAATGATGTTTATTATGCATCAACTAATGTAGTTTCTTTTCTTTGATTAATATAGGGAACCACCCCTTCTAGTGGTGCTTACCATATATATATATATATATATATATATATATATATATATATATATATATATATATATATATATATATATATATATATATATATATAACCATGAAAGGAATACACTAGTAATCCTATCTATATGAATGGATTTAGATGGTCAAAAAAACACATGGAATAAACATATGCAATCGATTCACTAACTATTGAGCTATTATGCAACTGAACAACATCTGCCTATCTATCATAATTGCAATTAAACAAGGAAAGTAGATATTATCTTGATGTGTACATTCCAAATATGCATAGATTGATAAACAATTCGACATGCATGTGCGAAAGAGACCTTCTCTTCCATTTCAATTTACCAATTGTCTAGAAGTCCTCTCCATGATGATACTCTCTCTCTCTCTATGACTAAGAGAGTTTTGACCTTTCCCTTTCGTACTCAAAAACACAACAAAAAGTAGTTAGTCTTTTTCAAAATTTGATTTGAATTAATATTTAAAATTAATAGTCAAATATCCTTCCTATATTTTTGCTATTAACACTTAAATACAAAACATGTATCTAAATCTATGAAAAATAAATAGGATGTGACAAGTTTAGCTACAAGGACTTGGTTATTAGACTTAGATTGCCTATGACCTAGACCATCATTTTCCTTAGGCCTACAAACCTAGTCCCAACTAATAGGACTTCATTTATGAAAATTTAGATTCCCTACCCAAAGGAATTTCCCAAAAAGAGAATCAAACTCCTTTAAAAACTTTTAGGAGTAGAAAGTTACATAACTATGTAGATAGGAAGAGCTTGCAATACTAATTTGAGAAGGGTAAGATAGCCATCAGAAAGTCTAGTGAGAAGCCCTAATTCTAAATCTATCAAGAACTCTCTTCCATTTAAGTTGATGAGGAAGACCAACTTACAAGGGAGGACCAACTCACAAGTGAGTACCAAGATAATCCAATGGAAGTTATGTAATTTTGAATTGAAACATAAGAGAAATTCTCTATGGAGTGGCTAAAGGAAGATGAAAGAAAAAATTATTTGACTTAAATCCTCATTAATCTACTAGCTAGATGCTACCAAATACATATCCAAACAACTCCTAAGACTAACAACCTCCTAAAGTTTAGTAACACCCATTAAAACAATATCATGCACAAATTGAAGATGAAAAAAAGAATTAAAATCCCTAGCCACCTTCCACTCTTGTATCATACCATTAACTACTTAGCACTATATCTTATAATGTTAGAATAGGGACTAATGATGACATTGAGCTTTATTAAGTATTCTTCATTTATGGCACAAATAAAACACCCATTTTCATTTACAACTTGATTATAAAAAAGAGAATCCCGTGACTCTTAAATACTCTCTTAAATTTGGTGAGTAGTTTTAGATTTATCTTGAGTAAGACTATCTCTTCTTTTAATAAGAGAAACCAAAAACTACCAAAGAAGAATGGATGAATAATAGAATGATTTATTCTTTTCTTTTTATTGAATAAAGCTGATTACAATACAATAAGCAGCAAAAAGGTTGCCAGGAGAAGTTCAGAGAATGACTGTTTGAAAACCATATAAATGACTTAAAAAAACAAAATTATAAAGAACAAACCTATAAAAATAAGACTTCAAGAACAACAAACTAATTACAAAGACTACATACAAGTACAACTAGATAAACATCTTGTTGATTACAAAACCTATACCAACTACAATAGTATCCATCCCATATAACTTATCAGCCCTTGTGTTTGCAAAGACAACAGTATAATTTAAGTTGCTATAATAAAATCACTTATTACATATTATTTCTCTTTATCCATTGCATATTGCATTTCTTCTATTTTGTGACCAAATGTATAGATTATGTTCAAAACCTACCGAGCAGTTTTCCAATGCTTCTATCAATGTTTATAATATCATCAGAGTAACAAACAATAGATACCCTATCTGGCTACGATTTCAGAATAATTACAACCCAAGAATGCCAGAAAAATCTTGTATAGCAATTTAATGCATGCATACGATCTTCGAAGTTGGGTGATAGGTATTACTAAAAGACACTAAGATGAATCTTTCTTTACAAGATTAGAAGAGAATAATGAAAAACAAGTGTCAGTGAATTTTTTTTAGATATTTACCCTTTTAAAAAGAGAATACATTGATGAAGTGAAGATATTTCAGAGAAAGCCATTTTTTGTTCCACCTCATAGGTCTTCTGAAACCATTCTTCAAAGAGATGATTTCACCGCTCTTCTAAGATTTAGGAAGCCTTTGAGGGGAGTAGAAAACAACTCGTTGTGAACACTTGACACAGCAAACCATGTAGAGTCACGAACCAAAACCTGTAAAAACTTAAAGATATAGATAATATCCTTTAAAATAGAGGAATTCATTTGAATTGTGTATCTTGTGGATTGTTTGAGCTAATTTATAGCGATTTTGAAGAAAGAAGATAAGAGAATCCAGAAGTGTTCAAAATATTCTCAAGAGATCACATGCTATCCACAATTCACAGGTACACCATTCCTATCTTCGCATTGGAAAACATGAGTGGATTCTTTGGAAAAAGATATTTCATTCTTGCTAAAGGATAAGCATTGTGAGTTGTGGGAGAATTCTAACGATTATTCATTATTGTGCGGTCAATCTATTGTAAGCTTGACTAACAGTAAAACTTGACTTTCCATAAAGCTTATGTTGTACAGATGATTTTAGAATACTATACTCACAGATGAATAAGGAAGAATGATGTAGAGTAGGGACAAGGACATCAAAACAACACCAAATAAACACTGACCAAAACCCTAGACTTCTATCCATAGGGCATTCCTTCATAACTAACCCCTTTTCCTTGTAGCCTTTTGCAGAGACATTTTTTGACATAACTTTTATTGTAGACTTGATATCCAAAAAGTAAGACTTGTTTCAAATACCCTTTATGGCCGCACATAACATACCAAGAAATTGGGTGGTGTCAATTTCTACGGAACCTTCCAAAAATTGATTGTTCTTCTGCAAATTAGGCCAATTAGGATAATATATGGGCTTTTTCTGACATAACTTTCAAGGAAGACCTCAAACCTACAATCTAAAAATTGTTTTCGATACCCATTATCCTCTCACACAACATACTTCACATGTAGATGGGGTTGTTTTGTAACAGAAGGTCCTAAATTTGACTGTCCTGTTTTGACAAAGGCCAAATTAGGCTTGCTTGATGGCTCACAATAGGGATTTCAAAACCCAAGTCTCAAATCTTCATGGAAATGGATTAGTCATGTCAAATAAGTTCTTCCCACTCATTTCCAGCCACTACAAACCCATTCCAAAGAGCATTGTATCAAACCCTAACACCTATGCATCATATTTGCCTAAAAAATGAGTTTAATCAACTAGGGCATCAACCAAATTGCCCAAATCCTCATTCCCTACTCTTACAAACTTCATAAACACAAAACACATCCTATCCACACCCATTCCACCAATTATCAAACCTTTTTATCGGTGGAATATGATGCAGAGGCATCCACACTATAACCTTACAATACAGCATGGATGTCTGCAGCCCATCATCATCATCATCATCATCATCACCATCATCATCATATTTCACCTGCCGACCGATATCCTCCTGATGACAAGCCCTCGCCCATTCGCGAACATCCTCCTGACGTCCACTGTTCACTTCAGTGACAACTTCTGCCTTCACTACCTTCAGCATCATGATATTCAACATCATGATAATCAACAGGATAAAGAACATCCGGTTCCTCCCATTTATCCTGATGATGACCAACCTTCACTTCTCGCACCGTCCCTTTGATGCTGACGTCACTCGATATCTTGATGACGTATATCCTGATGACGATGACGTCACCCGCAGCTTCTCAATATCCTGCTGCTCCAAAATATCCTGATGACGTATATCCTGATGATGATGACGTCATATCCTGCTGTTGGCCAAACTTATCTTTTTCGGCCCGCGATCAACCCGATCTTCAACCTGATGCTGATGCGCTCCTCCTCGGCACTTCCTGATGATGATCACCCCGACGCTCCTTCACTTCATGCAATCGAAAGCATCATGCTCTCCTCCACTTATCCGGATGACGATGTCCGAAGCGACTGCAGGATATTTGCAGAAATATCCTGATGATGCCATTTTAACGAATTTTCAACCTTAGCGAATTTTCACTTCGCCGATCCTCCTGGGATGACCCGATCCACTAACAGGGTGATCTTCCAAACTCTCTCAGCTCAACCTAGCACATGCCCATGCTAGGGTCTTCAACACCTTTCAGCCGCGATCCTGCACACCTGCATGCGAACAAACAAACTAACTCCTAACCTAGTGTACATAACCATTCCACCGATCAGACAAATCAACCGGTGGAATGGATCAGTGAATCCATGAAACCACCCAAACCAGCAAATCGATTACACAAAGGAGATCAAACAGAAGATGAAAACAGGATCTTTATTGATTTCAAAGATGCAATACAATATATTGTTTCTCTCACAGCACACTCTAACTCCTCTGGTCAATGCAATACTATATTATCGATCGATGATCTACAGTCAACCGATCCTCATGCTTAAATAGATTTTCCTACGAGTACTACTGACCCGACTCCAAGCGGCTGGGAACTCTCTAGGCGGCTGGGAGATCCAACCGGACCTACAGCATGATAGCTGTTCTAACAAACTTCCTAAAAATAGTAAAAGCATGGTCAGCATGATCTTATCATGATCAGCATGACCTTATTACATGCATTGGTCTTATCAGACCTTCTTGAAAACATAAACAAGACTCAAACTAACTAACTGCCTTATGAAGGCCAGCTGTCAGGTAGGTGCTCCTGCACCATACTCCCCAACAGAAAAGAACTCATGTCCCATGAGTCTAGGATGTGGAAGTCCTCCACCTTTACACTTTGTCATGTCAGTGCTCTGACCTGTTCCAGCTTTGTCCTCTGCTGGCTCTTGGCTGCTCCAAGACTTCTGAACTGTAACTTGCTTTCTGGCAAGTAAATCCTCATGCCTGTCAATGTAGGCTTTTCTCAGGTTGTCTTTGTGTTTGTCAGATTGTCTGACCAGAACCTCTGTCTGAACTGCCTCTGGAATGTCTGCAATGTTCAATCCTATCTTCCTGTCAACCTTTATAGGACAAGCAATAGTCCCAACTATGACAACATCCTTGTCATTCCTCTCAACTGGTTGCTGTGTGCAAACCTGTTTCTGCACCTGCTGCTGACCTCTATCAGTCAAAACTAAAACTTTCTTCACCCTGTTGTCCTGAACAACTCTTTTCCCTGCAGTATCCTCATCTGCTTTTATGCCTGCTCCTATAGGCATCTGCACAAATTCCTTCTTTCCCATTAAAATGATTTTGGCTGCCCCCTGTGCTGCAGCATCTGCCTGCAATGGCATTAACTTAATAGTCTTCCCATCTTTCTTGATGGTATAGGTATTAACATACCCATCATACAGTACCCTTCTATCAAATTGCCATGGTCTACCCAACAGTAGGTGACAACATTCCATGGGCAAAATATCACACAAAATTCTATCCTGATATGCTCCAATCGGAAAATCCACATATGCCTGTTCAGAGACAAAAAGTGATTGACTATCACTCACCCAAGATGCCTTGTAAGGATGTGGATGTGGAATCCTTTCCAAATTCAGTTTATCCACCATTTCTTGAGATACCATGTTGTCTGTTGAACTAGTATCAATGACAACCTTACATACTTTACCTTTGCTCTTGCATATGGTCTTGAAAAGAGCTCTTCTTTGTGGGGATTCTTTGTCAGGTACCTTCATGGTAGTCACTGTTCTTCTCATCAGCAGAGACTCTCCACTCTCTGGATATGCATAATTATCAGGCTCCTTATCTTTTTGATAAGTGTTTGAACTCTGCACACTTTGCTCTACTGTCTCTTCTTGTACAAGTTGTACCCTCTTGTCATTTGTTCTATCATTTATGGATGATGAACCTTTGTTCTCTGGACATTTGAAAGATGGATACCCAAACTCTCCACAGGTGTAACACTTTCCTGAAAATGTAGTAGAACCTCTACCACCTCCAAATCTTCCTTTATTACCTTTCCATCCACCTCTGAAATCAGACTGTCCCTATCCTTTACCAGTGTCTTCTTGACCCTCATTGGTTTGCTTTTGTGTAGGGGCTGCTCCTCTTCCCCTCATATTGTTTCCTCTTCCTCTCATGGACTTATCATGTCCTCTATTCATCTTTTCTTCAATCCTGATTGCCATTTGATAACAATCCTCCACATTCTTAGGGTTAGCTAAAACTAACTCATCGTGTATGTTAAATCTCAAACCAGCCAAGTACCTAGCCACCTTCTCTACCTCATTCTCATGATGACCAGATCTCATACTCAACTTATAAAACTCCTTAGTATATGCCTTCACATCCCTTTCCTTCTGCTTTAAAAATTGCAGCTTCTTAAACATCTGAATTTCATAATCCCTTGGCAAGAATTTACCTCTGATCCTTGCTACCATTTTATCCCATGAAGTGATCTTTGACTTCCCTTGTTTCCTTCTCTCAGATTGTACATAATCCCACCATACCAAAGCATGACCTCCTAACTTGGTCTTTGCAATCTTTACCTTCTGATCCTCAGCAACATCTTCACATTCAAAGTGATTATCAAGTGCAGCAATCCAATCCAACAACTCATCTTCATTCAAGCTTCCAGTATACTTGGAAACATCAACCTTTACCTTAGGTTTATCACTCTGCACTGCCTTTAACAATTTTGCCAGTCTCTGGTCTTCAGCATCCAGATCTTCAGCTACCTCTTCATACTCTTCTACAGTATCTTCATCTTCTTCAGACTCACTGTCTGCCACTTCCCTCTTTTTGTTCTTTTCCAGGGCTGTAAGCCTAGCTTGAAGTGCTTCAGCAAGCTCCTTCATCTTCCTCATCTCTCTGGCATGTTTCTCCTTCATCTCCTGCAATTCCCTTGCAGTACCACTACCTTTAGGAGGCATTTTGTCAACCTCTCACTCAACACACAACACACAAACAACACTACCTCTGCCCTTTCGGTGACAGAATCAACACACAACAGCCCAGACCTTTTGCTGAGCTTTGATACCACTATGATGCAGAGGCATCCACACTATAACCTTACAATATAGCATGGATGTCTGCAGCCCATCATCATCATCATCATCATCACCATCATCATCATATTTTGCTTAACACTGTCAGCATCATCATCATATTTCACCTGCCAACCGATATCCTCCTGATGACAAGCCCTCGCCCGTTCGCATGTCAACAGCATCACCTTATTTGATTATCGACAGCATCATCATGTTCGACCAGCGCGAACATCCTCCTGACGTCCACTGTTCACTTCAGCGACAACTTCTGCCTTCACTACCTTCAGCATCATGATATTCAACATCATGATAATCAACAGGATAAAGAACATCCGGTTCCTCCCATTTATCTTGATGATGACCAACCTTCACTTCTCGCACCGTCCCTTTGATGCTGACGTCACCTGATATCCTGATGACGTATATCCTGATGACGATGACGTCACCCGCAGCTTCTCAATATCCTGCTGCTCTGAAATATCCTGATGACGTATATCCTGATGATGATAACGTCATATCCTGCTGTTGGCCAAACTTAGCTTTTTCAGCCCGCGACCAACCCGATCTTCAACCTGATGCCGATGCGCTCCTCCTCGGCACTTCCTGATGATGATCACCCCGACGCTCCTTCACTTCATGCAATCGAAAGCATCATGCTCTCCTCCACTTATCCGGATGATGATGTCCGAAGCGACTGCAGGATATTTGCAGAAATATCCTGATGATGCCGTTTTAACAAATTTTCAACCTTAGCGAATTTTCACTTCGCCGATCCTCCTGGGATGACCCGATCCACTCACAGGGTGATCTTCCAAACTCTCTCAGCTCGACCTAGCACATGCCCATGCTAGGGTCTTCAACACCTTTCAGCCGCGATCCTGCACACCTGCATGCGAACAAACAAACTAACTCCTAACCTACTGTACATAACCATTCCACCGATCAGACGAATCAACCGGTGGAATGGATCAGTGAATCCATGAAACCACCCAAACCAGCAAATTGATTACACAAAGGAGATCAAACAGAAGATGAAAACAGGATCTTTATTGATTTCAAAGATGCAATACAATATATTGTTTCTCTCACAGCACACTCTAACTCCTCTGCTCAATGCAATACTATATTATCGATCGATGATCTACAGTCAACCGATCCTCATGCTTAAATAGATTTTCCTACGAGTACTACTGACCCGACTCCAAGTGGCTGGGAACTCTCTAGGCGGCTGGGAGATCCAACCGGACCTACAGCATGACAGCTGTTCTAACAAACTTCCTAAAAATAGTAAAAGCATGGTCAGCATGATCTTATCATGATCAGCATGACCTTATTACATGCATTGGTCTTATCAGACCTTCTTGAAAACATAAACAAGACTCAAACTAACTAACTGCCTTATGAAGGCCAGCTGTCAGGTAGGTGCTCCTGCACCAGAATAGGTCAACAATTCATTTGCTTTCAATCAAACCCTCACAACTAGGATTTCTGACTATTTTTAGAAAAAAAAATGGCTCTAAAATACTTCAAACATGATGAAATTCAATGCAACAAAGACCAAATGAAAGTATATTCTCTTCTCTAATACATGCAATTGATTTTGGGTCATGAAAATGCCATACAAGGCTGTATAACTAGCTAGAACAATTAGAGAAAGTGCAAAAACAAGGTATTTTTATTGCCTTTTTCACCAAAAATCAACTTCCAACCACTTCTTTGACTTTACAAATCATTTTCTAATTGTTTACAACTATTCCTAACTAACTTTTTCTTTTCCAACCATTCAAATGCTTTTCTATGCACCGATGACTCTTCCTATTCCCACTTTGCACTTGTTTTTGCATTTTCTTTTATATTTTGCAACAATGAAACATTTACACACCTCTAACCTAGCAACCAAATAAAGACTCTAACATATGAGACATGGTTATACATGACCTTATTACTAATAAAAATAACTCAATCACACAAAATATGACCTCTAACCTTATTTACATTATGAGGACTAGGTGCCCCTACGCCATACACCCGGACAAAAAGGAAAGCAAGTCCCCTTGAGGACTGTACTGCAAAAAAACCATGCTAGATCTCATCATTCATTGATCTCCAAGTGGCTTTTCATTTAGTAATCCCTTCCAATGAGTCAAGTATTGGAAACATGCATTGTTTCTTGCCTTTGACCGGTTCTTCTTTTGAAAATGTTGCTCATCACTTGATGGATGCCCTTTGATTGCTCTTTCATCTAAGAATGTTGTCACATCTATCCCTATACTTGCTACCAAACCTCTTCCACTCTTGAATTGAATTGTCTTCTTCTTCATTCCTTTTATGTGCTTAACTTTTCTCTTCTTCCCTTGTAGCTTACACTTGATCACTTCATCATTGCCTTCAATTTCTCCCATCTGATACTCTGCCTCTAGGACTACTACTTTCTTAGATTTACCAACCTTTGATATGAAATGACCAACCTCAAGTTTACCAACCTCAGATTTACAAACCTTTGAATGACCACTATCTTCTTTGGAAAACAATGAACAAAACACTTTTTTCATCAGCACCTCAACATGCTTCTTAACCCACTCTTGAATCTCCACAACCAATTTATCCTTGACCTTCTCAATATCATTTTTCTCCAAGATTGAATCATTCTTCAATACTACTATCTCAGTACCTTTATATTTAGAAGTGACTACAAACTCCTCATGCTTTTCTTCCTCTATCTTTATAAACTCTTTTCCCCCAATCATTACACTAGACCTAACTTGTGCATCTACCCCTTCATCTTGCAAAGGAATAAGGGTGAATGATACCCCATCCTTGTCAATTACATAAATGTTTTTCTGTCCATCATATTTAACTTTTCTGTCATACTACCAGGGTCTTCCTATCAGCAAGTGACAAACATCCATTGGGATGATGTCACACAAGCTCTTGTTTTGTACCCCCCAATGTTAAACTCAACCCATGTTTTTTCATTGACCAAGACTTGTTGACCCTTATTTAGCCAAGAAACCTTCTAAGGCGTGGGGTGTGGAATCCTTTTCATCTTTAGTTTTTCAACCATCTCCAAAGAAACTAAATTATTAGTTGAACCTAAATCAACAACTACCTTACATACCTTTCCTTGTGATGTGCAGGTTGTTCTAAACAATGATTTCCTTTGTGGAGGCTCTTTGATTGTTGGCACCTTAATGAGTGTCCTTCTCATCATTAGAGTTTACCTATCTCTAGAACAGTAGCATGGGAAGGTGAATTGACACTTTCTTTGTCTTCCTCATGTACAATTTGAGTTCTTCTTTCACCTCCATGTGTGCTAGAGGGCTATTTTTCCGAACACTTCCATGCTTGATGACCAAACTGGTTACATTGATAGAATCTCCTTGAAAATGTATTTGAGCCTCTACTTTGGTCACCAAATCTGCCCCTATTGTTTGGTCTTCTACCACTGAAACCACCTCTCTGATCTGCCCCTTGTTCTTGACTGCAGCTTGACTCTCCTTGTGGTTTTGTGGACTATTCTCCTCCTCCAAATGTTCATCTGCCCCTGAAGTTCCTTCCTCTACCTATATTTTGTTTCTCCTACCTTCTATTCATCTTTTCCTCTGCCCTGATTGCCATTTGAAAACATTCTTCTACCGTTCTTGGAGGTGTGAGGCTTAACTCATCTTGTATAGTTACCCTCAACCCATTTATGTACCTTGCTACTTTTTCCACCTCATCCTCAACATGACTTGTCTTATGATTAATTTGTGAAACTCCTTAGTATAAGCCATCACATCCATTTCTTTTTGTTTGAGGTTTTGTAGCTTTCTAAATGTTTGAATTACATAATCAATAGGTAGAAATTGGTTCTTAACTTTAGCCACCATTTTGTCCCATGAAGTGATTTTTGTCTTGCCCCTCTTCACTCTTTCCTCTTGCACATAATTCCACCATGTTAGGGTAGATCCTTTCAACTTTGTCTTAGCAAACTTTACCTTCTTATCATCTGCTACCTCCTCATACTCAAAGTAATTGTCAATAGTATCTATCCAACCCAATACCTCTTCACTATCCATCTTCACACCATACATGGGCAATTCCATATTCACCTTAGGAGTATCTCCTTTGACATCCTTTAGCAACTTTTCCAATCTCAATTCATCAGGGTCCACCTCTTCCTCTTGGACTCCTTTTGAGGGTTCTCATTCTCACCCCCTTCCTCTTCCTCTTCATCACTTTGGTCTCCGGTGACCACACCTCTCCTTTGATTTGACTCTAGTGCTACAAGTCTAGCTAGGATAGCTTCTTGAGACTCTTTCATTTGTCTCAACTCCTTGGCATGCTTTTCTTTCAACTCTCTCACTTCTCAGGTTGTTGTACTACTTTTAGGAGACATCTTTGCTTCTTTCAATGTTCAACCCTTTTCCTCAAATTGATCAAAACCTAGGCTCTGATACCACTATGATGTAGAGCAGGGACATGGACATCAAAACAACACTAACTAAACACTCACCAAAACCCTAGACTTCTATCCATAGGGCATTCCTTCATAACTAACTCCTTTTCCTTGTAGCCTTTTGTAGAGACATTTTTTGACATAACTTTTATTGTAGGCCTGACTTCCAAAAAGTAAGACTTGTTTCATATACCTTTTATGGCCTTACATAACATACTAAGAAATGGGGTGGGGTCACTTTGTATGGAACCTTCTAAAAATTGATTGTTCTTCTACAAATTAGGCCAACTATGACAACAAATGGGCTTTTTCTGACATAACTTTCAGGGAGGACCCACAATCTAAAAATTGTTTTGGATACCCATTATCCTCTTACACAACTTACTTCACATGTAGATGGGGTTGTTTTGTAACACAAGGTCCTAAATTTGACTGTCCCATTTTGACAAAGGCCAAATTAGGCTTGCTTGATGGCTCACAACAGGGATTTCAAAACCCAAGTCTCAAATCTTCATGGCAATGGCTCAGTCATGTCAAATAAGGTCTAACCACTCATTTCCAACTACTACAAACCAACTCCCAAGAGCTTTTTATCAAACCCTAACACCTCTGCATCATATTTGCCTAAAAACATGAGTTTAATCAACTAGGGCATCAACCAAATTGCCCAAATCCTCATTCCCTACTCTTGCAAACTTCACAAACACAAAACACATCATATCTACACCAATTCCACCAATTATCAGACCTTTTTATCAGTGGAATAGGTCAACAATTCATTTTCTTTCAAACCCTCACAACTAGGATTTCTGACTGTTTTCAGAAAAATGGCTCTAAAATACTTCAAACCTGATGAAATTTGATGCAACAAAGACCAAATAAAAGTAGATTCTCTTCTCTAACACATGCAATTGATTTTGGGTCATGAAAATAAAATACATGGCCATACAACTAGCTGGAATAGCGAAAAAACATAGAGAAAGTGCAGAAACAAGGTATTTTTATTGTCTTTTTCACCAAAAATTAACTTCCAACCACTTCTTCAACTTTACAAAGCATGTTCTAACTATTTACAACCATTCCCAACTTACTTTTTATTTTCCAACCATTCAAATGCTTTTCTATCCACCGATGACTGTTCCTATTCCCACTTTCCACTTGTTTTTGTTGCAAGTATGGGCCTAATCGGTGTTGTCATTGATGTCAACATACTCATGTTGCAATAATGAGAAGGATTAGATGAGCTATGTGCTGAGGATATTGAGAAAATTAGTCTCAATTAGGAACAGTGAAGAACAGTGATGACAAGAAGGTAAAAGTCCTTAATAGGTTGAGGATCTGAGGATGCGGTTTAAAGGGTTTGTAGATATAAGTCTTGAGATACTCCAGTCAAGTTTTCAGAGGTTCATATGAAGATCTAAGGAAGTTATGGTCACTCAAGTAGAACCGGTTCTGGCAGGTGTTCAGAGGTGACAGAGTGCCACAGATAGGTCCGGTGAGATCCAGAAAATCATTATCCCGTTCTGCGGATTTTAGGAAGTGTTGAGGACGTCCCTGTGAAGTATCAACTAGATTGGTTCATGGTTTGAAGGTCTAAAAGAGCCTATTCTTTTGTGACAGTGATGACAAACTATGTTCTTGAAGCTCCGGATGAAGGAAAGAAGAATTCCAGCAGGCTTATGAAGTGCGGATGTTCTTGGTGATTCAGGGAAGGTTATGATGATCATTGGATCATGTCCAGTTCATGTTGGTGGTCCACATTGGAGTTAGAGTTTGCATAATAACCACCGGATATTGGTGTTCTTCTTGAGACTGGCCAACCGGATGTTCTTGTAGGTGTTTGCTGACTTAGATGATTGTTTCTAAGTCGATGCCTTATATAAATAAGGGACTGTGAAGTCATTTTGAGGTGGCTCTTGTGAAGATGAGCGAGTGGTAGCAAAGAAGAGAGTGAAAGGCAAAGCAGAAGTATTGAGCTTAATGGAACTGATTCAAGCATGGTGAAGATGCTATTCTCCAGTTCATGTATGTGATACTTATTTCTTTGTAGACAGTGTGTCTCTTGTAGGCAGTGAGCCTCTTGTGAGTAGTGTGCTCGGGCAGTGAGCCCTAATTGGCATGTGCCATTTTGTTCTTTCTATTCTTCTAACAGAGAATACATTCTTGGGTTAATCACCCCGTGGTTTTTCCCTTAACCAGGTTTTCTACGTCAAAATCTTGGTGTCTCATGTGTTGATGAGTTTCTACTTTTTGATTTGAATGCATTATGTTTCATATTCAATAGATTGCTAATCACTAAAAGGATTTAAGAGTGTAAATTGGAGAAAGCTTTACACAACTAATTCACCCCCCCTCTCAGTTGTGTGCCCTAAGGATAACAATTGGTATTAGAGCTAAGTTCCTCTAAAAGGAGCTTAACCGCTTGAGGAGATCCAGGATGTCATCATACAAGAAGGATAGTCTGAAGTTTGATGGAACCAACTTTTCTCTTTGGAAAGGTCGCATGAAATGTCACTTGCAGTGTATGGGAATGGCATACTGGTCCATAGTTACAAAGGCATATGTACCCCCACAGGGTGGTCCGACAACCCTAAATGGAATCACAGATGTTGAAAATAATCTGCAGACCAAAGAGGCTCTTTTAAGCGCATTATCTGACTCAGAGATCTAAAATGTTATTGACCTACCAACTGCCTTTGAGATTTGGAATAAACTGGAACTTTTGCATGAAGGAGATCAGTATGTTAAATGTGCAAGGTTACAGAGTCTAAAAGGGAAATTTGAAAAATTGAAGATGAGAGATGATGAAAATATTACCACTTTTATGCCAAGAGTGAATGAGCTCGTTTGTGGAATTAGAAATGCTAGTGGAGTCTTGGATGAAAATGAGATTGTTGGTAAAATTTTCAGATCCCTTCCGGTTTCTTATAAGATCAAAGCTGCTGCCATTGAAGAATTCAGAGCCCATACAACTGTCACAAGAGATCAATTGGTTGGGAACTTGGCAGCATTTGAAATGATAGAGTTTGGAGATGACCCCCCCAAGACTGAATCTGCATTCAAAGTTAGTGCATCTGTTAAAGGTAAACAAAGGTTTGATCCGGGAGAGAATTCTTCAAGAAAATTGTCTTGGTATGAAAAAGAAAGAAAAGATTTGGAAGAAGAAGAAGTAGAAACTGCCCAACTTGAAGCCCTTATTACAAAGAGGCTACCAAGATGATCTGGTAAGTATGAAGGAAAATTACCCTTTAAGTGTTTTAACTACAATAAGATTGGTCATTTTGCCTCAAGGTGTTCGGAAAGATTTTCAAGGCAAAATCCTAACAAGCCAAGGTTCCAAAAGAACTGTTACTATGTACATGAAGATGATGATAATGAAGGAGTAATAGATGATGAATCAAAGATAGGAAACCAATCTAGAAATGAATGGGTGTTCATTGCCATCAAGGAAGAAGATCCCATGTCCTCTGTATCTGTCAATCTTAAGAGTGTGGAAAGAGGTTTGGCTGCCCAAATTGAAGAGAAGGATGATTGGGTCATTGACAGTGGATGCTGTCACCATATGATAGGTGATAAAAATAAGTTTGTAGTCTTGGAGAGGTATGAAGGAGTGGTAAAGTTTGGTGACAATTCTGCTGGTAGGATCAGAGGAAGAGGAACTATTTCTTTTGATGGAAGAAACAAAACTTGTAATGTACTATATGTTGAAGGTTTGAAGCACAATCTTCTCAGTGTTGGACAGTTGGTAGGCAAAGGCTATGATCTCTGATTCAAGGATGGAAAATGCAAAATCTTTGAAAGTTTTGAAACAGAGATTGCATCCGGTACTCAAACTAAACGTAACATCTTCCATTTGGTTGGTACTGGTAAAAACTGCTTATTTGTTCAAGTTGATTAGAGTTGGTTATGGCATAGAAGGATGTGTCATATGAATTTTGATAATATCATCAAGATAAGCAATATTTAGGCTATAAGAGATCTTCAAAAATTGGTGAAACCTACTAATAGCTTGTGCAAGGAATGTTAGTTGGGTTAGCTGAGAAGAGTCACAATCAAAAGCAAGGAACTGTCTTCTACCAGATTATTGGACTTAGTTCACACTGATCTTTGTGGTCTGGCAAGAACCAGGAGTAGTCAAGGTGACATATACTTCATGCTGCTAATTGATGACTATTCCCAGATGATGTGGGTAACCTTTCTAAAGGAGAAATCAGAAGCTCTTGATAAATTCAAAATATTCAAGGCTATGGTAGAGAATGAAATAGGAATAAAGTTGAAATGTCTGAGGTCTAGTAGAGGTAGAAAATTCACATCTAGTGAGTTCATAGAGTTCTGTGGGAAACATGGAATTAAGAGACAGTTGTTTGCTCTGAGAACTCCATAGCAAAATGGAGTAGTGGAGAGAAAGAACTGGACCATCCAGGAAGCATCTAGGACCATGATGATGGAAGCAAATGTTCCTTAGATCTATTGGAGAGAAGTTGTCAGCACTGCAGTCTATACTCTTAATCAAGTTTAGATCAGAAGCAATACTGGTAAGACCCCTTATGAACTCTGGTTTGGAATTACTCCTACTGTAAGATATTTTAGAGTCTTTGGTAGAAAATGTTACATCAAAAGAGATGAAGATCTAGGCAAGTTTGATGCTAGAAGTGATGAAGGAATATTCTTGGGTTACTCTACTCAAAGAAAAGCATACCGGTGTTATAACAAGAGACTAAGAAAGATAATAGAAAGTACAAATGTGAAGGTTGATGAGGAAATAGAGAAACCCTCAAGGTTTTATGAATATGATGAAGATGATCAAAATGGTGTTCTGGTTCAAGGAGTTCAATCCTCTTTTGAAAGTCAGATTCAGACTGATCCGGTAAATCAGGAAGAAAAAATAGGTCTAAATGAGCCTGATCAAGAAGCAGAAGTGCAAGAAACTCCCAAAGTTCCAAGGTATGTAAGACTGAACCACTCTAAAGATCAGATCATAGGTGACAAAAGCAAAGGTGTGCAAACTAGAAGGAAAATTGCTCAAAATTCAAATGAATATTGTCTGAATTCAAAGATTGAACCTAAGACAGTAAATGAAGCCTGCAATGATGAAAACTGGACCAAAGCAATGGAGGAAGAGTTGATGCAAATTGAGAAAAATCACACTTGGAATCTTGTTCCTAGACCTAGAAAGAAGAATGTGATTGGAACCAAATGGGTCTTCCAGAACAAACTAAATGAAGTTGGTGAAGTAATCAGAAATAAATCCAGATTGGTCTGCAAGGGCTATTCTCAAATAGAAGGAGTTGATTTTGAAGAAACTTTTGCTCCGGTGGCAAGAATTGAAGCAGTTAGATTATTTCATGCATTTGCTACCTTCAAAGATTTCAAGGTGTATCAGATGGATGTCAAATCTACCTTCCTGAATGGTGACCTAGAAGAAGAAGTGTACATTGAACAACCGGATGGATTTCAATTATCTGAGCATGGTGATATGGTCTGCAAATTAAAGAAAGCACTGTATGGACTGAAGCAAGCCCCAAGAGCTTGGTATAAAAGATTGGATAAACATCTTTTGAAGATTGGTTTCAATAAAGGTACTGTTGACAATAATTTGTATTTCAAAATTGATCATGAAAACATCTTGATTGTTGAAGTGTTTGTTGATGATATCATATTTGGAGGAAGAGATAGTATGTGTAAAAATTTTGTAAATCAAATGAAAAGTGAGTTTGAGATATCCATGCTTGGGGAAATGAATATCTTCTTGGGTCTACAAATCACTCAAACAAAGAAAGGAATCTTCATTTCTCAGACCAAATATGTGAAAGAATTGTTGAAGAAATTCGGGATGGAAGACTCAAAACCAATGAACACTCCCATGGCTATCGGATGTAAATTGAGCAAAGATGATGATTCTCCTAAGGTTGATCAGACAAAGGATAGGTCAATGATTGGAAGGTTCTTGTATCTCACTCAAACCAGACCAGACATAATGCAGGCTATTGGTCTTGTTGCAAGATTCCAGGCTGATCCCAGAGAATCTCATTTCATGGCAATCAAAAGAATTTTTAGATATCTAAAAGGAACAGTTGAGTATGGTTTGTGGTATCCTTGAGATCATGATTTCTCTTTTCATGCATATACAGATGCTGATTAGGCAGGAGATGTGGATGACCGGAAGAGCACCAGTGGTGGAGCCTTCTTTTTGGGAAAGAGACTAGTTTCTTGGCTAAGCAAGAAACAAGAGGCAATATCCCTGTCTACAACTGAAGCAGAATACATAGCAGCAACAGGTTGTTGCACTCAAGTTTTGTGGATGAAGCAGATGCTAAGAGATATTAAAGTAGAGTATGAGAAGCCTATCCCAATCCTCTATGATAATTCAAGTGCTATAAGTATATCCAAGAATGCGGTGTTGCATTCTAAGACTAAGCATATATCTATCAAGTTTCACTTTCTGACAGAGCAAGTGAACAAGGATGAAGTCAGATTGGAGTATGTACCCTCCAAGGATTAGATTACAGATATCTTTACTAAACCTCTTCCCAAGGACTCTTTTGAGTATCTCAAGGAGAAGTTAGGGGTTATTGCCCCTCTGGTGATGAACTAAGATGCACTGAGGTGCATCATTCTGGTGGATATCACAGTCATATCTTGTGATCTGAAATGATGATAGGGAGCTACTACTTAGGGGGAGCAGCTGGTATGTTATGAAGTGATGGAGTTGCAAGTATGAGCCCTTTGCCATTGATGTCAAAGGGGGACAGAAGACATGTAAAAAACAAGTGGTTGCTGATCAAAGGGGGAGCAATAATTGAAGAGAAGACATGTGAATAGTTGATTGCTGTTAGGGGGAGTTGTGACTGTAAGGATAAGTTCTTGTCTTGATGGTTTTTCACATCATATGTTGCCATCAATGACAAAGGGGGAGATTGTTGCATGTATGGGCCTAACCGGTGTTGTTATTGATGTCAACATACTCATGTTGCAATAATGAGAAGGATTAGATGAGCTGTGTGCTGAGGATATTGAGAAAATTAGTCTCAATCAGGAACAGTGAAGAATAGTGATGACAAGAAGGTAAAAGTCCTTAATAGGTTAAGGATCTGAGGATGTGGTTTAAAGGGTTTGTAGATATAAGTCTTGAGATACTCGAGTCAAGTTTTTAGAGGTCTGCATGAAGATTTGAGGAAGTTATGGTCGCTCAAGTAGAACTGGTTCTGGTAGGTGTTCAGAGGTGACAGAGTGTGGTGCAGCAGCACCTTCACATCAGGGTTTATTTATGTTTGTTTAATGAAGTCCTTGAGACCATTAAGTGGTTGTAATGAGGCTTGAAAGCCATGTTGTAATGGACTATGTCCAAATGACGAAAATAATCTTTTATTATGTTGCAAGTCCTAGTTAGGACAATCATGTTTAGTTTTATGTAAAGCCTTCATGAGGCATATAGGAAAGTTCATATTAAATCTTCATGTTTGTAAAAGCCTATAGAGGCATGTCAAGATTGGAAAGATGTTAAACACCTTGGCATGGGTTAAACCTTGTGTCAAAAAGCATAAAAATAGTCTTTGCTGTGCAAAACAAAAGAAAGAAGACAGTTTCTATGACAAGTTTCTAAAAACAGTTTTTAAAGAAACAGTTACAAATCAAGAAAGGATCAATGATCTTGGAATGCAAAATGTTCTCAAGTATGGAAGAAGGCTATTTGAAGCCAAATATGATTCATTGTATAGAGACCATTCAGAGGATTTGGAAGGAATAGGAAAAAAGCAAACTATTTTTTCTGATTTTCTGATTTTCTGATTTTTCTGTTTTTAGTGGCTGTTTTCTGCCGTACTGTACTGTTGTATGGCACAGCCATGGCCACAAAGTATATTGCACGTTTAGGGGGATGAGATAACTCCCAAATGCAATTGGTTTGGTTTCTTAACAGTAAATAACATGGAAGATATTCACATTTTTCCTCAGACTGCTTTTAGAGTAGCTGATTTCTGAATTTGCTTTACAACAGTCTGTACAATGTTGGGGTACGGATTTATTTTGATCCATTTGCATATTGGATGGAAAGGAGGAAATGTTAGCTTGGGTTTGAGCATGGTTTGAGGCCTTGATAATATACTAGGTGAAAGCTATCATCTATTTCTCACAAACTGATCTTTTAGGAATTGCTGTCTCCTTCACTAATACACTGTTTTCTGCAAGAAACCGTACTTGTATGGCCTGGTGGAGATTGGAATCTTTGATGGTTGGTTAGGGCAGAGAGTTATCTGTCCCTTGCAGGTAGTTTGAAGGCTTGACATTGCATTCGGAGTGAGAAAGTGTTTGTTGTCTGTTGACTGTCCTGAAACACTAATGTGGGTATCTCTGAACAGCCCAATGGGTATTCCTTCTTTTTTCTGATTTTTCCTTGTTTCTAATCAATGGAAGGAGATGTGAAATAGGTTGTCCATAGCCTTGTTAAGGTTGCAAGGGCAGGAGATTGGGTATGGTGAGTGTGGGCATGAGAAAGACCCCTGTAGATTCATGTGTTAGAGGATGAGAGGAGGACAACAGTTTGTCAAGAAGGTAATAGTTTTGTTTGTCATGTTTGTTTGTTTTGTCATTGAAGGCATTAAGAGCTTGGTAGGTCAGTGAGTTGGTAAGCTACAGTGTTGTTGAACTTGTGTTGTTAGAGACCATCCCAAGGAGGATGTTGTGGTTGTCTTTTATAAACAATGTGGAAGATTGATGTCCTGCATAGTGATTGGATAGAGTTTTGATTGGGTCTTGGTTGGAGTTAGGAGTCTAGGTGAGAGGTGTCATGAAGTCCCTCACCTTGGTGTCAAGAATATGTGTTGTTCTGAGTTAGAACCTTGCTTTAAGAGAAGTTTAATCTCTGTCAAGAAGAAAACAGTGAAAGGTTCCATTGAAGTTTTGAAACATGAAATTGCTGACCATGATGCTTTGCATCAGAGTGCCACAGATAGGTCCGGTGAGATCCAAAAAATCATTATCCCATTCTGCAGATTTTAGGAAGTGTTGAGGACGTCCTTGTGAAGTATCAACTAGATTGGTTCGTGGTTTGAAGGTCCAGAAGAGCCTGTTCTTTTGTGACAATGATCACAGACTGTGTTCTTGAAGCTCCAGATGAAGGAAAGAAGAATTCCAGTAGGCTGATGAAGTGCGGATGTTTTTGGTGATTCAGGGAAGGTTATGATGATCGTTGGATCATGTCTAGTTCATGTTGGTGGTCCACATTAGAGTTAGAGTTTGCAGAATAACCACCGGATATTGGTGTTCTTCTTGAGATTGGCCAACCGGATGTTCTTGTAGGTGTTTGCCGACTTAGATGATTGTTTCTAAGTTGATGCCTTGTATAAATAAGGGATTGTGAAGTCATTTTGGGGTGGCTCTTGTGAAGATGAGCGAGTGGTAGCAAAGAAGAGAGCGAAAGGCAGAGCAGAAGTATTGAGCTTAATGGAACTGATTCAAGCATGGTGAAGATGCTATTCTCCAATTTATGTATGTGATACTTATTTCTTTGTAGACAGTGTGTCTCTTGTAGGCAGTGAGCCTCTTGTGAGCAGTGTGCTCAGGTAGTGAGCCCTAATTGGCATGTGCAATTTTGTTTTTTCTATTCTTCTAACAGAGAATACATTCTTGGGTTAATCACTCCATGGTTTTTCCCTTAACCGGGTTTTCCACGTCAAAATCTTGGTGTCTCATGTGTTGATGAGTTTCTGCTTTTTGATTTGAATGCATTATTTTTCATATTCAATATACTGCTAATCACTAAAAGGATTTAAGAGTGTAAATTGGAGAAAGCTTTACACAACTGATTCACCCCCCCCCCTCTCAGTTGTGTGCCCTAAGGATAACAATTTTTGCATTTTCTTTTATATTTTGCAACAATGAAACATTTACACAACTCTAACCTAGAAACCAAATAAAGACTCTAACTTATTAGACGTGGTCATACATGACCTTATTACAAATAAAAATAACTCAATCACACAAAATCTGACCTCTAACCTTATTTACATTATGAGGACTAGGTGGCCCTGCACTAAAGAATAAAGTGCCAATGCTATTCCTCACCAAGAAAAAGTTCCAATTTCTTTGACCTTTAGCCACGTTTACCTATGGCATGACATGTATGTTTTGCTTATAAATTTTTGAAATATTTTAAATTCCTTATCTCGATACAAATCTTTCTAGCTTAATTTATAGACTTGACATAGGGTGAGTGAAGTACTCTAGAGCCATAAAGTAGCATCTCAAAAGTTATGAGGGGAGAGGAGGGAAATGAAGGTGGAAAGGAAAAAAAAAAAAAATTTAAAGAGGGAAAAAATAACATCTTTGAAAATCAAAAAATGTACTTTCTTTATAATTTAGGTTAATTAATTAAACCATATAATTAAATAGTAGTTAATTTAAATTAATTTTGTGAGTTAATAAAATGACATATTAAATATGAGATAGAAAGTAAAATGATATATATATATATATATATATATATATATATATATATATATATATATATATATATATATATATATATATATATATATATATATATATATATATATATATATGAAGAAAGATATTGTTTAGCTATACAATTGAAGAGTGATTGTGATTGTTGAAGATAGTGATATTTATGTGCCTCTGAATCTATAGATGCCCTAGAGACCCAAGGCTCAAGTCGAGTGGATAGCTTTCTAGATGACAATCTAGATGAAGTTATGTGCATGTGTTGAAGCTTTGCAAGAAAGGGTAGTGTAAGATTAAGAGAGATATGGAACTAAAACAATAAATGTATTTTATTTATTAGTGTACCCTATACATGGCATACACTTGAAAAAGATGTATGACTGTCATTTTTTTCTATCTACCAATCTATCTTCCCTTCCACTAATCTATGTGGTGGATATGTGTTAATAGATTACATGTCATGAATGGTAAGAGTTGTTATGAAATTTGAACCATTCCTATGAAAATGGAACTGTTTACATGGTTGTGGAATTGTCTCTATGTAGGACTCATTATCTAATGATGGTTGTAGTATGGCTTGTAGTCAAGTGATGTGTGGCCAAATGATCTAGTATAGCATGAGACTCAAACGTGCAACCTTGATTACTAGAGCAATTATATTGTTTGATGCTTCAAGTGTGATGCTTGGAACAATGTGGTGACATGTAGTTTGAATTAGCCTTTGCATTTTGGTCTAGAAGTGTATGAGAACCTACTAAAGCTATATGAAGACATATAAACACTAAAAATTCCTTACCCATCATGCATCACAAGATGGGGATGCCTTGCTTAAGGAAATTGATGAATTCGGGAAATAATTACAAGCATCCAAGAAAGTAGTAGATGAATTTAAGATTCATGCCATAAATGATATTGAGAAATAAATAAATGGCATTTTTAAAGTAAGGGTTTAGAACCTTGTAAGTATGGTGGATGACATGTGACAATGTTGTAGTAACATCTGTAAAGAACTTGATCATGTCAAAAGCCAGGTTCCTGCTTGTATAGAAGTAAACAATAGATGGTTTCTTTCTATGAGATTAGTTGGAATTGTATATACTTATGAGGCTATTGAGCTCTTATTTCAGTGGTCAATTCCCTTAAAAAAAGAAGGGATAATTTCAATACATTATTAATTCTATGGTTAACTTCTTTGTAAGACATAGAAAATACAATGAAACCCACCTAGTTCTAGAAAAGTGAGTTCAATCCAATTGTGCCATTTTTTGTTAATCCCTTGGTTGATGAAGAAAATATTTATCAAATCTTGTGTAGTGCATAACAATTGGATAAAGTCCTCAAATTGGAGACCAAGGTGGGTAGTTTTATTAAGGTTATAAATATTGCACTAGATACTAGATATCTATCCAATATAAATAAGTTGAAAATCATTTTAGATATAAATTAGCCAACATAGAATGAGTACTGGGAAAGGGAAAAGACATATGAAACATGTTGTTGAATTTTGTATTCTTTGTTCTTTTGTGTCCATGTGGCTCTTTGGTGGGGATGAATAAGCGCATTAATATTTGTCTATTGAAGGAATAATGTGATAAGAAATATTAAATTAGTGATATTTGTACAAGGCTAGTTGATATCAACATCATAAAAGGAAAGATAAGATATAAAGGTGTTGATGTGGTCATTACCAAGTTAAAAAATCTCTAGTGAAGGATTTTTTTAGGAGATCTGCTTTGATGCAAATTAGGTGGAATACAACCTGTGAGAAATTTTGGTTTATAGTGTCCCTTGAGTCCTTGTCTATTGGAGATCATAGTATCTTGAAGAAGATAGGTTTGGATAAGATCAGTCACATTCCCATCATACATCCTCCTTCTCACATATGATGTGACATCTTGACCTATTAGGATGCTTATCAAAACACTTTCAAATTTCCTTAGGTATCTAGAGAATGGACTATTACTCTATATGATGTTTATCATATCTTAGGCATTCCTATTTGAGGTGATCAAATTTCTCTTTTTGAGAGTGAATCAGAGAGGGAAAGATTGTCTTGGGCTGCTTATATGGGGGTTAACTATCCATAGCATCGTCTTGGTGTTTAGTTAATCTCAGTTCCTAGCCTCTCGATTCCACCTTTGTGGAAGGTCTTTATTGGAATGGTTGCATCTCATTTATTATGGGATAAGGGGTTTGTTATTCCTAGGTGGTGTTGCACACCAATCATCTACAGGCTCAAGCATTATTTCATCTTTTCTTGGGGGTTGACATTCTTGCTATGCTGTACCATGACTTATATTGTATCTCGTGACGAGGTGCCCTTGCCTAATGTCATCCATATCTCATTATGTCTTAGATTTTAGAGTACATTGATATGTTTTAGAGGGGTGTGCCTTTAATAATTTTAGATTACCGAGAGCCATGCGATGAGGTATGCAAGTGGAACAAACATTGTGACTACTCTTAAGTAGGATTTTTTATTCAAGGGATTGTGAGTTGATTTGGCATAGGGATACCTACTAAACCTTCAGATAGGATATTGTGAAGAACTCGTGTGGGAGTGACAGGGAGATGGAAAGTCCCTAATTTTGGATTTGTAAAAGGATAGATATTGATCCTCATCAAGATAAAAATATTTTGACAAACTTTCAACTTAGGAAAACAACAAAATTTATTAGCACCTTCTAGACTTAGATCAAAGATGGATAACAAGATATACTTGGGGTAAAGGAAAGACTCTAGAGAAGAAGATGGTCCTAAACATAGTTATACTCTTGGTTTTTCTTAGCTAGTGCATGTATGTGCTTTGTACCTCTCTTTTTTATTTTCTTTAATAGATGCCACCCTCTTAACTTTAAGCTTAAATTTATCACCACCTAAAATTACGTACATCAACAATCGTCTTATTTATTTATTTCATTTCTTCTTTTTTTCATCTTTCTTTTCTCTCATTTTTTTGTATTTTGTAACATGATTTTTGATTTTTTTTCGTGTTTTCTTTTTTTTTAATGATTTATTTCACTTTTTTCATTATTTTTTATTGCTTCCTAGGTGGAGTTATGATCCCCTTAGTGTTTTTGTCTGGGAAAGATAATGGGTTGAGTGTGACTAAGGGTTCTCACTATCTATTCAAACTTCCCCTTTGCTAAGGAGGAATGGGGAAGGCCTACTTGCAAGCTTCTATTAGGTTCTATAAGTTTGAGTAGTAACTTCATTTAAACTCAACATCATGATTCATTAAGACTAGGATTAATATGAAGGTAAGAGCTTGGCTTCAATTTGAACTTGTTAGGAAATGTAAAAGGGAATGATTAGTGGTAAAGATGATTATAGGGAATCTCAAAGGCCCAAAGGGTCAACCTATTCTTAAGAAACATTAGAATACCTACCAAGACAAAAATTAGACAATAGCATGTCACTCACAAATGCATGATGAAACAAAAAGATGAATGCATTTTTTTTGGTATTATACATTTTATGCATTTTTTTGAGTTATTTGATTCTTTTGGATTTTTTATGTTTTTATGATTTTTAGGATTTTCAAACATAATTCTTTTTAAGGTGAAAGGCATTAACCATTTCACCAAACTCTTCACCCTCCATAGTGCACAAAATATAAGCACCATTTCCAACATCTTTGATTATATAGGGACCATCCAATCTTCTCAAAATTTGTGTTTCTTCCTATGCTTCTTGTTCTTTGTATTGCCCTTCTTGAGGATAATTTCCCCTATATTGTAGGGTCCTGTGGGATTATTTTATTCTTGTGGACTCATCCGTGTGATCTATCAAAGTAGCATAATGTGAGCCTATGATTCATAGGCTTTATGATAAGAAGGGGTCCAATACAGAACTCCATCGCATTTCAATTGATACATGACTAGATCAAATTCATCTAGCATATAGATTTTAACATCATTTCATTCTTGGATACTTTACAAGAATTGATACTATATGCATGTGAAAATGAACATGAGGAAATAAAATAAAGAAATATTAGCCTACTTCATTCATCCTCAAATACACCTCATGATTGAGCAAATAATGGAATGCAAAATAGAAAGGAAACTAATCTAAACTAGTTACCATGCAAACCTTTGTTGTTGGGATGTTCTCCTTTGATGTTTTTTGATGTAGCTAGCTCCTTAAATTAACAACATTACTTTGCAATTCATGGAGTCTTTACAAATGGCTTGGATAAGTGGCTATTTATAGTTTTTTTAGATGGTGGATGAAGGGACAAGATTGATTGGAGAGATGAATGGATGAGGTTTGTTGAAGATATCAAGCATGGAGATCTTGCCAAGTGGCTTAATGTGGTTGGTGGATGAGGGATGTCCTTGGATCAAAACCAAATCAAGGGTAGAAATGTGGTCTTGGAAGAAGGGGATGGTTGAGATGAAAGGAGGACAAAAAGGACCTTTGTACAAAGGACTTGCCCATCACTTTGTAAGAGGTCCATGTGGGTTTGTACAAAGGCAATATCTTTGTACAAATGGAGGGTTGTGAGGGTTTGACTAGGACTAGATTAGGGATAATAGAATGTGCAAGTAGGGGATCACATAATTAATTAGGTTTAGGTCACCTAATCAAAAGTGTAGGAAATAGGGAATTAAATAAAAAGGTATATTTATTTATTTCATGGGATGGGAAAGGGGGATATTAGATAAATAAAAATTATCTAATGTTTGGGCTATAGGAAATGGTTGATAAATGATTAATTAATCATTTAGGATAGGGATGAGTATAGATGTAGGTATGGATGAATAGTGAAAAGTACATGAATATTGGTTTTGATAATAAAATATTGTTGGCGTATATTAAGATTTCTTAAGAGTGCATATTTAGGAGTGTATGTTTAGACTTGAGATATACTTGGCATGCCTAGATTAGGTTTGTCTAAAGTGGTTTCTTTTCCTATTCTTTGAGCACCACTATTCTTAGTGAGCTTTTCCTATTATTGGCTCAACTATTGGTAGTCGATTATGCCCTAGATGTACTACCTCTTGGAAGCTAATTCATAACCCCATATATTGTATTCCAATTGTCCCATTGTTTTCAATACTTGTTTTCTTGCAGGTTGGGTGTGCTTCTGTTTGTCTTGAGTGGCTTGAATCGATACTCACATTCACTCAATGTTCCTAGTTTCTACATGGTATTAGAGTGGGATTGTGTGGATGTTTGTTTGAATTATGTAAGTTCTTGATAGTGTTGTTGTGGCATCCCTCTTCCAAGCAAGGTCTAAATCTAAAGAAGGTTGATTTGTATAAAATTGATTTGCATCTGGTCTTCCCTACTTGTAGGTGACTTGACAACTTCCTCCTCAAGGTATTTTTACTGTGCAAGGGTCAATTTGCAGTATTAAAGGGCAATTTGTATGCATAGGAGACTGATTGGCCACATAGGAGGATTTATGTGTGGCACGTAGTAAGCAGGAAGCTTTCTCCTTGGCTTGTGGCCTTTGTAGATGGTCTATGGCTTCATCTTGTCTTGTGGCCTCTGTAAAAGGGTTGTGGCCTATGTAAGAAGCCCGTGACCTCTTCACAAGGCCTACAACATTTATTTGAAGCCCACAGCCTGTGTTAGAAGCTTGGGACCTTCCTTTTAACAGCAAGGAATCTTCCAAAGACTATGGCCTCTCTTGGACAACCACCAGACATCCAAAAAATTCCTAGATTGCCTTCAAACAACGAAAACACCCTACAAACAAGCAAAATTGACTTGCAATGTCCCATTTTTTGTTTGATTTTTGTCCTATGTTTGTATATTTCACCTAGTTAGGGCATGAATTTATTAATTCACATAGAATTGTGCCTTCATTTTTAAATTTGGGGATTTTTCCTTTTTTTTAGCAAAAACTATATTTAAATTTAGTTTAACATTTGTTTTTGCTAAAGATGAAATACACTTTTTAGTTGAAAGGGATTCTTTTATTGTAAATTTTTATTTTGTCCAAAAATATATTTTTGACAAATAAAACTAAGGAGCATTAAAATTAGTGTGTTTTAGGGAAAAGTCAATTTTGTAATTAGCAACTCCTTTAAGTGCCAAAATTTTGAGCAATTGTGCTCGATCGCACTATTCTTTATAAAGTTCCATTTCTGACCCAAAATCGGATTCACTTTTACTCATGCACTCATTATAAAGTTTTTTTTAATTCTTGGAGGGATTATTTGTGCAATATTTTGTAATCAATGAACTGAGATAAAGTTCCAAATTTAAGGGGTACATAATGGATTCTTGTATCTATTTCCATCCTTCTATTGTTAGGCTAACCTCAAATAACTATTTGTCTTGGAAACAAGGGATAAAGAATCACTGTCTTGAACAATATCTATTGCTCTATCTCCTTGGACTCATTCCTAACTTAATTGACTATAAATAGAAGAATTAATGGTTTAACAAAAAAGACATGGTCTATAGACTAATAGGTCTTACTGTTTTCATGGATATTTTACATCATATAGGCCACACTAAGTGCCCTTTCACTACTTGGACCATCATCCAACAACTGTATGGAGACTTTAGTTCTTCATCTAAAAGTGGTGTTTATGTGGCTAACTAGGCTCTTTTGGATGATACTGAGACTTCTATTTTTCCTTTGTACATTGACACATCCTCATGGGATGATCAATCTATTTAGTTGACATACATTGATACCCTATCTATAGTTAAGGACACTCCTATAGCACCTATTGCTACTTCAAAGTCCAACGTTTCTTCTTCGAGAGCTTCTAGTGATTCTCTACAGTAGGGTCATTTATGTCTTTTGGATTCACCTCATTAGGACACGCTTCTACCAGACATCTTTTTGTTGTTTGTAGAGTCTCACATTTGACATCTTGATGACACTGTGGAGGATCTTGTCTTTCTCTTTGAATATAGTTATCTTGCACTTGCTACTACTATAAAATTTAGAGAGGCTTCACCATGGGCTTTCAGTGATTCTTCATAGGATATCTCATGGGATTTGTATTGTATCCATATGGCATGCATTGACTTTCCAAATCCATACATCAATTCTTTAGATCTTGATCTTCATCATTTTTTCACATGATTTTGAGAGGTCACTTGTTTTAGTTAGGCCTGGTACTCCTAATTTGATTGTGGCTAATTTCAGCATCAATGTGATGACATTTGAGCAGTGTACTGAGATAGGATACATCATGAGACTTACCACCTCACCTTTTTTCTTTGGGTTGGAGTTACTTCAGTATTCACCATTGGAGTTGTTTCTTCCTAAGGGGAGAAATGTCATTTGCCATAAATGGGTCATTTTTAACATTGATACACAAGCATTCTCTTTTGATAAGGGGGCTACTTCATTGTGGGGGCCTACATCATCTCTTTTACTCTCCTATGGGGGGTCATATCTCCATCATCATAGTTAGAGCAACATGGTTTTAGGCTTGGTTCAGAGTTATCATCTTCAAGGAGGCTTCCTAGACCTCTTCTGTTATCTTTTCCTCTATTTTTGGAGGGGAGTTTTTTCCTATGTGGTTTTCTCTATTTCTCCATTTATTATGAGAGATTGCATTGTACATGGGTACTTGATCAGTCATAGTGGCTTGGATCCATCTTCATTTAGCCCACCTATGCTATGCTCAAGGGGGGTGTTGGTGTATATTACGTTTTCTTAGGAGTGCATAGTTAGGAGTCTATGTTTATCCTTGAGCTATACTTAGCATGACTAGATTATCTTTGTCTAAGTTAAGTGGTTATTTTTCCTATTCTTGGAGCACCACTATCCTTAGTGAGCTTTTCTTATTATTCGCTTAAGTATTCTAGGTCAATTATGCCCTATATGTACTACCTCTTGGAAGCTAATTCATAATCGTAGTATATTTTATATTCTAATTGTCCATTATTTGCAATACTTGTTTTCTTACAAGTTGAGCATTCTCCTATTTGTCTCGAGTTTCTCAAATTGATACTCACATTCACTCAATGTTCCCAGTTTCTACAAATATTTTTTAATCACGGTTTCAAGGTGAAATGATCAATTAAATATCTAAACATGTGTTTATTCAGTTGATTGTGGAGAAAATATAGTTTAGGGATGTTTAGGGATGGTTTATGGATGTCTTGATTATAGATGAATAGAGACAAGATGATGAGTGGACAATTTTAGGTGTGTTTATTTTCCCCTCTTTGAGATGGTGTTGCAAAGTAGCATCATTTCAAAGAAAGATAAAACATAGTGTCAGATAGGATTCAAAGAAGATGGTAGGATTAGGGATGGTGATGGTGATGCCCCAGCCACTTTAAGTGAGTGACGAGGAGGAATTATGGGGAGGATGATGATAAGGATGATTCCCCATCAAGACAGAAAGTAGGATTGAAGGAGCATGTGTGCTCTTGAAAGGATGAAGAGGGTTGGATTAGAAAGAAGAAAGTGGAATTTAAAAGGCTACATGAATGGGGAAGGATAGGGTAGATTAGACACAGGGAATAGGAGGATAGAAATGATGGGGGCTAAATGATTGGAGGGAAGGAAAATAGATGGATGCAAGATGATTTGTAACTCAATGGATTATTTGTAATGATGTACTGATAAATGAGAGCCATCTTTATTTGATATGATATGAGAAGTTATGCACCAAGGTATAAGGAACTAGAGTGACAATGTGTCCCATGTGTAAAAGACAACTGATAAGGTCACAAGCAAACCTATGTCGTATAGCACCATGATATGGAAGACCATGATACTACTGTGGTAGGTAGGTTATAGGGATTGTTGCTAATACAAGATAAGAAGATAATGCACACACACAAGCAAGCATGCATGCACAAAAAGATGCAAAAATAAATGATGTTGCCCCTGGTCAAGTTGAAAAGCCAAAGATTAATGGATTGATGATGTTGGATTTTGTTGTTGATGATAAGAACAACATGAGGATTGGTAATGATATATCCTAATAATGATGATGGATGATTTGGATCAAAGGTTTGTAGCAATGCTGGGATCAAGACCATGGATGGAATTAGATGATTTTACGATAGACAGCTAGTGAGCGATGCCCATTGATTAGGGTTGTCCTTGCGATGTTTGGATGTTTGGGAGATTTGGATATTTGGATTGTAGGGAGTGTATTCATTGTTTTGCATGTAGGTAGCCTTAAGCGAGATACTAGGGTGTGTGCAAAAATTTGGGTCAACATATAGGGGAAGCGTTGCACAAAAAAATAAATCCCGTCAGGAATAGGATCCCATTTAAAAAATAATAAGATCTCATTTAGGCTTGGGGTCTCGAGCTTAAATGAGACCCTGTTTAGAAATCGGGCCCCATTACATTTTAGGGTCTTGAGCATAAATGGGACCCCATTTCTCAAAAATATTTATTTTTTAAAGAAGGCCTCCCACTTGTTTTTTTTTAAAACGAGTACCTATTGTAAAGTAGGATTCTGTTCCAAAAAAAATTTAAATGTTGACCTACCTTTTAAGTTTTCTTTTATGCTTGGGAAAGGCATGGTAACCTGACCCTTAGCCTTGGACCTATGAGTACAAGGTCATGTCACCAGCAAGAGAAAAAACTAACTTTGGCAATATGGATGATGAATTTTTTTTAATTTTTTTATGAAATTAAAACCCATTATAGATGATGATGTCTAGTTTTCACATATGTATTTTATTATGAATGGATTTTTTTTCTATTTTTTAATTGATTTTTGAGGAAACTAGTCCATAAACTTGAAATGTCACGTGTTCATATTTTTTTAATTTTTAATTTATTAAGTTTCTCTTAAAAAATATGTGTCATCAATCTACACACAATTCTTTACTCAATGAAAAAAAATCAAAAAATAATTAGTTTAGCTCAAATTATGCTTGTTGGACATGAGGGGTTTTCAGAAATAGCAATTAGGGCTAATAAAAAATTAATAAAAAAATATTTGGAAAAAATTATTAAAAAAATCCTCATCAATATTTAGTAGAATACACATCTTTTCCCGTAAAGAATTAGAAAAATACTTTTATTTAGGTCAATTTATTCTTGTTGGACATGTGAATGGTATGGTTCTAAAAAGTGACTTTTAAAAACGGGTTTTGTACAAACCTATACAAAATTAACTTAAGTCATCTAGGTATTAGAATAAATTACATATTTGAAAACTAGACTCAAAATCCTACATTTCATATTATTGGACTTTTAAAAGATTCTATGCATAAGTGCTTCATTTTTTTAGTCCAACTGTGACAATCTTTAATTTTCAAGAAAAACACTTCCACTTTTTGACCAAAAAGTGGACCCAAATTTTTGCACACACCCACCAATGATAAGGGAAATATGATGTTGCATATGCTTTTATTGATGTCAAAGGAGTGATGATCAGAGGAGTTGTGATGCGAAAGATATGGTGATGAAAGACATGAGCATGCTATTGGATCAGTATCATTTGTACACAGTTGCACCTTATCTTCTAAAGTTCATGAATAGGTGAAGGTTGTCAAAGTATTTTGATTAATGTCATACATTGATTCTTGTTGCAATGATATTGTCTCTTGGTGAAAAGCATTGCATTGGATATGAAGGAAATTGTCTAAGTTATCAAACTGTCAAAGGCACAGGGAATTGTACTACAGAAGCACAAGAGATTGTACCCGATTCTACCGCAGATGAAGATATGGCATCATAGATTGGAGGTTAGCTAAATATAGCTATGAAGTATGCATGATCCATGTTTCAAAGCA
The DNA here is from genome assembly GCA_027924645.1 of Cunninghamia lanceolata. Classification (NCBI taxonomy): domain Eukaryota; kingdom Viridiplantae; phylum Streptophyta; class Pinopsida; order Cupressales; family Cupressaceae; genus Cunninghamia; species Cunninghamia lanceolata. The sequence continues at coordinate 1,718,203 of BSBN01000652.1, read as the reverse complement.
TAAAAGTTACTGCAAGGTTTTTCAGAGTTAGTAGAGTGAGAACAAGTCATGTTCCTATGATAGGTCATCAAAGACAGAACATAAAGCCACTGCATATCACCGCATTTACATATATGACTTCGTGGTTTGGAGATTATGTAAAGAAAAGGTACAAGAATGACATGTCCAGGTTTCAAAGGATATAAAGTACCAGTTGCAAGTGTGTTTTTCAATGTTCTATGTCAAGACAAGGTGACTAGACTTTGTAAGGTATACTGGCATCATTGTTTGATTGCTTGTGCTAGCAAGAAGAAGCATGAAATAGATAATGGAATGCATGAGAAGGTTTTACATGTCATATACTATTCATGGCTTGATCCACATGATGATATCTCACTTCTCCGGTACCGCATAGGGTCTAGAGCTAAAGCATGACATGATAAGTAGTCGTCGATCCAACATGGTGTGTTTGAGTGATTGCATTGTGTGTATGGAAGTGTGCGCTAGAAAGAACAATTGGGAGAAGGTAAAGTGGGTCTAGTAGACCTCTTTGTGTGAACCACATTATGGGATTTCACTCCTACATTACCGTAGATGATTTGGGAGGCAACAAGCAAGGTCGCTTCATGTTTTAGGATACACATTACATGAAGGCTGACAAAGTTGATGTTTAGAAGGATTGTGGATGATATATATGAAGGATAGAAGATTGTTTCAAGGTGTGGCAACATGTGCAAAAAAGTTGAATGATCCATAAATTGAGAAGTAACTCTTCAAGTTCTAATGCATAATCTATAATAGAGCTAGTATTGTATTGCAGAGGTGTTTGAGCCTAGAAGGCAGCAAAGATCACTAGTATAATTTGGAAAATAAATGACTACCTGATTAAAAATTTTAGTCACAACAACTAAAAAGGACTAAATTCTACTAATTTTTTGTAACACAGTAATAAATGACTAAATAAATGACTAATTTGGTCGTCGGGTAAAAAACACAACTAAATAATTAGTCACACAAATAAAAATGACTAAATAATTAATCACTTGTTGACACTTTTATTGTGTCTTCAAAGAAGCACTTTTGAAAAGCATATTGTTAAAATTTTAAGCGCTAAAAGCAAGCACATTTTTGTTTGAAAGGGAAAATCAAAATATATTGGAAAATAGAAATTGTTCAAAGCTTAGGCACCAAAGTGGGAAATGGTTTCAATTCTATCTTCATTACACCTATGTGATAAGGAGGTTTCAGGTTATGGCACATTGTGTTTGAAGGAGTCTTCCATGGAAGCAGCAACAAAGGGGCAATTAGCTGTTGAAAGCTAGAGGCATGTTGCAAAGTTTTGAAAGGCACATTGTAGGGTTTTGGAGAAGCTTTCATCATGTCTAGCGTGGAATCAACAACTTTCATTTCAGATGAAGATACATGTTGCAGTTTGAGAGAGAGAGAGAGAGAGAGAGAGAGAGAGAGAGAGAGAGAGAGAGAGAGAGAGAGAGAGAGAGAGAGAGAGAGAGAGAGAGAGAGAGAGTATGGCATGGTGCATAGAGATAGACTTGCATTACTGCTTCATAAATATCAGGTATGCATGGTGTTACCCAAGTTTTAACAATTGTTGAGCTTTTGGAAGGGTTTACATGAGTTTGGGTTTTCTAAGTTTTGTAAAAAAATCTCTAGAATTAGTAAAGAGTCTTGACTAATGTAGGGAAAGCCTAGATTTCCCACTCAGCATTGTTATTCATCTTTAGGACCTAGCAAAGAAAATATAGATTCCCTTTTAATTATCTTCTTTTGTTGCCTTTCATCATTATTTTCTGAGTATCCAATATTCTTTTTGCCTGCCTTTCATGGTGAGTATCTACCCCTTTGATTTTTCACAAGTCTGATTCTTGAACTCTATCAATATCGCTTCATCATTAAAATATCCTCTAACAACCTTGTATTGGCCAGAGCTCCCTATTATGTATCTTCTTATTTATTTCCATTGTTCTTTGATTGTCTAATATTCTTCTAAAGATCTACCCTTTCTACTTAACACTGTTATCTTCACTTTTAAAAGAAAGAATACCTTTGACAGATTAGTCAAAACCTAGGCTAACAGTTGCTGATATTTTCAACCTAGATATTTATTTGATTGTTTTTGTTCACTACCAAGTTAGTAATCTCACATATTTAGCAATATACCAGCTTTCTAGGATATATAATGAAAATATAGAGCAAATCAAAAGCCTTTTCTTCTCTTTCTTTCTATTCATCTGAAATACCACTTGGTAGTCCAACACATGCTTGAAACTGTGAGCATATGTGAATAGAGGTGACCACCTCCAATCTGTGTAGGAAACTTCAAACAAATGCCACAATTGATCACCAAATACTATTTCTTTCCATATAGACCTCCATATGTTACAGAGAAGTGGAGACACATTACAATGAAATCTTGACATTTCTCTTCTGGAGGAAATTATGATGCCAAAGTACCTTCCATTGCAAGAAACATGACATGATGAATCCTCAATAGATTAAAGTTTGTTTCTCAATATTTATCTCTAGCCATCAAGGCCATTTTAACTCAATATTTTGAAGCAAAAAATCCTCTGTTGAACTCAAAAAATATTGCCTTGAAAAAAACTATCTTCAACTCTTGGCATGTCTTCTTTTTTTATACATTATATTTTCAAGGATAGTTGTAGTAAACAATGCATGTTCTTGGTTTACTAATCCAATCTATTGACGAAGACACTTTAACTGCAAAACTTTGAGGTCATGGCAATCCAAAAGACATGTCCTTCATTGGGATCCTCCCATTGCTTTGAACCTCCAAAAATACAACTATGTTAAATTCCATACATCATTGACCTTTTGAAAGAAGACATCTATAGTTTTGTTATATTACATATAGCGAAAACCAATATTTTCCCACTTGAATGGTGCAATTGAACCAATATGTGGGGGGCCTTTGAACAAAAGGAAAATACACACACACACATACCATTGCAGTAGCCACCATTGTAAGCATGTAAGGCCAATATACGATGCCTTGATTACCAGCTATCCTTCTTAGTTTCTTGTTGGCAAGACTTGCACACTAAGCATAGGTTTATGGAAGCTTCTACTAAGATGATATAGAAAGTTTCTTTGATTGGAAAGTGCCAACATTTGCTTTTGTTGTAAACTCCTTTCTTATGCTCAAATAAGACCTCCCTCAACCACTTCACTCTCAAATCATGTCTATTATCTATAGTGTCTTTATAGGAGGTCCCATGACTGCTTCTCTATAAAACCTCAACAAGTGCTCAAGACAACTCCTTGACTGTGAAAAAATGATATATTATCAAGAAAGAGGGGATCCTTGGCAATCGGTCAGGTGATTAAATATTCAAGATAACAGGATGCTTCAAAGTGAATTAATCACTAGACTGTGGAGGTGATGAGAAGTAACTTTGTGATGTAGGTGAAGACTTTTCTCTTATTATTTGAAGAAGAAATATCTATAGTGTTTATTACAAATTCAAGACCCTTAGTTTTAACATTTGAAGTTTTCCTATACTATAGCCTTAGTGGTGAGTGTTTTGGGCACAACAGTAGTAAGCCTCTTTTCAAGAGTTAGAAAACTATTCTAATTATTATTGCTTTAATATATTCTCCAAGGCCCTTTTCAAATCTCTCCTTGCCATTGTATTTAGGCCCCCAATTTCTTCTTCACTTTGTTTTTGGCTGATGATGATAACAATAGAGGGCGATTCCTTTCTTATGAGCATGTGTCAACAACTAGAGCCAAACACTATTGGTACTTCATGAGAAAGAAGATCCTAACCAAAAAGTTTTCCATCTTGCTTAAGTGAAAGCTAAAGTTGTGATCTAGCATGCATATTTATTTTCCCTAAGAAAAGGGTTCTAAATGCATAGGCCCTTAACATCATAGTCTGAGGTTTGTTCTTCGATGTTCTTTGTTTCCTTTGAAATAATATTCAAAATAATTTCCACAAAGTATCTTTGTGGCTTCTTGTGATGTAGATCTCATACAAACCTATCATCAATGCATCTGTCATAGAAACACATACCTAAAATGAATTCAACCTAAAAACCATGAGAATATTTTTATGAAAATTACAAAGTTTAAAAGAACAAATAGACCTATCATGTTTTCTTTATCTTCCATGTGTATGCTCCTATATTAAAGAGAACTAATGAACCTTATGATTTTTCTAACCATTTTCATGACATTGAAGGATTCCATGTTGTTCCATAAATGTCATGGTCACCATTATAGCCTCCTCAAGCTATGTAAAACTAAATAACTAAAAACCCTAAGAGCAAGTCAAGTCAAGGAAAAACTTGAAATTTTTAATGGATAAATTTCCCTCCATTATGCAACATGATTTTGACAAATTCAAGGCACTACCAAACTAAGAGTCCCTTTCAAATATGAAAATGTCCCTTTCAAGGCACTATATTGTGCATTGCTTTATGGTATAAAGTGCAAATCACTATCTCTTTGAAGAATATCACATGCTTTTGACAAAACAATGAGACATGAAACTCTATAGAGCAAGCTATTACATCCACCAATGCAAGGTAGATTGGCACATGGTTATAACAACCTTGTGGTCTCATGCACTTATCTATTTGAAATACACAATCTATTAGTTGATATGGAATCATTGCCCTCCTCAAGGGTTTTGCTTTTATCTCACTATTGTCTTAACCTACCACATATTTGCATAGACTGAAACACTAGTGCAAAGTAGTCACTTAGACCCTTGCATAGGTTTGATATACCATAAAAGCATAGTAAAGGGGTGAAACTATTATTACAGTCATACTTATCACTACCTCCAGATGGAAATGATCATGCTTTTGTACCTACTTGCATTCAATAAAACCCTGTACTAGCGCTCTGCATGTGCAAGAAGCTCATAAGGGTTTGGTCTTCACTACTACCTCATCACACATGCTTGATATGATGAGAGGATTGAGTCAACAATATAAGGCTGGACTCCCTTCTTGATGGAAGAGAGGAATCACCCAATATTTGAACCTCTTGCTAATGAATCCCTCCTTTTAAATGCAACCAAGTCATCTAAGCCTGAAGCTGAGAAGATTGAAGCTAAAGATGAAGAGACAGACAAAGGAAATGCACAAAAAGATTTTTGTTGCAGGTACATTTCCAAGGGACTTGGAAATCTTTATTGGTTGGTTGTATGGTGCAGAAGCACCATGCCAACCTCATGCTTCTATGATGAAATTTTTAAAGGATGATTCAATTTTGGTGTCTTAACATTGTATCAAGGTTATATTGATTATTTTTAGGTGTTTAGGTCATTAGGAGGTTCAAATATGCAAAATAGTGCATACTATGTAAAGATTGCCAATGCAATATTGTAAAAATGCAAAACAAATATAGAATATCAAAGGTCATAGAGTAGTTGAGTCAGTTTCATTCATTTGGATATATTGGAAACTGAAGAGTCAAGTTGGAATACCTTTATTAAGACCTTGTAACCTTCACACAACTCAGAGGTGATTGAAGATTGAGAATAGAATGTTAAAAGCACTGTTTTTTCTATATTCTACTTAAAAAATTTACTGTCTTCTTGCATTGTACTGCACTGTACGGGCATGAGTGCATGTCTAATTGGTTGTAAGTATTATTTTCTTTAATCACCTTCCATATGAAGTTGGTCTCATGCATTTTGATTGTGTTTTGAGTTAGTTTTTGGAAATTTGCTAAAAACTGTCAAAACCCTGATTCAGGGTAAACAATCAACATTTAAAATTGTTATTTCTCCTCATGTGTTCAGTGGATCTCACTATAAGTTGGTATGAAGCAAGTTTTGATTATGTTTTAAAGGATCTCAAGCATGCAGAGTCTAAATAAATAGGTTGGGGCAGCTATCATGAAGCCACAGGTCTGTAAATGGAGAAGATGACTGGTAAAACCAGTGCATAGTGATGATTATTGGAGTTTTGTTTACGTTGCATGAGTCCATCACAGGTATTTCTATTTGTATGGTTGTTAAAGTGAATTAAAGGACTTTTACAATTTGATTTTGGGTAAATCATAAGTTTCTAATCCCTTTAAGATGACTGTCCTGTTAAGGCAGTCTTGTTGACAGTCACAGTTATGACTGAGTAAAGAGGCATTTGTGTGTGTTGGTAATGTTTGTGAACCCTAGAAGAGGGTCAAGTATGGTGTTTTGAAAGTTTTCAACTCATAATGAAGGTTGCAGATTCCCTATATTGGGAGAATACCAAGAAAGTAGAAAGATGACAGTTGAGATGCCTAGAATAGGCTCAAAGGATAGAGTTGCAAGGCACTGTCAAGTGTAGTCTATCTATACTTTGCTATCCACTGCTCTCACAAGTATTGAACCTAGTTATTTGGGTCAGAGACCATGTTTTGATCATGTTGTATTTACCTATGAAAGTTGTCTCAAATGTTGAGTCAGTTATTTCTATCTTGAAAGGCAAGGTAGGGGTTTTGAAAAGTGTCATTGTTACTCATTGTAGGCAGTCTAACAGAGGTGATCATAAATGAATGCATGAAGGTCCTTGAAAGGAGTTGAGTTGGTTTCCTCTTTTCCTCTGCACCACTTGCATGGGTTTGATATACCATAAAAGCATAGTAAAGGGGTGAAACTATTATTACAGTCATACTTATCACTACCTCCAGATGGAAATGATCATGCTTTTATACCTACTTGCATTCAATAAAACCCTATACTAGCACACTCTGCATGCACAAGAAGCTCATAAGGGTTTGGTCTTCACTGCTACCTCATCACACATGCTTGATATGATGAGAGGATTGAGTCAACAACATAAGGTCAGACTCCCTTCTTGATGGAAGAGAGGAATCACCCAATATTTGAACCTCTTGCTAATGAATCCCTCCTTTTAAATGCAACCAAGTCACTCGTCTTGCTGCATCTCTAAAACTCTTAAAATCTTCTTGTTATAAAACCCTTAGGGTTTGATCAAAAAGATAAATCTTCTTGATCCTTTACATAAATAGGCATGACTTATCATGCCATTGCCACTTTATATCACTATTTTAGATTGGCACAACCTCTTCAAAGGTGTGAAATATCCTTAGTTTCATTTTCAGGTTTGCTTCTCCACCTTGAGTGCCATTTTAAACTAGCTTTTTTTTTGGGCACCAAACAATGAAAAAGAAAATTTGGACTAAGTTTTTTTTGGGTGCCAAACAATGAAAAAGAGAATTTTAATTTCCTTGTATCTATTGAGCCACGTAACAAGAGAAAGGTTAGGGGTTTTTTAGTTTGCTGGTTGGAAGAAGTCCAAAGATTTTTTGAGGGCATGACATAGAACCAATAGTTGGTTGCACCAGCATCTATCCACGTTGTTGAGAAGATCTTGGATAAAGGCACGTTGAGTTTTCTCTAAAGAAACCTTTCTTTGTTAGCTTTGAATTCATACACACTACAGAGATTCACAAGGGTTTGAAGACACATTGCATGCATGAGAAGAGTGTCCAATATTTTGAGGACAGATCATGCCCACATTGAGATAATATTCAAGGTTTTCCTGGAAGCCTTCATCCTCACATCTTTCCAAGTATACTCTATGCCATTAGGGTTTTTAGTTTTGTTTGAATCTTTGAGGACGAGCTTTCTTGTCTCCTCATGAAGGTTTTCTCCCTGTCATAAGCCTGAATTAGGAAGTCAAAGCTCCTATTAGGAAAACAACCACCTTCATAGGTGATACTTTCATATCACAATGCAAATATTTTGAGAAGATCACAAGCCATGATATGTTTAAGACATGCAAGTAGTCTCATTGTTGAAGTGTCAATGGGTTTTACTGGTTATGAGGATTTTTTCTTGTTATGAATGGCAATATGTATGTCTTTGTAAGGAAAATACTGACAAACTAGTAGGGGTTTTGTCCTCTGGTTACTAACGATCTACGAGGTTTTGTCATCAAATCTATTCATTTAAAAACAAATTCTCAAGACAAATCTCATTAGGGTTTGATGTGGGTGTTCAAAAGTAACCTACCATTGCATGTTTTCTTTGTCTAAATTATCATGACTATAGCTTCTCTCTCTTTTTATCCATCCTTTTCTACCTAAATAAACAAGCGTTTTAGATCTCCCTTATCACCCATTGTCATGTGGCTATAATTGTCCCATGAATCCTTCATGATTGATCTTTCATGACTGTCATTCATATCTGAAGATGGAAATTTAAACGTTTTCACAATAATTGTACTTTGTCATTTCATGTCTTATAAATATTGATAACCATCACTATCCTATTTCAATGAGGTCAATCTTAATGCAATTACTTGATATCTACTTTTGCTAGCTTCAACTATGACTAAGGTCATATTTTCTATCATGTATGAGCTAACTATCCTCATAAACATTTGTCACTATCCATTGGTTATAGTAATTGTCCCTACTTCTTGATTTTCCCTTAGATTCATGGTGCTTGTCCTATTTATTATAGTCATAGAGAGTATCTTTTGCATATGGATTGCCCTTATATCCATTGACAACAACTATCATCTTTTATGTCTTATAACCATATTTTATTATCTGCAATCTACCTTTTTTAATAAATGTTTATACACAATTCATTTCCCTTTGTTAATAGGTCTACCACTATTGAATGCTCAAGTAGACCTTCATGGTAAAAGCCTTTTCTATTTGTAACATAACTATATTTAATAGAGCACTGTCCTCTTCAAAACTCTGCTTTCATGTCTTCGTGAACCTCTCATAATCCGAGGTATAGCCAAGAGTTGTCCATGTAGCTTGCACTTGAAACTGTCATGGTGATGAATCATGTGGAAATTTCTTGTCCTCATTCATCACTAGACTCATTGTAAGTATTCATTGTCTTTTGGCATAAAAAAAACTTTATCATTTCTATATGATCACTACCCTTGCACAGTCATTTTGGCACATAGTTTTGCTACCTTCTATACCATTTCTCATGAAAGGCCTATAATCTTACATGTTATGCATTTTAGACTATCCTACCCCTGCCTTGAGATCAAGTTCATTTCATGGTTTAAGACCACTTTCTCATGCATCACTACACACTTATTGTGACCTTAACAACTTCATATCCCTATCATCTACATGGCACTATTTCTCTACTCTTGAATATTGTCACCAAAAACCTCTTACTTGGCAAATGAAATTAAATCGCTATGTTACAAGGGATGGTTATATCCTTTAGATTCAATTTTAGTAAACAAAACTTCTAGTCTTGTGTTGATATATTGACTTGAAGCCTTTTACACAAATCACCATAGTGATGATCTCATTGTACATATCTCTGGCTTTCTCATAATGAGTCTATGTTACTACTATTTTACAAACTCTTTCACCTTCATATCACTATGTAGGGATGATCTGCTATCTCCTACCATCTTACACCTTTTAATGGATTCAAAAAATCAAGAACATCACAGATAACTTGTCCTAAATTAACAGAGTTCCATGAAAAGAAAGTGAAAACTACAACAAACACTATGAATTGTGCACTTCAAAGAGATATCCTCTATGCTAAGAACCATACTCTACATTCATATGACTTTCTTTACACATCTTGTATTCATGCACTCAAACTATCCTTTAAAGCTGTCACATGGCATGATGAACTTTAAAGACTTTGATATACAAATTTTAAGTGACTGCCATGTCACAACTATCCACCTATACTCTTGATTACAGTCATCATGACTGCCCTTACAAGACATGATTGTCCTTGTGATTATCCTATCCTCATATGTCATTTCTCCCCATCATATTTGACCTACAACTTTTCCTTTATGGTATATATCTTCTTGTTAATGAGACTCATTACCATACTATCCCTTCCATGCAAGATATACCTTAAAAAGACCTACATCCATTATATAGGCCCTTAAGTCATTATGTTACTATATCTTCCAAAGGCTTTAACTTTATTTTACTAAACTATCTTCTAAATCATCTAAACCTCTAATCTTTTAGTACTATTGAGGGCATTAGCCCTATTCATCGTAATGTCTTTGGGATTATATATCCTTTAAAGAACCATTATGGACCGTCATCCAAGTTCCTACTCTCTACCTTACTGGGGTGTTCTTCACAAGTCTAATCTATACTTTAGCTCCTCAAGATTGTGATTTTCCCATTGTCTTGGTGCACAATCTCTTCCACCTCAACTCACTACCATTACAATTCTCAATACCCATATGCATTGTCAAACAAAGTGAAGGTAGGTTTATACAGGGTAGAAAATTTCCTCAATCTATGGTACTCAAACCCAAAGATGGCCTCATATGAAGATTCTACTCTTTTGATTAGTCTCCCTAATAATGTCCATTATTTGTACTAGATTTGCCTTTTTGCATGAACTATCTTTGTATGAGGTGATTGTGACTCATTATCTTGTGTCGAGGTGATTATGTCTTGTGATGGTGACTTAAGGCAACATTTCTTCTATAATTTTTCCTTGCTCTTGCACTTGTGATATTGTCACATGGATTTGTATTGCACTACCTACCTTCACTGTCAATAACACTTGTATTTCTTGATGGTTGTCCTACAAGTTCACATAGTTTCCTTTTTAAAGGATGCCTATTTTGATTGTTTTATTATTGTCCTTGTCTTGCAAATGTAAAATCACTGGAAAAACCTGTGAAAAATCTTCATCGATCTTGGTTTGCTTCTATACCATGTTATCGTGAAGGCTCATAAGGAGAGGTGCGGGCTGGTGGTGCCACCCGCCACCCCACGATGATCTGCAAAGGTCTGAGCGGGGGTGTGGGGTTACCCGCCACCCCACAACAATCGTTGAAATGGCTTGCGGGTGTGCAGGGTTAGCCGCCACCCCGCGACAATCGTTGAAATGACTTACGGGTGTGTGGGCCACTAGATAATTCCAACAACACTATTATAGACAACTGTTATAGCGGTCGTCCGACCACTCCATTGGAGTTCAGTGCAAGCCACATGGATCCAAAGAAGGTAGTCAACCCTGTTCTCGTCTATGACATGAGCATGGAGGACTACATCAACTATCTCTGCACTTTCAATTACACCACCCACCAAATTCAACTCATCCCCATAATAGTTCATGTGCCTTATCTATACTTCCACATTTTGCATACATGTCTATTTGACAAAAATCCCCCTTCAATTATGCTATGATGGATGTCCATACCCTGTTCCAAAGCTCCCATTTTGGCACAGGTAGGGAGTATACTGGCAAAGGTTGTCAAATTTGGATTTACACCTGCTAATTACATTTGCTTGAAAGTTTCTAGAGCCTTTTCAACAAATCCATTTTGTGCATATACTGCAAAAATTGCATTCCATGAGATGACATCTCTTTGAGGCATTCTGCCAAACAGTTCACATGCCTTGTCAATGCTTCCACATTTTGCATACATGTCTACCAGGGCAATTGAAACTACAACATCTGACAAAATTCCTCTATCCATTACTTTTGATGGATGTCCATACCTTGTTCCAATGCTCCCATTTTGGCACAGGTAGGAAGGATGCTAGCAAAGTTTGTGGAATTTGGCTTTACACCTACCAATTACATTTTCTTGAAAGTTTGTAAAGCCTTTCCAACAAATCCATTTTGTGCATATCCAACAATAATTGTAGTCCAAGAGATGACATCTCTTTGAGGTATTCTGTCCAACTGTAATGTCTGGCAAAAATCCCCCATCCATTATGCTTTGATGGATGCCCATTCCCTGTTCCAAAGCTTCCATTTTGGAACAGGTAAGAGGGTGCTAGGAAAGGTTGTGCAGTCTGGCTTTACACCTACAAATTTTATTTGCCTAAAAGTTTCTAGAGCTTTTTCAAAAAATCCAATTTGTGTGTATCCTGCAATCATTGTAGTCCATGAGACCACATTTTTTTGAGGCATTCTATCAAACAATTCATGTTCCTTGTCCATGGTTCCAAATTTTGCATACATGTCTACCAGGGTAGTTGCAAATACAACATCTAACAAAATTCCTCTATCGTTCATGCTTTGATGGATGTCCATACCCTGTTCTAAAGCTCCCATTGTGGCACAGGCAGGGAGGATGTTGGGAAAGGTTGTGGAGTCTAGCTTTACACCTACCAATTGTATTTGCTTGAAAGTTTCTAAAGTCTTCTCAAAAAGTTCAATTTGTGCATATCCTACAATCATTGCAGTCCATGAGACCACATTTCTTTAAGGCATTTTGTCAAACAGTTCACATGCTTTATCTGTGTTTCCACATTTTGCATTCATGTCTACTAGGGTAGTTGTCACTACAAGATCTGACAAAATTTCTCTATCCTTTATGCTTTGATGGAAGAAATCATAAGCACTGTATTGATATCTTGCTGAGTTTTGTATTTATACCTCTATTTTCTTACAATTGTATGATGCTATATAATTTTTTTATAAAATATTAAGGGGTTTGTAAGAGGATAATAGAGGATCATCAAAAGGGTATCAAAATAGCGTGTGGTATCTATTTAGGTCCATCAAATCTTAAGAAGACCTCTCTGTGAACTAGGTTAAGGTTTGCATATCTTTAACCTCTGTCAAACTTATGAAAGCTTATCTTACTTTTGTGCAAATATTTATAACTTAGATCCCACTAAGGTTTGTAGAAAGATCATTCAAAGGCCAGTTATATTGTCAATTCACAGTGAACAATGGCATATTTACTTCATTTTTTTGTAACATTGATTGTTGTCCATGAGACCACCTTGGAAGATGTTGTCTATCCTACAGAGATTGTTGGCAAGTGAGTTAGATATCGTGTTGATGGCTCCAAGATAATGAAGGTAAGATGATTGGTGATAAAGAAACCTATATATCTATTTATTTGGACTTGTTCTAGGCTATATCTGTGCATCTTAAACTTTGACTAGCTAAGTGATTTCCCATTTTTTAGGTCTATCTAGATCCTAAGGAGCGTAATAACACATAATACAAGTTGGAAACCTTTACTAGGGTTTACAAAAAAAATTGTGGGAAGTATGTCATTTTTGAGTACCCTTTGTCAGAGGCTAGTTAAATTATACCTTTAAAGTCTTCTCTCCTTTGCTGGATGGTATTTAATTGATGTTGATCTTTTTTTTTTATTAGGGTATGTATCAAAATACTATTTGGTTGGTATTAGAAATTTTTCTGATCAAACATTTCAAGCTGTGAAGTATCAATGGTTCTTGTTGAATTCTTCTTATCGTCCTATTCTCTTCAGATGAGTTAAATTTTGTTTAGCTAAAAAGAGCCTTGCTATACACTTAAATGAATTTGAGAAGAATTTTTCACTAATTCATATTTTTATCATTGCTTTATATGGTGAATGGCTAATAGAAGTTAATCTTGGGGATCTGGTTGAGAAATTCACTGATACTAAAAATTATTTTAGGCCTATGTTGAACACTCTATTTAAGGCATTCATTGACAAGGCTACAATTTTTTAATTGATCTATCTTTTTGTTGTGTTTGGACTTACTTTTGTAAACTTGAAATATACAATGCACTTTTATTCTTTCTAAATTGAGACTAATAGTAATTTTGTTGGTTGTATTGAGGTAGATCTTCACTCATGGTAGAAAAGGCAGCACCCTATTGCTCATGTTAGATGGCACATTGCATACAAAGGAGGAAAGATTCTAGGGTTATTATTGGCTACATTGAATGAGAGAGCTTCATATATGGGACACGATCAACACTTAGTCATAAAGACAGTCATGAAGACTCAAGGAGCATAAATGAGAGAGCTTCATAAAGGACAAAGCTTCATATATGAGAAGTCATGAAGACTCAAGGAGCATAAATGACAGTGAGTAAGAGATAAAGTACACAGATCATACCATAGACAAAGTGAGATGAGTCTTAAGCTAATGTGATCAAGGGTGGTGTGTTAGTTTTTGAGAAAGGAAGGGTAGTTGGCAATGCACAAAGATCAATGAGGAAGATTATAGTCATAAGGTGATCTGATGTTAGAATTTCATCAAGACTTTGGAAGCAACCAATAGACAAATTTATAGAAGTCTTAAATAGCAAAAAGGATAGCCACTAATAATTCTATTATTATTGTTGTCTCTCAGATTTACACCCTTGCTGCAGTTGTAAAACTTTAGCAATCTGGAGAAACATGGGAATGACCTCGAAGTGTGGGACCTTGCGAAGTGAGATCAGACCTCCGGAGATGGCTAGCTTCCTTAACTGGTTATCACCTAAAATCTACTAAATTTTTAGAGGAAAAGGGAGAAGGAATGCTTTAAAAATGAAAGATGAAATAGAAAACTTAAAAAGTAAAGGGGTGATTCACCAAGTTGAACAAAAGAACCCTCACAGTACTGAGAAAATGCACAACATAACCAAATACAACAAGTAAACATACACAGATTCAAATGATTTTTTAGTAGAGGTGAGAAACAAGGTGGTTGAGAGGAATAGAATGTTCATAGACAACCATATGCAAGTTCACACTAAACTACAAAATCAGTAAAAGAGGTAAAATATTTTGCATATATTCAATAAGAAAGCATAGTTACAGTAGAAGAAAGCTCTGTTTGGAAACAGAAAAGCCTCAATGCTTAAATTTTTTTCCAACCCTATTTACATCTTACTCACATGCATATATAGCATTTCAATCTGACCTAAGTCGGTTACAAAAATTTGCCCCATGGGTGCTATCAAAAAATATCTACCTGAAGGGATGCCTACTTATAGAAGTTATGGTGTGAAAGATCAGGAACAAGGTAGATGGAAGATATTTTGAGTCTTTAATGCAAGCTATTGCATCATCTATCTTCAACAATGAATTGGTGGAAGATATTTTTGGTCATTGAATGTGAGCAACTTCCTCTACCTGCAGTAATGAATGCAACAAATATCTACATCCTGCTAAAAAAATGGTCATTGAAACATCCCATAGCCAAAACATGCAACATCAGATCCAAATATTGAAAGTGAAAACTTCCTCCTTAAAAGCCCGCCAAATGAAAGAGGAGGCAAAAACAAGCATTTTTACCTTTTGAATCATGCCGAAATTTGCCAGGACGTGGAAGATACAGGTGGTCAAAGTTGCAGTCAACTGCCTGTGTATATCGCTTTGAATCTGCGACCCAAATCGGCCTTTGAAGTGCCTTTGTAAATGCATTTGAATATGCATGCCCCTGCATACAAATGCGGGTCTTTATCTTTTGAATTGGCCTTTGTATGTATGCCCCTACCACGTGTCATCACCTGATTCATTGTCGCATTGAAGCTGGGACCCATTGCTGAAAAACTGCATCCTCCTTATCAGATGTCGAAAAGACTAGAAACAGAGTGGCCAATGCATATTGTCTCACCGAAATCCCTTGCATGCAAACCCTTTGTATATCAAAATGTATATGCAAACATACAATCGCAAATATACATACAATGCACGGACTTCAAAAGATCATCAACCATATTGTAACTTTGCAGTAGGTCTGGCTTGCATCACTTCTTCTTTGTTTTCAGTATATACACTGCACCTATACATACAACTGCGGACCCCAAAAAGACCATCTGCTACATTTGATTCCCCAGTCAAATCCGCCTTGTATGTCTTACCTTTGTATATTTCCTTTGTATATCGTAATATACAATGCACTCAATATACAAGCTGCGGACTTCACCTTTGAATTTGCCAAAATTGACTTCTAGGTCGGGTCTGGCTTGTATATTGCCTTTGTATATCATATATACAAGGTGAATATACAAGAAAAACATGCAAGCCAAGCCCTTATACATTGCAAACACTTCACTTTGGCATATGCAAAAATCCTTTGTATGTATGAACATACAACGCAAAAATATACAAAGGAAAACATGCATACAAACCTTGTATACAAACATGCAATTGAACTTGTACCTGCCCCTTGTAACTTGCGCTTGCATATGTCATTTGTATGTGCACTTGGTGGGCCCCAGGCTTTGTATCTCAGCCTTGTATGCTTTTCTCCTCTGTATATGCATCGGGCATTGTATCCTTGTATGTCGTCCATTGTTCATTTGGCAGACCCCACCAATTGCATCTTACCTTTGTATATGCGCTTTGTATATTGCCGATTGTATGTAAGATACAACCACCCAATATACAATCACCTTTGTATCAAAGCAGACCCCACATTCCTTTGTATATTCGGCCTTGTATGTTGATTTTACATGTGTACTGATATACATTCTGCCTTGTATGTGGGCCTTATAACTTGCCAATATACATTCTGCCTTGTATATTCTCTTTGCATCTTCCCCTTATATCTCTCCTTTGTATGTGCGATTGTATGTTTGAACATACAATGCGAACATACATTCAAACCTGTGTTCCACCCCTTGCATATGCCCTTGTATATGGTACCTTGTATCTCACCGATGTACATTTCCTTTGCATATGCAAACATACAATGGCGAATGTACATGCGAACATACGTTCAAAAATACATATACAAATACTAAGTATAAAATTGAGATTTATCTGTGATGGAAAGCACCTGAAGACAAAGGGTTTCTGGGTTTTTTTGGGTTTTCAGCAACAATTCTCAAGGTAAGATTTTTGACAAGGTGTAGCATAAATATTTGAAGGATTTAAGCCTTGTAGGGCCGTTTTCTAAAGGATTTTCAAGGAAAATACAAGGTGAACTATTTAACTCTGTACAGTGGAAAAATAGGTCAATAATTTGGTGACTTCTATGGGATGTTTGCCTGCTAAACAATTAAATCAGTGTCCTTAAGCATCAATTGGGCATGGAGTCATAAAGAGACTAAAAATATATCTTGACAAACAATCCTAACTTTAGCAACTCAGCATATTAGCAGTGAGGAACATTTGGAAAGACCAAAAATAGAACCAAAGCCTGAAAGCAACCCAACTAACTATGCTAGCAGCACTTAGAGAAAATAAAAGGATCTAAACTATTGTGCAGCAGCACTTATTGAAAGCAAGAAACTTAATTTATTGATTTACAAGGTCAAAACACCTCTTTAGGTGCATCCCATTGAATGGGATGGGCAAATTTTCTCCATCCATGTTTGATAATTGAAATGCATTGTGCTCCTTGCATTCAGTAATGACAAATGGGCCACTCTAGAAATTGTCAAACTTGGAGTGCTTCCCTGACCTGCTTTTCAACTCATCCCACTTGAGTACCATATCACCCTCCCTAAAAACTCTAGGAGTGGCTTTCTTATCAAAAGTTCTTTTTGTCTGAAGCTGATGATACT
Source organism: Cunninghamia lanceolata (assembly GCA_027924645.1). Taxonomy (NCBI): domain Eukaryota; kingdom Viridiplantae; phylum Streptophyta; class Pinopsida; order Cupressales; family Cupressaceae; genus Cunninghamia; species Cunninghamia lanceolata. The sequence goes on along the minus strand of BSBN01000652.1, from coordinate 1,701,002 downwards.
CCATAGTTTCATAGCTTTATCTCTGATTTCTTCAAGCTCCATAAGCTGAGCATATCTGACGGCCATGGGATCCTCTTCTTCAAACATCTCTAGCTGATTCATGATATCAAGTGCTGGCAGCTCCATAGACATAGGCAATCTTGCCTCTTTCCCATAAACTAACATATATGGGGAGTTCCCAATAGACCTCTTGGGAGTTATTCTATCTACCCATAAGGCATATTTTAGATTAGTGTGCCAGGTCCTTTGGTTGTCCTCCATTGATCTTTTAATAATCCTTATGAGGTTCTTATTTGTAGATTCAGCCAAACCATTACCCTGTGGGTAATAATTTGAGGAAGTGTTCAAATAGATCCCATTCTTAATAGCCCAGTCAGTTATCTTTAATCCAACAAAAGCTAAAGCATTGTCTGAGATGATTGATTCAAGCACTCCAAATCTGGACACCAAATCATGATAAAAGTTCAAAACAACAGTCTCATTGGATTCCTTCAGAGCCACTGCTTCAGTCCACCTTGTGAAATAGTCTGTAGCTGTAAGTATCCACCTATGGCCTGCACTTGATGGTGGGTTAATGGGACCTACAAAGTCAATGCCCTATCTCATGAAGGGTTGTTCTACTTGAATTGGTTGTAGAGGTAAAGCTGGCAGCCTTTCTTTGCCTGCAAAAATGGCACATTTTACACATTTTCTAGCCCATGCATGGCCATCCTTAAATAAGCTAGGCCAATAATATCTCACTCTCATTATTTTCCAAGCAATAGTCCTTGGGGAAAAATGACCCCCTGCTATCCCATCATGAAATTCATGCATCACTTTATCAGTCTGACCATTATCAATGCATCTTAAGAACACACTATTAAAGTCCTTTTTGAAAAGGATGCCATTTATTAAAACATATGGAATGGACTACAGTCTAAAATATCTTCTTTAGGTTCTTTCTAGATCTCTTGGACATTTACGAGTTTGCAAAAATTGAGTCATATTATTAACCCAACTTGTGCCCACTGCTGCTGTATCATCTTGATGTGCATCTTCAATGATCAAAAGCACCTCCTCCTCTTTTTCTATTTCATTCTCAGAACTGGTAGCAAGCTATTCACTGAGTCCTCCACCTCTAACAAGCTTGGTTATCTTGATCTCCACGTCATATTCTATGACTTTGGTGATCCAACCAGCCCTTTTCTCATTTACATCCTTACCTAACAGGAACTCTTTAATGCTAGGGTGAGCAACCATCAAATGTATCTTATTATTAGAAATAAGATGCCTAAACTTCTTGAGACTCCATAGCACTGCAAGGACATGTTTTTCAACAAAGCTATACCTCTGCTCATACTCCTCCAGCCCCTGACTAAAGAAAGCGATTGGTTGTTCAAAGCCGTCACTCTGCTGCTATACCAGAATCACAAAGATTGTATCTAGACCGCCATAAGCATACAAGATAAAATCTTTGAAGAAATCAAGATTTACCAGAGTTGGTGCAGCTGATAACTCCTCCTTTATGGACTCAAAGCTGAGTTTGGTCTCCTTTGCCCAACTAAAAACTATTTTTTTCTTTAGCATAGAGGTCAACGGCTTTAATAAATTTACAATGTTAGGTATAAATCTTAGCAGAAAATTAATTCTGCCAATAAAACGTTGCAGTCCCTTCTTGTGACTGGGTAAAGGCAGCTCTCGAATAGCTCTTACCATTTCAACATCAATGGTAATTCCCTCCTTTGACACGATGTGCCCCAAAAGCTTGCCCTCATGCACAGCGAAAATGCATTTCTTGGGATTGAGAGATATCCCAAACTCTTTACATCTTTCGAATACTTGCCTCAAGTGGAATAAGTGTTCAGCTACATCTTTAGAGAAAACTATAATGTCATCAAGGTATACCAGTACTAATGTATACAGCACACCCTTAAAAGCCATATCCATAGCTCTCTGAAAAGTAGAGCCAGCATTTGACAGACCAAAAGGCATCCTTTTGTAGGCCATGGTGCCCCATTTGGTAGTAAAAGCAGTTTTAAATTGATCTTCCTCCTTGACTAACACTTGATTATAGCCAGAATACCCATCAAGCAAGGTGAATCTTTCAGAACCAGCCACTACTTGCAGAATTTGCTCCATTGAGGGCAGCGGGTAGTGGTCTTTCAGGGAGGCTCTATTAAGGTCTCTAAAGTCAACACACAGCCTAATCTCTCCATTCTTTTTTCTCACAGGGACAAGGTTGGAGACCCAAGAAGTATGCTTGATTGGGAAAATGATTTTTTCCTTGATTGGCTTGGTTAACTCTTTAATCATTAGAGGCTCAAGCTTTGGATTTAAAGCCCTTTGTTTCTGCCTCACAGGTTTTGTACTTGGTTCTAACTCTATGGTATGCTGGGCAATATGAGGGTTAAACCCCTTTAGGTTTGAATAATCCCAAGCAAACACATCTTCAAACTCTTAACAAAGAGCAATAAAAGCTCTCTAATCCTCAGGCGAACAAATTTTACCAATTTTGAGGAGCTTACCTTTGAAAATTTCCAGCTCCTCGTAATGTGCCTCTTTGACCTACATGCTGGTTTTATTCCTTTTTAGCTGATCATCAGTACTAAAAATAGATTCCAAGGTTACAAATCCCTTGGGTAGCTTGTTTGTTCTTAATTGAACAATTTGATTATTGCCATATTGCTATTTGAGTTTATCCTGATTCATCATAGAAAACTCATCTTCTTCTAATAGGAAATGCAGGATCTGCTCATCACTCTCAAAAACCTTCCAATGAATGTTATTATCAGGGATAGAAGGCCTATCAACTATTTTCACATGAGGTTGCACCTTTTCTCTTTGAATATCACTAGGGCTATCAAATTGAGCCTTGATCGTAGCTAACCTATCTGCATGATGGTTTTGATTTCTTGGAATAGAGATCAGATTGAAAGCATCAAACTCTTCAATCATATCCCATACCCTATGCTTGTAGCATTTCAAAGTATCATTCTTTGTAACATGTAGTCCTCTTACCTAATTTACAATAAGTTCACTATCCCCAAACACCTGTAAACAACCAATTTTCCTCTTTCTTGCCCACTACAAACCTTGGATCAATCCCTCATACTTAGTAGTGTTATTTGTGCATGAAAACAAAAAACAAAAAGAAAAATACTATCTTTCACCTTGTGGGGACACAAGCATTGCACCACCACTAGATCCATCCCTGTTCCTAGAGCCATCAAAGTACATTTTCCATACTTCCTCTTACTGCTCTATCTGTAGTTCTGCATTCTTTACAAAGTTTGGAATTTCTGTTTCAGGTTCATGGAGTATGTAAACCCCCATACCAGTTTCTTGAATGTGCCCCTCAGGATTATCTACAACATTTTATGAGGCCCACTCCATTAACAACACCTCTGGTATACTTTCAGCTTACAACTCTTGAGCAGCAACAAGCTCAAGATCATCAGAAGTAATGCAATTTGCATTAACAACACTTGGTGTATAAGTCTCTATGTGATATTGGGTAAGCAATTCAGACATTAGGGTCACCTTTGTGCCATATCTGGTCCTTAAAAACAATTGTGACCAGTCTGAGGATAAATATCCTCCTATTTTGGCTGTGAACTCTCTTGACAAACACATGAAAAAATAAGGAGGTAAGTCTATGATGAATACCTCCTGGGAAATGGAAACATTTGGGCAAGTGTGCAAGGTAAGAGTTAGATCTTTTATCACACCTATAGTGTTGACAGCTGTGCCATCTAATTCAAGCACACCTTTCTCCAGGGGTTGGTACTTCAATCCTAATTGGTCTGCAATTTGTTTTGGTATCACAGAACTACTTGCACCACTATCCACCATGCAGTTATGTACTAACTTGTCTCCAATTATGAATGACACATAAAATGGGAGTGGTTTAGTGCTTTTGTTTGGCTATTTGCTATTGTCCTAGGATGAATTGGTAAGGACAACCCTAGTTGGGTCAACAGTTGCATCATTAGACACTTTTAAATCAAACAAGGCAGATTTCAACATATCTTTTTGTCCTGGGATTGCTAAGGAATCCCACATAGATATTGTAACATTCATCTTCTTCATATTTTTAATGATATTGAAAGGTGGAGTGACAATTGCCTTTTGTTGTGACTTTGTAGCAATAGTATCAGCCTGTAAATGAGGTTGTTCCCTTGTAGTTGCTTGAGTATTTCTTTGCAAAATATGGGGAATCTGGGATGTAGAAACATCAACAGGTCCTTTTCCTTTATTTGCTGCTTGATCTATCTCATAACCCCTCTTCTTGGCTCTTATTTTTGCTGCAATTGGAGTATTATTGCTATTTACACCACAGAATTCACCTTCCTACCAATTTACGAAGGCAGAATCATTCTGAGGTTGCTCCTGCTGTTGCACAGCCCCATCATTAGGTGTATTTAGCTATGGGATTGCAACATTCTACATCATCAGAGCCTAATTTATCACCCCATTTAAGCAGGCTACCTGATTGTCTGGCTGATTACATGGAAAACACCCATTCATATTCAACTGCTAGGTTATTTTGAATAGGGACAAGGTCCCTTACTGCATTAATGGGTGCTAGATTGTAAGGATGGAAAGGCCTCTAGTTGACATTCTACCTGGTACCCTAGTAATTGCCTTGATAATGTGGTCTATTAGCCTGGTATGGCTGATTTTGCCCTTGATAAGGCTGATTCTACCCTTGGCTGGGATGCTGATAAGGCTATTTGTTCTGGGACTGCTACTTTTTTATGTTTAACAACTCATTCCCAAAAGTTTACAAGATGTTCTCTATTTTCTATTGGCTATTTTTAATCTCTCTTAACTCTTGTGATGAGCTAGGAGCAGCATTTTCAGAATTGGCAGTATTTGGCAATGCTGCTACAGCAGGTAAAGGGGCACAATATGGGATTGGCAAGGGCATTGAAGCTTGAATCTTAGGGAAGATGGGCACTGGTGGTCTAGGAGCTATTTTCCCACCCTGGATTAGGCTGTTTTATGCTCTAATAGCTATTTCATATGTATCAGGTAGGCTTGTACCTCCCAATGATTGAATCATTACTAAAATATCACTATTTAAAGCCTTCAAAAAATACAGAAAAACATATTCTAATGGAGGCCTTACCATGGTAGGAATTCTGTCCCATGTCTTCTGGAATCTGAAGTTAAAATCTATCATTTCGTCCTGGGGAGCTCTCTTTATTATAGTCATATGTTCAACCAATGATAGGTTATCTGATTTATCTTGGAATTGTTTGTTGAATTTATCACCTAGATCATTCCAGGTTCCTATGGTATGCACTGGTAAACTCCTAAACCATTGTAATGCTTTTCCCTTGAAAGAGGCAGCCAGCAGCCTGATGGCTACATTCTCTTGGGTCACATGATGAACACCGCATAGAGAAGCTACGTCTCTAATGTGCTCGATTGGGGTAGTTTGATTCTCCCCTATGAAATAGGGCAAACTCTTCAAAGCTGCCATGGGTATAACGTCATGCACTGTCAAATTCAATGGGCTGCCCCCATTAAAAGCCACAAATAGCTAATTTCTTGCCATTGGAACAGCTAGAGGTAGGTTTGCTTGAGTTGTTACAGGGGCTACAGATGCAACCAGTCTGAAACTTGGTGGAGTTGATTGTACTCTTTTAGAAATTGGAGTCCTTACCACAGCTCTACTCTATCTTCTAGGGGGAGACAACTGCAAGTAATCAAATGAACTTGAACTCCGAGTTTGAATTTTTCTCATAAAATGTGACAGTAGCACTGATCTACTTGTCCTTTCTCAGCATGAGTCCCCAGATATGCAGAAAATTGCCTCTTAAAAGACTGATAATGTTGGTAGCATATCATAACTAGCAAAAATGATTGTTAGGTCCCACCAGGCGTGCCAGAAACTGTTGTGTCTTAGATTTGCACCCTTGCTGTAGTTGTAAAACTTTAGCAATCTAGAGAAACATGGCAATGATCTTAAAGTGTGGGACCTTACGAAATGAGATCAAACCTCCAGAGAAGGCCGACTTTCTTAACTGGTTATCACCTAAAATCTACTGAATTTGTAGAGGAAAAGGGAGAAGGAATGCTTTAAAAATGAAAGATGAAATAGAAAACTTGAAAAGTAAAGGGATGATTCACCAAGTTGAACAAAAGAACCCTCACAGTACTAAGAAAATGCACAACATAACCAGATATAGCAAGTAAACATACACAGATTCAAATAATTTTTTAACAGAGGTGAGAAACAAGGTGGTTGAGAGGAATAGAATGTTTACAGACAACCATATGCAAGTTCACACTAAACTGGAAAATCAGTAAAAGAGGTAAAATATCTTGCATATATTCAATAAGAAAGCATAATTACAGTAGCAGAAAGCTCTGTTTGGAAACTGAAAAGCCTCAATGCTTAAAATTTTTTTCAACCCTGTTTACATCTTACTCACATGCATATATAGCATTTCAATCTGACCTAAGTCGGTTACAAAAATTTGCCCCATGGGCACTGTCAGAAAATATCTGCCTGAAGGGACGCCTACCTGCAGAAGTTATGGCGTGAAAGATCAGGAACAAGGTAGATGGAAGATATTTTGAGTCTTTAATGCAAGCTGCTGCATCATTTATCTTCAACAATGAATTGGTGGAAGATATTTTTGGTCATTGAATGCGAGTAGCTTCCTCTACCTGCAGCAATGAATGCAAAAAATATCTGCATCCTACTCAAAAAAATGGTTGTTGAAATGTCCTGTAGCCAAAACATGCAACATCAGATCCAAATATTGAAAGTGAAAACTTCTTCCTTAAAATCTTGCCAAATGAAAGACGAGGCAAAAACAAGCATTTTTGCCTTTTGAATCATGTCAAAATTCACCAGGACATGGAAGATACAGGTGGTCAAAGTTGCAGTCAATTGCCTATGTATATCACTTTGCATCTGCGACCTAAATCGGCCTTTGAAGTGCATTTGTATATGCATTTGAATATGCATGCACCTGCATACAAATGCAGGTCTTTATCTTTTGAATCGGTGATTGCATGTATGCCCCTGCCACGTGTCATCACTTGATTCGCTGCCGCATTGAAGCTAGGACCCATTGCTAAAAAATTGTATCCTCCTTATGGGCCGTCGGAAAGACTAGAAAAAGAGTGGTCGATGCATATTGTCTCACCGAAATCCCTTGCATGCAAATCCTTTGTATATCAAAATGTATATGCAAACATACAATCGCAAATATACATACAATGTGTGGACTTGAAAAGATCATCAGCCATATTGTAACGTTGCAGCAAGTCCAGCTTGTATCACTTCTTCTTTATATTTCAGCATATATAATGCATCTATACATACAACTACGGACCCCAAAAAGACCATCCACTGCATTTGATTCCCCAGTCGGATCCGCCTTATATGTCTTACCTTTGTATATTTCCTTTGTATATCGCAATATACAATGCACTCAATATACAAGCCGTGGACTTCACCTTTTAATTTACCAAAATTGACTTCTGGGTCGAGTCCGGCTTGTATATTGCCTTTGTATATTTCCTTTGTATATCACATATACAAGGCGTATATACAAGCAAAACATGCAAGCCGAACCCTTATACATTGCGAACACTTCACTTTGGCATATGCAAAAATCCTTTGTATGTATGAACATACAACGCAAAAATATATGAAGGAAAACATGCATACAAACCTTGTATACAAACATGCAATTGAACTTGTACCTGCCCCTTGTAACTTGTGCTTTCATACCTCATTTGTATGCGCACTTGGTGGGCCCCAGGCTTTGTATCTTGGCCTTCTATGCTTTTCTCCTCTATATATGCATCAGGCATTGTATCCTTGTATGTCACCCATTGTTCATTCGACGGACCCCACCAATTGCATCTTACCTTTGTATATGCACTTTGTATATTGCCAATTGTATGTAAGATACAATCACCTTTGTATCAAAGTGGACCCCACATTCCTTTCTATATTCGGCCTTGTATGTCAATTTTGCATGTGCACTGATATACATTCTGCCTTATATGTGGACCTTATAACTTGCCGATATACATTTTGCCTTGTATATTCTCTTTGCATCTTCCCCTTGTATCTCTCCTTTGTATGTACGATTGTATGTTTGAACATACAATGCGAACATACATTCAAACTTGTGTTCCACCCCTTGCATATGCCCTTGTATATGGTACCTTGTATCTCACCGATGTACGTTTCCTTTGCATATGTGAACATACAATGGCAAATGTACATGCAAATATACATTCAAAAATGCATATACAAATACTAAGTATAAAATTAAGATTTATCTGTGATGGAAAGCACCTGAAGACAAAGGGTTTCTAGGTTTTTCTAGGTTTTCAGCAAAGATTCTCAAGGTTAGATTTTATGGGATTTTTGACAAGGTATAACATAAATATTTGAAGGATTTAAGCCTTGTAGGGTCATTTTCTAAAGGATTTTCAAGGAAAATACAAGGTGAACTATTTAACTCTGTATAGAGGAAAAATAGGTCAACAATTATAAGGCATATATTCTACATGGCAGTATAGTTGCAGGAATATGATAGTTTCATAAACCTATGATAGTCTACAAATGAAAGTCTAAATTCTGTATACTTATGGATGACTCTTCTATAACAAAGAGAGAATGAGTGCATAGAAGTAAGATATTCATGGTGAGTGGCAATGGTAAATGGTTCCCAGGGATATAGGCATGATAAGCATGGTTTAATTGGCATGAGTAAAGGAAGAAAGGACAGTAGTGTTAGCATTAAAAGGCAAGTATATCAAAGTTGCAGGGCAATCATCTAGAAAGCAAGTATGCACAGTTTCAGTCACCACAATGAGTGAAGACCAAGGACACTAAATATGATTGCCTACCAAGTGTCCAATATAATAGAGACGGGGTAAGTCAATTGTTTAGACTCATAAAGAGGCTTTTGAAGATGCATTGAAGGAAGAATCTGATTCCATGCCCTAAGAGGACTTGATATCTTCAAACTCAATAACATGTCCCATAAGTAGTGCTGATGATAGTACAAGACACAAGAATTTAGTGATGTTTCATTAAGGAAGCCTGATCTAGTCCATGTTTCACATTATGATCTTATCACAGACCTCACTACATATGACAGTGCATTTCCTTTGGTTGCAGTCAAGAAGGACAAGTGCTAGACTGATGGGGTGGATTAGATGACCTGTGGCAGCAGTTAGGCTAGTTGACAATTAGTTACTAACAGTTCACTTTTTGGCAAAGCATTATAAACTTGGAGAAGTTTCTTTCTTGTCATTTATGTGCATTGTAACTTAGATTTCAGTCTTGTGACTGAAAATAAATATTGTAATACTCTATTTCTAAGAATTTTTAAAGCAAGATAGATATTTTAGACTTGTGCAAGTTGTAAGAACATCTTTCCTTTAATAAAGTTCAGTGATTTTGCCTTCTCAATGGCTTTCTTATTGTGTGCAATTGATGATTGATGTGTATTTCTATTTTTTATGTTTAAATCCTCAAATATCAGACTAAGACAGAAATTAGTGAATAAATATGACTAAACATATGACTAAATATACTACCAGATGATAGAAATTAATGAATAAATATACTACCAATTGACACAAATTTGGTCGCGTTATAAATTCGGTCATGTGACAAAATAAATGACTGGCAATAAACTACTAATGGTCATGTGGCCAAGCTCAATGAGTAAATATGACTAAATATATGACTAAATCAATGACTAAATTAACAACTAAATATACTACCAAATTGATCAATCAAACCAAGCAATAAATGTCTAAAAAAGGTTTAGTCATCAATTCGGTCATGTTATAAATGTCTGGCAATAAACTATTCATGGTCACGTGACCATGTTTAGTCATTTATATGTAGTTTTTAGTAGTTTTTGTAATCATATATTGTTGTTTTTGTAATAGTGGATGTTTGACTAGAGGTGTTGAAGCCATTAGAATAAGTCAATGCCAAAATTTGATGTTGTTGAGGTGATTGAACCATTAGAATTAGTCAAGTGTTTTGGTATAGAGGTTGGTGCCTCACCTTGTAAGTGTTGTAAGTACTTGAGGGAGTTGGTGCTTCCTTTGGGTTGGATCCCATAAAAATTTATATTAGGGAGTTGATGCTTCCTTTGGGTTGGAGCCCATAAAACTTTGTTTTAGGGAGTTGGTGCTTCCTTTCGGTTGGTTCCCATAAAATTCGTTGTAAATCTAATTTTATTTTTGAGCTTGGATTTGGATAGCAGATCCAAGCAGCTGGCTCACCGTGGTTTTCTCTTCTTGGGTTTGCATGTAAAATCTGGTGTTATGGTCTCTTGTGTGAATGTATGAACATGTTTATGGTTGCATAATTTGATTGATGCAGTAAAGATTTTGAAGTAGATTAAATTTAAAAAGTGATATAGACTGATTCATCCCCCTCTCAATATATCTAGGTATTCTAACAGATGATTCTGTCGACGAGGCATAATCAGATGAAATTATAAGGGGATATTTGATAGTGGATAAGAAGGATTAGTGATAAGGGGATAATGGATTAAAGGGAAGGATGGGTGATGAAGTGATGGGGTGATATATGGGGGAATGGAGTGCTTAGACAATATTCATGGTATCAAAACTGTGGCTAAGTGGAGGATAGAGGATTTAGGATAGGTGGAAGGAAGAAGAATGATTGGTGGATGACAGATAGAAGATAAATGGATGAAGGAGTTCGAAGGTAATGGGGGATAAGGGATGCTTTAACCTTTGGAACTATGGAAAAACCACAAACCAGGAATAGGTTGATGGAGGGGACTTGGATAATCAATAATAGATAGGAGGAAAGGAAAAATGGGGGATTGAAGATAGGTGAATGGATGTGATCTCCAAGGACTATGTTGCATAGGAAGAAGATGTCACACTCTAGATGTGTGTTCATCATGATGAGGTGATGGGATGCATGAGGAGATTGATATTATAGATTATCTAGGGATTTAAGGTATGCCAAGAGGTGTCCAAAGCATGTTTTAGATATTATTCCCTTATGCTTAGTAGGATCACAAGTACGGAAGGAGAGTGAAAGGACAACTAGAGGAATATGTATATATAGTGATAGTGGATAGGATGGATGGGAGACAATGGTATAGATATGGAGATAAAAGGGGTGGGGTGGATGGGTAGATGATAGGGTGGTAGGTGTGAACAGTAATAGGGTAAGGGAAATGGATGGGAGATGATAGGATAGGTGAGATTCATCCCCAAATGTAAGGTGCAAATGGATGGGGGATTACGCATGATACCCATGAGGAGGTTTCATCATGGTACTTTCCTAAGGCACAACAAGGAGTGGTATTCACCATTGGAAAAAAAATTTCTCTTTACTTTTTTGATTTTTAAAATTTTTTTATTCTTCTATTTTTTTTTTTTGAATATATAGATGGGAGGGAATGGATTTCAGATGGAGGAATATATGTGGATGAGGATGGGGACTCAAGCACCAATTTCCATAGTAAGGTAATAGTGTCCCATTTAGGTGGATGGTTGCACATGAACCATGTGAAGTGTAATGATGCACATGTATGTTAATAGATTATGGCATGAAATGGAGATGCAGTGGATGAATGGACATAGGAGAGATGGATTATGATTTGGAATATGGGTGGATGATGGATGGTGGTGAAAAGGTGAATTATGTGAAAGTATAGACCATAGTGATGTGATGGGGGAGATATGTGAGATAAGGATATAAAATAGGGGGATGGAGTCAGGTGGGAATGTCATGAGAATCAAGAACAATGGTTTCACACACTGTAGTGGATTTTGAAGCTTATTTCTATGATGGGGAGTGGGGAGAAATGGGTATTTGGGATCCATGATGGATTTGCGGGATCGAGATGAGGGATGTTGGGATTGCTGATTTGGGAATTTAGGGACCCAATTATGCTTAGAATTTTTATGATTTTGTGAGGTGGAGCAGAATTCTTTTTGATTTGGGAAATGTAGATGCTCCACTTGGATTTATCTCTTTACTCTTAGGGATCCATAGCATTTTGTTTCTTTTGTGGGTGTGGGATTTTGTAGCCTTTTGGAACATTGGATTCTGCTTAGATTTTGCATATAAATTCCCTACGACATGTTACTCTTGAGGCTTTGCTATATGTTTTCTTTATGTAGGGAAGCATCTAAATTATTATTATTGAATCACATGGAGTGTTTTATAGCTTCATTTCTAGATGATGTGTGCATTCATTTATCATGATTAGGAATTTTGGGAGATAAGGATTAATGGGGATGAGATTTTTGATGAGGGAATTTGAGGATAGGGATATTAGGAGTTGGGAGGAGTGGAGGAATAGTGGATGTTGGGTTAGAGTAACATTTGGATATAAGGATAGGATAAGATCGGGTATGTATGGTCACATGATTTTTTAATTGATGGATGAAATAAGATGGAGGAAGAGGGATGGTGACATATGATTTGGGGGTGTGATGAGATGCTTTGGGTTTAGGATTGTAAGAATGGATTTGATGAGGCATGAGGGTGGTACCAACATGTTTGGATTGTTTTACTTTGGATGTATAATGTGTGTGGATGGATATTTATATGGATGGGCTCCAATGTACCTTGTTCATGAAGGCCTAAGCCTTACCTTGATAGTTCACATTTTGGAGCATACGATGTGCGATGGAATGTGTGTTGTTTTGAAAACAAGATGTGAGTCCATTATTTTATAGGGGAAGATGGGTGGTGGAGAATATTTATTCCTCTTCTATGAGAGAACCAACATGGATGAAGGTAATGGGACCAAGAGGATAAGATGATGGATTTGGGATGGGGTCGATAGGCGATGGTGAAGGTTTAATGTGAGATGGTAAAGGATTGATGGTAGATGGTGAAGGAATTATGGGGGATGATGGGGGATCAATAGGAGACAATGTGGGATCTGGAGAGGGAGGAGATGGGATGTTTGGATCTTGATTAGGAAGTGGTGTCAATGGTTCCAAATGCTTTGGACTAGGCTCTTAGCATAGATAGATTTACATGGATGGTGTGCTGGAGGAGGAGCATGTAGTTTGAATAGGCTCCTCAGATTGGGTTGATGGAGAAATGGGAAATAGTTTAGATAAGATGGAGGGGGATTAATTTTTATGGGTGCTAGGTTGGTGATGGGGTCATCAACAACACACATGGATCAATTTTGATAAGTGGGGTGGCATAACTCCACAAGTTTGATTTGATGATTTTTCTCTATATCCTTAGCTAGGAATCCTTTGAGAAAGGATGATTTGGGTTTGGTGGGAGAGTGGGATAGTGTATTGGGTGATGAAGAAAATGGAAAGGTTGATGGATAAAGAGATGGTGGATTTGGATATGTGGAATAGGGATATGAAGGAGGTGGATAGGAGGTTGAGGTGATGGTGGGTATTGGATAGAATAGAATTCCCCTATTAAGGGTAGCATAAGGACGCCAATAGGATATGTAATTAGGTGCAATGACATATCTTGTGTTATCCAATGCATGGTCATAGGATGCTTTCATACTTATAGATGTGTGAGGGTGGTTTATGCCAAGCTTACTTGCAAGGATCTCATCAAGGATTTTGATTTTATCTTGGTCAACAAGACTATCATCATCATCATCATCATCATCATCATCATCATCATCAAAAGTTGACGGATTCATGATTGGATGATGTGATTTAGGATGGCTTGATGATTTGTATTTGGATTTTGTATTAGAGGGGATTAGATTGATTTGGATTAATTGGGATTTGGATTGTTTGGGGTTGATTTGGATTAGGTCAAGGGCCCTTGGATAGAATTTTATGGGGATTGATTAGGGATGATTTGATTTGGATGAAATTTGATGGATTATGAATAGAATTTGGAGAGGGTTGAAGGTGGGTGTGAGATCCTTAACCAATTTTTGATTTTCAAAGGATGCTTTTGATTAAGGATGGAGGAAGATGGATTTTGATTAAGGATAGATAGAAGATTGATGGATGACTAATTTTTGATGAGGAATAATTGAATTGGATTAGGATTTGGATGAAAGTAGATAAGATGTGATTAGATTAGGCTATAGATGAAAGTGGATTAAGTGGTTAAGTGGATTCGATTAGAATGATGGTAATGGATGGAATTAGGATGATAGTATTGATTAGAAGAATGGATTCGATAAACATAAAGAATGAATGAAATTGGATTAGGGATGAGTGGATGAGGTGATTAGGATTAGATGATGGAGATGATATGGATTAGGATTAGGGATGGAATGATTATGATTGGATAATGGAATTGGATTAGGATAAGAATATTATGACATAGATTATGATGTGGATTATGAGAGACTTGACTAAGCTCAAATGATGGGATTGGGTTAAGCTCAATAATGGGATTATGATTAGGTTTGATTAATGGAGAGGATGCTTAAGGATAAATGGATTAGATTACGATGGATAAAAAGGGATTTTAAAGTGGATAATAGGGTTATATTAGATGATGATGAATAATTGGATTGGGAAAAAGATGATATTAGGTGATGCTAAGTCAATTATGAGTGATAATGAATAAGATTAGGTGTTTGATAAGGAGATTAGATGAGGATGATGGATCAGGGTTGGGATTATGAATGAGGGTGAATGATGGCCTTGATGGGGGGAATGAGGGGCTTGTCCCTCCCACATGTGTTGCTAAGGGGTAAAGGGGGGGTAGGATTCTAGAGTCCCCCCTTGCAAGGGTTTGGGGCAGCACCCACAAATTTTTTTTTAAAAAAAATTGCCTTGTAAAATTGACTGAAATGATATAAAATATGATTAAGCTTAATAAGGGGATTGATTAGAGATAATGATGATGATTAGGAAGTAGATTAGGTGTATAGGATGGATTAAATGGATAGAATGGATTAGGATAAGAACCTTGATTAGATTTGGCAAGTTGATTTGGATTGGGGTCCTAGATGATGGGTAGGATCTCTAAACTGAAACAGGGTACAAGGCCACTGAAATAGGTTAGAAGGCTTTTGAAATGTAGGCAAGGCTGTTGAACTAAAATATGGCTGTTGAAATAGGATGCAAGGCTACTAAAGGACAGTCAGGGCCATTGTTATGGAGATAGGTGGGGTTTTGGGAGGAAATTTGATTGGGTGATCAATATAAAGTGGATTTTGGTTTGGATTTGGAGGAATATTGGTGCAGGAGCACCTAACTCATAGTGGCCTCCATGAGGCATTTGCTATTTAAAGCTCATTTTACTATTTTCAATAAGGTCCTAAGTTGACCATCCATGTAATAAGGTCTATTTGACCAATGCATGTGCATTCTAGTTGTATTTAGGTTTATGTTGTAAGTCCCACGGGACACAGAAAATTTGCATTCACGAGGTTGTTAGACAGTTAGAGTTTGTTAGTCGGTTAGATCTCCCAGCCGCTTGGAGACAATTTTGTACTACTGAGGGTAAGGAGATAAATACCCCAGTGCATATCGAATGGAGAGAGCAGTTGAGATCAGAGAGAGATAGTCAATGGTAGAAATCAGTTGTGCATTTGGAAAATAGAGCATCTGTGCATTCACATTTTTTGGAAGCATAATAAACAAGATCCTATTGTATTGTGCATCTTTCTGGCATTCAAATTCATTGTGCAATTGATTTTCTATTCTGAGGCTGAGATGGATTTCTTAATCTATTCCACTAGTTGATTTCTTTGAAATCGGTGGAATCGCTGTACATATCGATTTGTGTTTTCGTTTTCTATTTTGTTTGTGTTCATGTTTGCAGGATCAAGTGTAGTATGCTTTGATAGATCCTAGCACCGTTATGTGCTAGGTTGGGAAAGTCTAAAATTTGTGTTAGATTGTTAAGGAAATGGATCTGAGTAATCGCAAGTTTTGCAGTGGACCAAATCGGTAAAATTTCACTTTATTTCATCAGACATACAATTTGTGTGTATATCGCATTTTCATGTCAGATATACATTCTATGTATATATCGCTATCACATGTTCATGAGTATCTCACAGTTATCTATCGCTATTGCATGTGGCGGATGTGCATTGTAAATGTACAAAGCTATCGATATACAAGGGAGAGAGAAAGCTAATCGGGTACATGCAAGAGGTCAACATCGGTCAAAGGTTGGTTTGTATGCATGCAGGAGGAATGTCTCTTTAGGCTTGCATGTTATGATTGTATGTTGAAACATACATTGGTTCAGATACAAAGGAGTCAGCGGTTTGGTCAAACCCATCGGATGCATAATTGAAATGCATGTTGCGGATGTACATTGTGAATGTACATTGTTGATATACAATCTATGAGTATATCGCTAATGAGTATCGGGTTCATTTCCTGTGTATCCCGCGATTGAATGGTTGTGAGTATCCCACAGATGCATATTGCGGATTGTATGTGGTGAATGTACATCGCAAATGTACATTGGCTTTATATGCAAAGGGGGGTCAACGGTCAAATGTATGTTCGGCAGAGCATATAGTGAATGTATCTTGTGATTGTATGTTGCGAATATACAATGTGCACATACATTGTCTTGGATACAAAGTGCGACCAGTAGTGATGGTAGAGGAGACCGGTGTTCATAGGTCACGCGATGCACATACAAGCTTTTTGTTTTGCCGACAGTGAAGAAGTTGGTATAAGGCATGCAATCGGAGGAAAGTTGTTTTGACCAGTCGATGGTGTATGGTCTTGTTGATAGGTGAGAGAGGCAAGTATATTCAAAGACAAATGCATGTATATAAAAAGGACAATGTATGCGAAGTGAAGCATAGACATACATTTGCAAATGTATGTTAGGGTAATGTAGGCTAGGGTGTTTGGCTCTACATCATAGTGGTATCAGAGCTTAACAAAAGGTCTGGTCTATTGTGTGTTGATTCTGTCACTGAGAAGGTAGAAGTAGAAGGATTGAGAGGTTGACAAGATGCCTCTGAAAGGTAATGGTATGGCCAGAGAGTTACAAGAGATAAAGGAAAAGCATTCTAAGGAGATGAGGAAGATGAAAGAGTTTGCAAGAGCACTTCAAGCTAGGCTTGCAACCTTGGAGACAAATAAAAGGAGAGAAGTGGAAGACAGTGAATCAGAAAAAGAAGATGATGGTGAAGAATATGAAGAGGTAGATGAAGATATGAATGCTAAAGATCAGAGATTTGCAAAACTATTAAGGGTAGTCAAGAATGATAAACCAAAGGCAACGATTGATGTTCCAAAGTATAATGGGAGTTTAAATGAGGAAGATCTACTTGATTGGATTGCTGCATTAGATAATCACTTTGAATGTGAAGAAGTTCCTTAGGAGCATAAAGTAAAGATTGCAAAGACCAAATTGGGAGGTCATGCTTTAGTATGGTGGGATTATGTACAATCAGAAAGGAGAAAGAAAGGTAAGTAAAAATTTCTTTATGGGACAAGATGGTAGCAAGAATCAAAGGTAAATTTTTACCCCAGGACTATGAGGTTCAAATGTTTAAAAAGCTTCAGTTTTTAAGACAAAAGGAAATGGATGTGAAGGCATATACTGAGGAATTTTATAAATTGAGTATGAGGTCTGGTCATCATGAGAATGAGGTTGAAAAAGTTGCTAGACACTTGGCAGGTTTGAGATTGAACCTACAGGATGAATTAGTTTTGGCTAACCCTAGGAGTGTAGAAGATTGTTATCAAATGGCAATCGGGATTGAGGAGAAAATGCAAAGGAGACAGGATAAGTCCATGAGAGGAAGATGCAGCAATATCAGAGGAAGAGGATCAACCCCTACAATAAGGCAAATCAATGAGAACCAAGAAAAGGCTGGTAAAGGACAAGAGCAATCTGATTTTAGAGGTGGATGGAAAGGAACAAAAGGTAGCTTTGGAGGTGGTAGAGGTTCTAATGTTTTCACTGGAAGATGTTATCATTGTAATGAAATTGGTCACCCATTTTTTCAAATGTCCAAAAAGGCAACGTTCATCATCAAGCGATGATAGGAAGAATGACAAGAGGGTTCAATTTGTGCGAGAAGAGAAGGTAGATGAAAGTGTTAACTCTCCAATAGGAAGTGCAGCCCCAATTCAATATGGAGAATCATTGATGCTAAGGAGAACAATCTTGAAAACATCCAAGGACATGCTACGAAGGAGAGCTCTTTTTAGGACCAAATGCAAAAGCAAAGGTAAACTATGCAAGGTAGTAATAGATTCTACTTCAACAGATAATATGGTATCTCATGAAATGGTGGATAAGTTGAAATTGGAAAGGATTCCACATCAAAGTCCTTACAAAGCATCTTGGGTAAGTGACAGTCAATCACTTTTGGTATATGAACAGGCATATGTTGATTTTCAGATCGGGGAATATCAGGATAGGGTTTTATGTGACATTCTGTCCATGGAATGTTGTCACCTACTGTTGGGTAGGCCATGGCAGTTTGATAGGAGAGCATTGTATGATGGATATGCTAACACCTATACCATCAAGAAGGATGGGAGAACTTTTGTGATGACACCATTGCAGGAGGATGCTGAAGCAAAGAAGACAAGTAAGATCATTTTGGTAGGTAAGAAAGAGTTTGTGAATATGCCTACATCCAAGTCAAAGGAAGTTGAGGATATCTGAAGGAGTGGAGATCACAGTTTGAAGAAGATTTTAGTCCTAACTGACAGAGATTAGGTGGATCCGCAAAAGGTCAAGGAGCAGGTTTGTACACAGCCACAAGCTGATTGGAAAGACAAGGATGTTATCATCATAGGGACTATTGTTTGTCCTCTAAAAGTTGAAAGATAAACACATTCTACCATAGCAGTAACTAAGGTTTCCAATACAAATGTACACATTCTACCATGGCAGTAACTAAGGTTTCCAATACTAATTGATGATGGTGAGAAAGAATGACCAGCAAGGTGTGAGAATAGTCTACAGTGCTAGGCATGAATATTTGGTTCCATGGCAATAGATTGTAGCACAGAGGTCATGGGGCAGACATGAGAGAACAGTGGCTACAGGTGGATTCAGTCAAAGACTTGACTCATGGGACATGAGTTCTTTTCAAGGTGGGGAGTATGGTGTGGGAACACCTAACCCACAGTGGCCTCTATGAGGCATTTGCTGTTTAAAGTTCATTTTACTGTTTTCAATAAGGTCCTAAGTTGACCATCCATGTAATAAGGTTTGTTTGACCAATGCATGTGCATTCTATTTGTATTTAGGTTTATGTTGTAAGTCCCATGGGATACTTGGCAAATTTGTATTCACGAGGTTGTTAGACAGTTAGAGTTTGTTAGTTGATTAGATCTCCCAGCCGCTTGGAGACAATTCTATACTACTAAGGGTAAGGAGATAAATACCCTAGTGCAGATCGAATGGAGAGAGCAGTTGAGATCAGAGAGAGATAGTCAGTGGTAGAAATCAGTTGTGCATTTGGAAAATAGAGCATCTGTGCATTCACATTTTCTGGAAGCATAATAAACAAGATCCTGTTGTATTGTGCATCTTTCTGGCATTCAAATTCATTATGCAATTGATTTTTTGTTCTCAGGCCAAGATGGATTTCTTAATCCATTCCACCAGTTGATTTCTTTGAAATCGATGGAATGGCTGTACATATTGATTTGTGTTTTCATTTTCTATTTTGTTCGTGTTCATGTTTGCAGGATCGCATGTAGTATGCTTTGATAGATCCTAGCACTGTCATTTGCTAGGTTGGGAAAGTCTAAAATCTGTGTTAGATTATTGAGGAAACAAATCTGAGTAATCGCAAGTTTTGCAGCAGACCAAATCGGCCAAATTTTGCTTTGTTTCATCAGACATACAATTTGTGTGTATATCACATTTGCATGTCGGATATACATTCTATGTATATATTGCTATCACATGTTCATGAGTATCTCACACTTGTCTATCACTATTGCATGTGGCGGATGTACATTGTAAATGTACAAAGCTATCGATATACAAGGGAGAGAGAGCTAATCGGGTACATGCAAGAGGTCAACATCAGTCAAAGGTTGGTTTGTATGCATGCGGGAGGAATGTCTCTTTAGGCTGGCATGTTGTGATTGTATGTTGAAACATACATTGGTTCAGATACAAAGGAGTCAGTGGTTCGGTCAAACCCATCAGATGCATAATCGAAATGCATGTTGTGGATGTACATTGCAGATGTACATTGTTGATATATAATCTGTGAGTATATCACTAATGAGTATCAGGTTCATTTCCTATGTATCTCACAATTGAATGGTTGTGAGTATCTCACAGATGCATATTGTGGATTGTATGTGGTGAATGTACATCGTAAATGTACATCTGGTTTATATACAAAGGGGGGTCAACGATCAAATGTATGTTCGGCAGAGCATATAGTGAATGTATCTTGTGATTGTATGTCATGAATATACAATGTGCACATACATTGTCTTGGATACAAAGTAAGACCAGCAGTGATGGTAGAGGAGACTAGTGTTCACAGGTTACGCGATGCACATACAAGATTTTTGTTTTACCAATAGTGAAGAAGTCGGTATAAGGCATGCGATTGGAGGAAAGTCATTTTGACCAGTTGATGGTGTATGGTCTTGCCGATAGGCGAGAGAGGCAAGTATATACAAAGACAAATGCATGTATATACAACGGACAATGTATGTTAAGTGAAGCATAGACATACATTTGTGAATTTATGTTAGGGTAATGCAGGCTAGGGTGTTTGGCTCTGCATCAAATTTGGATAAGTGTGATTAGGTGGATGATTAGAAGGTGATTAGGATGAAATTAAATATGTGCATTCAACATGTACAAGATGCAAAAGATTTTTGGATTTTGGATTAAGGGGAGTGCACAAGCTTCAATGATGAAGACACACCAAACACAACAACACCCTAGATTATTCAAGTAGGAGTGACTTCTAATGTGGGCCCACCAATGGAACATAATTCATTTATACCATTTCCAAGAGTGGATAGCTAGGGTGTGTCCTATGTACACTTGAAATCCCTTTCCTTGGATGCCTTGACACCTTCCCCAAGGAGCCTCCATGTCGACTCAAGGGCATACATGGTGAGTAAATTTAGGGGGTGGTTTACATCCCTTGCACCACACTAGAAGATGACTAAAAGGTCTTAGATAGGATGAACAAGCTTCTATGGTTATCCTCGATACATTCAAGGTGTGTGAGGCCTATGTCCATGGAATGTGGGGTATGTCTAATGGTGTGCTGTGAGGCGGTAACCTACTCTCCTCCTTCACTTGGAAAGGTATAAAGTTATTGCAAGCTTTGCCTAAACGACAAATGTCCCCCAATGAGAGAGTCTTTTGATTCTCTCCCAAATTTGTATAACCCACTGGAACACGAGGGTGAAGGTCATCCTCTTGGTAATTAAATCCAAGGCACCCCCCTAGAGGAAGGATACTAAGGTGTTTTTTTATCTCCAAGATCACATGAAGCGCAAGGAGAGAGCATACACACCAAACTTCTTGGGATTAACAAATGATAACAAGAACAGATCAAATCAAGGTTTTTGATCCCCAAGATCACACAAAGTGCAAGGGGAGATCATACACCTTGAAGTGGTCCCAAACAAAGAAAAAAACATTCTTTTTATCCCTTAGAAAAATAAATATTCCTAGATTAGTGGAAAATAAGATAAGTCCTTCGACAAGCGTGCTATAAAACCACAAGATTAGTATTTTGATTATGAGTCTTGGACCAACATGAGTTGCACAAAATGATGTTAGATGCCAAGGAACATGTATAAGAATGTTAAATTTAGGGGTTATATTTGATAAATCTAGGAAGAAAATGGCATTGAGGATAGAATCGCCCAAACATAGGACATAACTACCCATGTATAGATAGGTATACCCATGTAGATATAGGGGATGAAATGATACCTACCAAGCCTTACAAGGTCTATGAAATAGGTGATAGAACCGCTGATGTGTAGACAAGGCCATTGATCTATGTTTAAGAGCCTGAAAATGATAATTTTCATAAGAAAAAGATTAGTTTTTGATGAAATGAAATGATTAGGGGAAATTAGAGTAGCATATCCCCCTATAAAATGGACCACCTATCAAAAACAAAATGATGAAGTTGATAGAAAGTGATGGGATAGAGTTTTGAAAGGTGAAAGTAGAATTGTCTGTGCATAGGACAACTATCCAAATAGGGTACAAGGTCACCCAAACATAGATAGGACCACTAAAGTAGATTTAGATGCTGGTAGTGATGTTAGGACTACTTCAAAACTACTCAAGCAAGGTGCAAGGTTGCTGAAACACAATAAGGACTGCTAAACTGAGCTCGAACATAGAAAATGGGGCCTACAACTCAAAAATAATCTCTAAACAAGCAAATGATGCTAGATTTGGACCCAAAGGGGTCCCACCAAGCGTGCCAAATGTATGCATGTGAAATGAACAAAAGGAAATAAACTAATGTAATATAGCCTACTTCATTCATCCTCAAATACACCTCATGATTGAGAAAATAAAGGAATACAAAAGAGAAAGGAAACTAATCTAAACTAGTTATGATGCAAACCTTTGTTGTTGGGATGTGCTCCTTTGATGTTGTTTTATGTGTGTATCTCCTCAAATGGAAAGTATTACACTGAAATTCATGGAGTCTTTGAAAATGGCTTGGATGAGTGGCTATGTATAGATTTTTTAGATGTTGGATGAAGGGTCAAGATTGATTGGAGATATCAATAGATGGGGTTTGTTGAGATCTCTCAAGAATGCAGAGATTTCTAAGTGGTGTAATTTAGTTGGTGGATGAGGGATGTCCTTAGATCGAGACCAAATCAAGGGTATAAAAGTGGTCTTGGAAGAAGGGGATGGTTGAGATGAAAGGAGGACAAAATGGACCCTTATACAAAGGACTTTTCCATGACTTTGTAAGAGGTCCATGTGGGTTTGTACAAAGGCCATACCATTGTACACATGGCGGGTTGTGAGGGTTTGACTAGGATCAGAATAGGGATAATGGAATTTGCAAGTAGGGGATTAGGTAATTAATGAGGTTTAGGCCACCTACTCAAAAGTGTAGAAAATAGGGAATTAAATAAATATGTATATTTATTTAATTCATGGGATGGGAAAAGGGGATATTAGATAAATAAAATTTATCTAATGTTTGGACTATAGACAAGAGTTGATAAATAATTAATTAATCATTTAGGTTAGGGATGGGTATAGATGCAACTACGAATGAATACTAAAAATCACATGAATAGTGATTTTGACAATAAAATATTGTTTAATCATGGTTTGAAGGAAAACTGATTAGTTAACTATCTAAACATGTGTTTCTTCCATTAATTGTAGAGAAAATATAGTTTAGGGATGGTTTAGGGATGTCTTGATTGTAGATGAATAGCAACAGGATGACGAGTGGACAATTTTAGGTGTCTACATAAACAACTCAAAAGGAGTCTAAGGTTCCCTTAGCTCTTGTGGGGGCACAAGGTTTATGGTCATCTTAATACTTGGCTTCAGTCATAAGTCCATTAAGTATCCTATATATTTCTTAGGTAATTCAAAGATAACAGGATCCTCTACTCCTCTGGTTATTTGCATTTTGTGTTGTTTACAAAATTCACCTTCATTAACCTTACCTTTACCGAGAAAGATTTCAATCATTTAAATTTGAACTCACGGTGCTTCCCATATATAAACATCATTGGATTGTATTGAGGTTGAAGTAGAATGTCATTCTTTGGTACTTGTAGATATGAAATCTCTAGATGAAGGTTTTGGAGTGTTTTTTGCCACATTATCAAATGAATAAGCTTCTCCTTCATTAGTAGGCTTTGCCTACATTGGTGGTGTCTAAGGTGTATAGGTATCTTTATGAGGTGAGAGTGCTATGTAAGAGTCACTTACTTCTTGAGTTTGAGGTATGTATGATTTTCTTGATGATGTCTCTCTTGGTGGTGTCAAAGGAGTATAGCTTTTCGATGTTTCTTCATCAAGATCGTAGAAATATACTAGCTCCGCATCTGTTAGATATAGTGTGGTGGTTTGAATTTGTTCCTCGATCTTGGGCCACATTGTAATTGGAGTACTTTGCTTGGCAGATATAGTTTGACTAGTCCTCTCTTATTCTTTATCATAGAAAATGTTGATTGTGAACACATTTAAATGGAATTGAATGGGACCATATATTTCTAACAAGTCCATGATTTTGGCCATTATTTCTTTTGGAATCACCTATTTCTTCCTTGATGACTCTCCTTTTTTGAAGGTCCTTACATTATTGACTATCTCATTAGATTGTTCTACCTTCTTTATGCATATTGACTAAGGAGTTGGATCTGGAATGGAAATTTTATTTGTTGGCAACTTTTACTTTATGGGAATACCTATCTCTTTCCTAGTTGCATCCATCTTGACCATATTAAAAGGTTTGGTATGTCCTTTTGTGAGGTATATCTTTTCAAGGTGTAAAAATTGAACTTCTTGGAACAATGTGTAAGGCACTACCTTCATCTTATGTACCCATGGTCTCTATAATAACAAGTTATAACCTTTATCCTTATCAATGAAATAAAGTATTGTGGGGACTATTTTGGGTCCTAAGGAGAATAAGAGCGTAATCTTTCCAATCATCACTACTTTTAAATTTTCATAACCCCTCAGAGTGTCTTGTCATAGCGTGATGTTTATGTGTCCATATCCCATCATTTCCAAAAGAGAAAATGGGACTATGTTCACAGTGGATGCATCATCAATCAAAGTCCTCATTATACATGTGTCATAAATCCGTACTTGTAAGTATAAAATTACTTTCCTTTCTTAGTTAACTCAGCCTTAGAAGGCATTTACCTCAAGCTGAAGAAGAACACTAGATCTTGTAATTCAACCTTTGGTGGGTTCAATCAAGGTTGACTTGATAAAATTGCTCATTTGGATGAGGAGTAATCCAATCTAGATACTTCAATCCTATGACTTCTAAAATAATTGACAAATGTGATGGGGAATTTTTAAGAAGATCTATCAGAGAGATTTTAACGTATGTATTTTTCAAATCCTCTATCAAGTCATAGGGTCTGATCAGGGCAGGCATTGGTTCTATGGCTAAAATTGTCCTTTCATGAAATTCCATTCTTAGTTTGACACTTAGTTCCATTTTTTCCTCATCATGTAGGATTTTTAGTAATCCCAACATTCTCATCTCTTCTTTTGTTCCTAGTTATGCAAGGATATTTTACTTTGAGACATTTTGGAGGTTAGTTGGCCCTGAAGTCATTGGGTTGTGATCATTTGTTTCATTATTCATATGTGCTGGAAAGGGGCCTTGGAATATTTTCATATCTAGATTTTGTAGTGTGATAGGTGCTTGCATCTATTTGGTTTCATTATTATTGTTATTTTCTATGACCTCTTTCAGATTTAGGAATATTTCAATAAATAGCCATTGTCAGTCCTTTGGTAACCTTGTGATGAACCTATTATATTCCCCACATGACTCATAACTATGCACTCTCATCATATGGAAAGAGATGAGTTGAATGTATTCACATAGTGGG
Source organism: Cunninghamia lanceolata (assembly GCA_027924645.1). NCBI lineage: Eukaryota > Viridiplantae > Streptophyta > Pinopsida > Cupressales > Cupressaceae > Cunninghamia > Cunninghamia lanceolata. Next base: position 1,675,502 of record BSBN01000652.1, on the reverse strand, counting down.
AAGTCATATCTATTATCATTCTAGTTTTAGTACCATGGCTATTGATTGTCTCTTTGTTAGAGGCCATTATTTCAAGGTCAATCCACAACATATACATTCTAAGGGAAGTCGTCTCTTCCATTATATTCATCCCTCACTTTGTTTCTTATTTAGGGTTGGTATGTCACCCCATCTATGGTTGCATTTCATTTGTTCTTTAAAATCCTAATTGAGGATGAATTACTTCCACATCTACCACTATCACTTGTTTACATTACTAGTTGGTCATTCACACCATAAGTCCTTCTCCCACTATCGATGGTAGCTTGGTCAATTTTCATCACACTCTCCAAGGCTTCTTCATAGGAATTGTATGGTAATTTATTTACTCCTTTTGTATGCCTATTAAGAGCGTGCAATAGAAGGTCATATCTAGTTCTCTATGATCCATATTGGGAGCACTTGTCAAAGATTATAACACTTATCTCCATCAAGTGAAAAAATGTGGCACTAATTCGTTTGCATCTTTCTTTACTATCAAGAACTCTTGTATTCCTGTCCTAACTAGTTTGTTCATATCAAAGTTGATGACAAATTCTTCTATGAGTTTCTAAAAAGAGTGAATGGAGGGTTTAGGCAATCGATATTAGCAATCCAGAGCCATCCCTTCAAGGGTTTTAGGAAAAATTCTCACCATGACTCCATCCAAAGGGAGGATCTATCTTATGGTGGTCAAGAATGCCTTTGCATGAGAATTCAGGTCCCCTTCTCCATTAAACTTAGGTAAGTTAGGGAGAGGTCATGGTAATAGTACATTGCATATGTTGTGATCTAGGGGCTCTTTCAAATATTCAAGGTAAGCTCCCGACAATGTGCTTTGAGGTATGGGTGATAAGACCATGGGTCCTATAGGTGGGACTTTTTGATAGGTAGGTACGTTTGTGTATATTAGCTGAGATTGTGGGTAATTATGAGATAACTGAATGTTGTGACCTAGATAGCATACACCTACTTATGAAATTTGTTGGATTGTGTCATTCTTCCATTTCATGAATAGAAGCTGAGATAAAGGAGATTTTGAATTGCACCTAGTCCCACTTGACCATAGTGTCATAGATCACATACACTCCAGTCGAAAAATGATCAAAGATCAAAATAGTGGAATAGAGAGAATTTGAAAGGAGAGAAAAATAGAGACAAAGCAAGAGAATTTGAGAATACTCTTGATACTCTCACAAAGCTTTCACTGAACTAGTATTGAACTAGTGAAGGTGAGAGTAGAGAGTTGTATATATAACAAAAATAGGGCATGTACATTCAAGAAGTGCATTAACTCCTACTACCCATAAAAGGTGAGAGGTTTTACCTACTTGGTAAATGAAAAACATATGGCATAACCTCCTCAAGTGAAGACAGAAAGGAGGTTGCACATAAAGCCAAAAGAGTGTGAGAACTCCAACTACCTCGTAACCTACTCAGATAAAGACAGAATATTGGTTATGAGAGGTGGCACAAAAAGCCAAAAGAGGATGTGTAACTCAACTACCCAGGTGTGGGAGAGAGTTACACATGTAGCTGATGTATTTCACCATGTGTCCTCATATTAGCCATATCTAATAAACCTAACCAAGCTTAATAATGTGCAGGAAAAAGAAATATTCCCAAGGAAAATAAAAAACCTACACTAACAATATGAGTTTGATCATGCCCTAGCCAAAAGGGCTGACATAATTGTAGACACTTAAAAATGTCTTAGGCCTGCAAACATCATTTTTGCACATAATTCATCCCAATTTCATATTCTGCTATTAATTAAATAATTTTAATTATTAATTAATTCATTTCCACTCTTATGCTTTTAATTAAATAAATTTTATTTATTTAATTACTTAAGCTATTTTCTTCTAAATTCCTCTATAATTAAAGAATTTAATTATAATTTAATTATTCATTATTCCAACATCCATGTTCCCTCTTTAATTCAAATAAATACCTATTTATTTAAATTATGAACCTTACCTTAATTAAATAAGTCCCCAGTTATTTAATTAAAATCCCATTACATTACCCCTTCCTCAAATAAATTAAATAAATGCATGAAATTTATTTAATTTTAAAATTATCTCCCACCTCACCATTTCCTCTAATAAAAAATGTCCTTTTGTCTTCTAGTGGCTGGGAACCCTAATCAATCTCAGCCCTTGATTTTGGCTCCATAGTCAACTCTTGATCACAACCATTCATTCAAATTTCTTTCTCTATAAAACCACTCTCCGACTCTCATTTTCACATCTTACCACTTGCATAGATTGACCTTGCCATTGTCAACCCTTGAGCTCCTCATTGCATTTGCAAGTCTGCAAATCTAAGAGCATTAGTGAAGCAAAGCTTGATAGCAACAATGGACGATTTGCACTATTAGCCTAGGGTTTTATGTTTCATGTTTTGTTTGCTTGATTCTAGGTTATATAGTGCTCCATTGGGTAGTTAGGGGTTGGAAAATATTGTTTGTAGGGTTTTTAGATTATTTTTCCCTGACTTCATTTGGTGAACCTGATGTGAACGACCATACATTCCTTGAATTTTATGTTTTTGAATTTACAAGAACAATGTGATGCATAAGCTAGTTCATGTGACTCTTAACCTACTTCATGTGATGCATGACCCATATGACATGACACTTCCTCTAGAGTCGGCAATGCACTGGAAGGACTCTGTGACACATGCAACTATGTTTTGGGCAGAATATTGTTATTTTATTTTTATCAGCCTAACCTAGATAATTTTGCAGGAGTCTAACATATTTTTGATGCTCTATTTGCTTTAATAACTTTCTGGTTCATGTTAGTTATCTCATTAGGGTTTTTCAAAGCATTAGCGTTTGATATTTCAAGGGTTTTTATTTAGGGTTTCTTGCTAACTTGTTTGAACATTTGGGTATATCATGTGATTGTTTGAAAGTTTACAATCTTTCAGGCATCCAGGAAGCAACCTTATAGCCCTAGGGTTTGACATTTATCACTGAAGTAAATTTTTACACTCTTTGTTAGGGTTTTTTTGTCAAATTTTGCTTTCAAAAATAGTGCGACGCCTCTACTGCACCGCTTGCGTGGGTCCGTGTGATGTAGTCACCATTATGCACGATGCCTTTGTACCTTACTGCACCACATGTCACTAGTCAAAAACAAATATTTTTTAAGTCTCCTTCATTTGGGTTTTTTCTTTGTTACTAATCTCTGGTTTGTACTTTGTGGCATTGGAGGAAAAACTTTGGCTAAAATCACTAATCTATTTTTGTGGGGTTTTATTTCATTTCATATGTGTGTGTGGTTAGTTTAGTAACATTTTAAATTGGGCTTAAAATAACTACAATATATTTACAAACCACACTCATTTGGGCTAAAAAGAACCACAACCTGCATTTCACATTCATTGGTTAAAATGAACAACTTGCATCCTTCATGCCTTTGGGTTAAAAAGAACAACAAATCTGCATATCACTCTCATTTGGTTTAAAAAGAACTTGCATTTCTCACTCATTTTGATAAAAAGAACAAAAAATTGCATCAATGTTTACCGTGCTTGGTGATTTCTGTTTGTGTTTTGGAGAAGTGTATGCTCCTCCCTCGTACCCTTGATGATCTTGGGAATCAAAATTTCTTCACCACACTTGCATAAATCACAGTACACCTAAAAAACTAAGGGTTAAATGAACATTGTCTAGTGTGGCCAAGTCAAAATATGTATGCTCTCCCCTCACATCATTGTATGAACTTGGGGATCAAAAGTATTTTTGTACTTGTGTCACTTTTGTACCCCATTAGAGAGGCTTGCCTTGGTGGGAAAAGAGGTACTCACCCCAAGGGAACAAACTCAAGCAGTATTTTCATTCAGTCTACTTTATAAATAAGGATAAGGTAGAATCCAAGTCTTAACCAGTATTAGTGCTTATCATACAACGCTAGTCCAAAAGGAGGCATACCATGCGTATATGGGACTCCTAGTAGGACTAGTGAAAGGTTTAAGTAGCTTGCTAGATGCTCGTAATCTGCTAGTCCCCAAACATTGACTAGAAACCTTTAGACTAGAGGCCTACCCTTTTGACCTTTGGCATCTTGTTTGGTGTAAGGGAAATCAATATAAACCCCAAAGGTTACACACCATATGCCTCCCTAGAGATGATATGGTCATCCTTGGCTTAGCATAAGCTATGAATATCTTTTCAAGGAAAGGGTGATTGCATCATCCTTCCAATGCAGGAGGCCTCTAGGCATCCTCCCTCACAAAGACATTTGATTCAGAGATTCCAAGTTGAGGGCTTGAACAAGTTACCGATAGCCATTGACTTTAGAATAGGAATTCTCTTGCACGTGTGAATTGTTTTTGATTGGCACTAAAACTAGTGGAAATTTGGGGTTTGAATGCACCTAAACATACAAATTATGCTACCAAAGTCAAGAGTCATAGCCAAATTACATGCTGCGTGCTTTTATGTGTGGTGTGTTTTCTAGTTTTTCCAACAAATTGCCAAATAAACCTAGACAATTGACTCTAGTCTCCTCATAAACTGTGAAACACATCTGTAACCTTGTAAAATGCATAAGAAGCTTCCTACGATGCATAAGCAAATAGTGAAATGCCTCTGTCAATTTCTAAAATACCTCTGCAAGCCTCTGCAACACATCCACCTGTAAATAGAAAACTTTAGAGGACCCTCTAAAACATTATTCTCCCAATCAAATCTGACTACAACCATGTCAAAAACATCTCAGACCTGCTTGTTTCACCCAACCATTGCATAAACCAACCTTTAGGGTTAACCTTACATACTGAACATCACCCTTTTAGGATCAATTTGCATGCTCACCCCATACTCACCTTTAGGATTAGATTACATACTCAAATACATTACCTTAGGGACAAATTAGATCCTCAATATTGCCCAAACCATTTAGCCAACATTAGAATCCAATCCTTGATATCTAGAGGTTTCAAATACATTAATCTTCCTAAAGTTTAAGCATAAGGCAAAACCGTCGAAGTTTGACTATATCATAAGAACAAATTCAGACCAAGAGACCTTTCTCACAAGACTAGTATAAGTCCATCCAAAGTGAAGCCTCAACTCACAAGCTCACTTCAATCAATCAAAATCCTTTCTCTACATCAACACTTTAAGGTCTTGAGAAAACTAATTTGTACTTTGTATGGTCATTACTAGACAATAGTATCCTCTTGGACCTAGACTTTTTAAAGATTAATAATCATTCATCTCTACCATAGTCTCAGTCTCGCTACCGTAGTTGCATCTCATCCCCCTAATTAGTCATTCCCATTTTCATAAAGTGTAACCTTAGTACCATTTCTAAGAAAATACCAAAAACATCCTTACATTTTCGTCATTAGTATCATTAGGCATACTTAGGGATAAAAAACATTACATAGTTCATTCTCACCTTACATTCCCATCTTGTCCAAAAATACCAAAAACATAGCATTGCATTTTCATCCTTAAGATAAGTTCATCTTCCCACAAACTAGTAGGTCTTATATGGTTGAGACAAGGTTGCAAAAGAAAAGAAAGGAAGAGTCCTTAGAACACCTCACAAACACCATAAGATTTGGAACATCATCCAACATGGGTAATCCCTTTGAGAACATCCTTTTATAAGAAGAAGACCATGGAATAACGCAACAAGAAATCGAAGAAGCTTCCCAAGACCCTAGGATGTCACGAATCTTAGATGAGATGATTAACGCAAATGCATAAAGCTACCTCATGAAACTCTTGCAAAATGGTACCAAGATTCCCCCTGGGGTAGATATCAACATGATTGTGGGGTTAGCATCCAACAATGTCACTCAAAGCCAAGGACAAATGACACCTTCTTCTAGCCATACAAATTCAACACAAGAAATTGTCACTATTCCCATGGGGCAAACATCACAAAATTCCATGATATCCCATGCTACATTTGATACCAACAACATGAACATTGTGTCCCAACCATTGAACTTTGCAAATCCTATTGCCCCAATGAACATAATCAAAACAAGAGGACACGAAAAATGCACATAGTGACTTCTAGGGGACAAAATACTACATCAAATGCAAACTTGAATCTTAGACCTCAAAACAATCTAGGCAATTCAAGTATAGATCCCCTTGGTCAAAATAGCACGAATGCCTTAAATCATCAATATGTGAACCCAAATGGTTGAAACACCAACACCATATCAAATTCAAACGTAAACTTTGGTCTACACACAACAATATCTTGAACCATCAATACATAGACCCATAAAATCAAAACAATAACATCATACCCAATGCTTTCACAAACACCAATACCACTCATAACAATGCATTGAACCAACAATATGTGGATCCTAATAGCCAAAAAATGAACTTTGGGTCTACACATGGAAACATCTTGAACCATAAATATATAGATCCACAAAATCAAAACAATAATGTTGTACCCCATGCATACAGAAATGTCAACACCACTCATAACAATACTTTGAATCAACAATATGTGGATCCAAATGGTCAAAACAACAATGTTATGCCTAACACTTATACAAACATTGGTACCACTTACACCATCCCCCAAAATCATAAACATATTAATCAAAATGCTAGTGCCTCACATCAAAACACTCATCATGTCCAAAACCAAAACCACCTCTTTCAAACAAACACTCATAACATCCAAAACCAACATACCACAAAATCATTGTCTCATTATCAATACATCAATCCCAATACCACATATATACCTAACAACCAAAACCTAAACGCGTCTTCATTACGCACAAATACCAACCCACTTGTCACAAACTTGGGACCACAAAACACATCGGCACTAAGCATAGGTAACTCGTATCAACACACAACCACAAATGCCTTGAACACACCGCTAAACTCCTTTGAGGCCATGGCACACAAGATACAAACACTAGAACAAAACTTCTCGAACATGAAAATATCTACCACTAAGAATGGATATTCCATGAAAGACTTATGTTCCTATCCCTTCAACAAAAGCATTTAAATGCCACCTTCCCACCAAACTACAATATCCCCAACTTTAACAAATATATGGGGAAAAGAAGTCTCGTAGAGCATGTGTGGGAATTCCACACAACATGTCTTGAGATTGCATATGAACATACCTATTTGATGAAATTATTCCCAAGGAGCCTCACAAGCCAAGCGCTTGAGTGGTTTGCACACCTTCCCACAAGAATTAGGACATGGACCAAGCTCGCGGATAAATTCATATCCCACTTCACTTATAACATTGAGATGGATGTGAACATTGCCACCGTATGCCATACTAGACAACAAGATGGGGAAACCTTCATCTCTTTCTTCCAAAGGTTGAGACACCTCGCTAGCAAGTGCCCATGTCAAATTCTGAAGACCAATTGGTACCAATTTTCATGGAAAACTTGAATAAAGAACTTACGCACCAAATGCAAATCCATTGTTTTACCTCCTTCAGAGAAGTCATTGAAAAAGGAATAGCCATTGAAAAAGGTTTCATAGGTAAGGGCACAATCAAAATTTTCAACAAGAACCAAAACAACCAAAACCTGTCTAACAACAAGAATACATTTTGGTCACAAAATAAGAATGTCACCAATGATGGGGTCATAGACACCAAAGAAATCAATAGGATCGGCCCCATTCTTACACTTAAGGCACCCTCGGTGCAAAATAATCAACCAATTGTTCAACAACAACCGTAACAACAACAACAAGCAGCTAACACAATTCCAAATAATGAAAGAAGACCACCTCCAAGGAATAATAATCCTTGGTGAAACTTTACACCCCTAACAGAACCTGCTGAGACAATCCTTGAGAAGTTGTTACAATCAAACCTCATTCAATTACCAGAGGTCAAGTCATATGACCCCACTTTTAAACCACCTTCTTGGAATGACAATGAGTTTTGTGATTATCATAGAATCAAAGGGCACAAAATGTCTAACTACTATAAAATAAAGATCATCATACAAGATTTCATTAACTGAGGAGACGTCACTATGGATAATCCACAAGGATCCTACAACACCGATCAAACAATTTTTTAGGATCCCTTACAAAATCACAGATTGGGAACAACCTCCACCTCAGGAACCAAGCTGAATGATCATGTTAATTACAGCAATGTCACATACGAGTATATCGTCAATAAGATCCACGCATTTGATAATAACGTCTCTATGATCACCATCAAATCCCATCCTAATTGTGCCATCACCACTCGCAAGACCATGATAACACTTCAAGGTACTCCATAAAATGCATCCAATCAATCCACTACGCAACTGAAGACACAATAAAATCTCTTAGATCACTTGAAAAAGACCCCTGCCTAAATATCCATCTTCAAACTCCTTCATCTATCCCCCGAACACAAGGCCATTCTCGACAAAGCCTTGCTAGATTCTTCTATCCCCACAGACCTAAATGTCAATCAATTCCAAGCCATGGTGGGACACTTAGTCACCTCTAATCACATCACCTTCACTGAACATGATGTACCCTCACAATAGCCAAATCACACTGACCCACTTCACCCCGAGGTCCTCATTAACAAACACAAGATTAGACGAGTCCTGGTAGATAGAAGAGCCACATTGAATATATGTCCTCTAAAGTTAGTGATGATATTAGGTTACTCCGAACCATGTATGGACCCCACCAAGAGAATCATCATCAAAGCATACGACAATGCAGAGTGTTTCTCTAAAGGAGTAATCACACTCCGCGTAAGAGTTGGGCCCGCCACTCTCAACACAACATTTCATGTCTTGGATACTAAACTCCCCTACAATCTCATCCTCGGCCGACCATGGATTCATGCCATGAAGGTCACACCATCTACCTATCACCAATGCATCAAATTTGCTTACAACAACACTAAAATAACTATACCTAGTGATCCTAATGCCTTTTAGTACTACAACCACCTAGTAGGAGTCCCATAGCATCAAGTGGCTATAAATAGGGGGATTTTACCCTCCACCTCATCTCAATATATTGACCCATCCACATTATCCAAATCCACTACCCCATTCACTCCACCACACAACCCTACAGTTCAAATCCAAGACAAAGGATGTGGGAAATACAAGATAGAAAGGTCATACTACATCGGCAAGCTTCCAACATCACCTACATCTCATGGAAAGCCTAGCCCAATTAAACCTAAGGAGACCATCATTGCCTCTCCCACCACCTTCACCAAATGGGAAGAATTAAGCAAGGAAGACATAGACAATGATGTTGCAAAGTGGCTCTACAAGGAAGAAGAAGAGGTCAAACACATACAATTGTCTATTGAACGATATAGCAAAGGCTATGAATTTGTAAAACAAGGATATGATGGGCATAGCAGATTGGGACCTAACAAAAGAGGGATAACAGAGCCCATCCAACCAAACATGTGACCTCACAACAAGAGCTTAGGGTATACATCACGAAGAGAGAGAACTCCTAGTACTAAGTTACTCTTGGGTAGGGGCACAAGTACTTCTAAGGACGTTGAGACATCACGGGACCCACTCGAACCTAAGCCTACATCTCCCACACCTGTCTTACCTGACAGTAATACATAGATCAACATCTTTTGGGATCCAGATAATACTTCCATCTACACTTTAACTTGCATCACCATAAGCTACCTAAAGACCAATGATGAGTTGCCTTTAGTCCATCTTGAGCTCATAGACTAGGATCAACAAAATCCACCTAGCTTGGATTTATTCGTGAACAATGAAGCCATCACTGAGTTCATGGGACTTTGTGATGTTGGCAAGAGACACTACTAGGTGTGATAGGTGTTGTCATTGATCACAAGAGACACATTCATATTGCATAATTTTCCCATATTAGAAATAAGATTGAAGATTTGTCCAAGTCTGGGAAGTTAAGAATAGAGTGTGTGACAGGGTCCTATATCTTGGTCTAGATCTCTTCAGTGGAAAGTCATAATTTGCTGTGGATTTGAGGTAGTCATAAGCAATGCAATACCTATTCTATCACAATGCATGACCTTCTATCACCAATATCAAATTGTATATTCACCTGCTTTAGCTTATACTACCGGTCATTACTTGCATCTAACCCAATGCATATTGACAATGTACATTCGCTCATACAATTGCAACATACAACCCTGACATATGATTGACGGATACACTCAAAATGATACTCGCATATAAATGTGATATACACACATATTGTTTGAGACATACAACTATAGTATACACATAAAATGCATGTTTCGTATTACAACATAGAATTCACGCCATTAACTGTCTCCGCACATTGTAACCGAACACACTACACAAAAACTGCAAAAACCTACAAAATAGAAAACAAACTAACATCACGGAGGTCATTCCACTAATTTCAAAGAAATCTTAACTAGTGGAATGACTCCAATCTATATTCCTTTGATTAGACCAAAATAAACTCCTTTTTATTCCTTCCTCAGAATATACATACAGATTGATTCTTCCCTCTCTCTCTATCTATGAATACAAACTCAACTATTTAAAGACTCACTCGGCAGTTGCACACGATGGAAGGTGAACCACCTCTGTCGATCAGTTACACTTCTTGCTAGGTTATAATTTCTTTTAATGAAAACTCAACATTATGCCGTTACTCAGCCAGATATGACTCCATATGGCATGAAGGCCTTAAAATATTACATTTTGGATAAAATAGAAATGTAAGGAATCTTTAGATTCTTAGAATCTTGAGGTACTCCTGCACCATACAACCAACCAACAAAGATTTCCATGTCCCTTGGAAATGTACCTACAACAAAAACCTTTTCCTGCATCTCTTCTGGCTTTATCTTCAGTCTCCTCAGCTTCAGGCTTCCAATCTTCAGATCAATGGAATGGTCACCAACCAACCAAAAAAATTCAAACTACCATCATTTCAGAGCATCTTCAGGCTCCTTGTACTCCCATCAGTGGAGTACTCTTCAGGCTGCAATATCAAGTGCTTCTTCAGTCAGGTATCCATCTCATTACTGCTTCACAACACTAACTCACCAAACCATTCATCTTACCCAACAACAGATTCTGGTGATGCACCTACCACTCTCTCCTCAATGGCCTCTCTCTACATCCTTCTCTAGGCTAATCTCTACTGGAGAATGGTCATGACATACCTCATCTTGTTTGCCCACACACACAACCTCAGAAACCTCCTTCTGCAGGTAGATAGAATAAGCACGTACAACTCTGTTAGCCTTCAAAATGCCTTCTTCAATCTCTGTCCTCAAAAATGGTCACCAACAAAACTTTAACTCTTCATCTACCTTCAGAAATCAAAATACAGAACACCTTTGCCCAGAGCTTTTGCTAGCTCTGATACCAATTTGACATAGAGAAAACATAGGGGAAGCATTAAAGCAAGGATGAAAACCCATTAAAACCCACAATACAATAGAACAAGGCTTAAGCAACTTAGAAAACCTCTTCGCAAGGTTCAAATGATACCAAAGTACCTTCTTTCTTTCTATCAGCAAGATAACTTCTATCGGCACTCCAAACATTCTTCTCCTGATACAATCAGTCATTTCGATGACCTTCGCCTCTATCTTCTGCCAGCCAGACTTGCTTCATCAGCTATACTTTAATCTGGACTCTTGATCATACTTCTCACACCGATATGTTTTCTATCAGCATAACTCTGTCATTCGCTGTGACTCTTAAAGTCTTTCCTGATGGCTCTCCTTACTCCGATCTCTTCTCTTTGCATATACAATGCATGACCTTCTATCACTGGTATCCCGTTGTATATTCTCCCGCTTTACCTGATACTGCCGGTCATTACTTGCATCTAACCCAATGCATATTGACAATGTACATTCGCTCATAAAATTGCAACATACAACCCTGACATATGATTGACGAATACAATCAAAATGATACTCATATACAAATGTGATATACACACATTATTCCTGACATACAACTATAGTATACACATAAAATGCATGTTCATTGATACAACACAGAATTCACACCATTAACTATCTCCGCACATTATAACTGAACACACTACACAAAAACTACAAAATCCTACAAAATAGAAAATAAACTAACATCACAAAGGTCATTCCACTGATTTCAAAGAAATCTTAACCAGTGGAATGACTCCAATCTATATTCCTTTGATTAAACCAAAATAAACTCCTTTTTATTCATTCCTTAGAATATACATACAGATTGATTCTTGCCTCTCTCTCTATCTATGAATACAGACTCAACTATTTAAAGACTCACTCGGCAGTTGCACATGGTGGAAGGTGAACCACCTCTGTCGATCAGTTACACTTCTTATTCGGTTACAATTTCTTTTAATGACAACTCAACATTATGTCGTTACTCGGCCAGATATGACTCCATATGGCATGAAGCCCTTACAATATTACATTTTGGTCAAAATAGAAATGTAAGGAATCTTCAGATTCTTAGAATCTCGAGGTGCTTCTACACCATACAACCAACCAATAAAGATTTCCAAGTCACTTGGAAATGTACCTGCAACAAAAACCTTTTTCTGCATCTCTTCTAGCTTTATCTTCAGTCTCCTCAGCTTCAGGCTTCCAATCTTAAGATCAATGGAATGGAGACCAACCAACCAACAATATTCAAACTACCATCATTTCAAAGCATCTTCAGGCTCCTTCTACTCCCATTAGTGGAGTACTATTCAGGATGCAATATTAAGTGCTTCTTTAGTCAGGTATCCATCTCTTTACTGCTTCACAACACCAACTCACCAAACCATTCATCTTACCCAACAACAGATTCTGGTAATGCACCTACCACTCTCTCCTCAGTGGCCTCTCTCTACATCCTTCTCTAGCCTAATCTCTATTGGAGAATGGTCATGACAGACCTCATCTTGTCTGCCCACACACACAACCTCAGAAACCTCCTTCTGCAGGTAGATGGAACAAGGACCTACAACTCTGTCAGCCTTCAAAATACCTTCTTCAATCTCTATCTTCAAAAATGGTCACCAACAAAACATTAACTCTTCATTTGCCTTCAAAAATCAAAATACAGAACACCTCTGCCTAGAGCTTTCGCTAGCTCTGATACCAATTCGACACAAAGCAAACACAAGGGAAGCATTAAAGCAAGGGTGAAAACCCATTAAAACCCACAATACAATAGAACAAGGCTCAAACAGCTTAGAAAACCTCTTCACAAGGTTCAAATGATACCAAAGTGCCTTCTTTCTTTCTATCAGCAAGATAACTTCTATCGGCCACTCTAAACATTCTTCTCCTGATACAATCAGTCATTCTGATGACCTTCACCTCTATCTTCCATCAGCCAGAGTTGCTTCATTGGCCATACTTTAATCTGGACTCCTGATCATACTTCACACACCGATATGCTTTCTATCGGCATAACTCTGTCAGTCGCTGTGACTCTTAAAGTCTTTCCCGATGGCTCTCGTTACTCCGATCTCTTCTCTTTGCATATACAATGCATGACCTTCTATCACCTGTATACCGTTGTATATTCTCCCGCTTTACCTAATATTGCCGGTCATTACTTGCATCTAACCCAATGCATATTGACAATGTACATTCGCTCATAAAATTGCAACATACAACCCCGACATACGATTGACAGATACACTCAAAATGATACTCGCATACAAATGTAATACACACACATATTGTCCTAATATACAACTGTAGTATACACATAAAATGCATGTTTAGTGATACAATACAGAATTCACGCCATTAACTATCTTCGCACATTGCAACCAAACACACTAGACAAAAATGTCAAAAACCTACAAAACAAAAAATAAACTAATATCACAAAGGTCATTCCACTGATTTCAAAGAAATCTTAACTAGTGGAATGACTCCAATCTATATTCCTTCATTAGACCAAAATAAACTCCTTTTTATTCCTTCCTCAGAATATACATACAGATCGATTCTTCCCTCTCTGTCTCTATCTATGAATACATACTCAACTATTTAAAGACTCACTCAGTAGTTGCACACGGTGGAAGGTGAACCACCTCTGCCGATCAGTTACACTTCTTGTTCGGTTACAATTTCTTTTAATGACAACTCAACATTATGTTGTTACTCGGCTAGATATGACTCCATATGGCATGAAGCCCTTACAATATTACATTTTGGACAAAATAGAAATGTAAGGAATCTTCAGATTCTTAGAATCTTGAGGTACTCCTACACCATACAACCAACCAACAAAGATTTCCAAGTCCCTTGGAAATGTACCTGCAATAAAAACCTTTTTCTGCATCTCTTATGGCTTTATCTTTAGTCTCCTCAGCTTCAGGCTTCCAATCTTTAGATCAATGGAATGGTGACCAACCAACCAACAAAATTCAAACTAGCATTATTTCAGAGCATCTTCAGGCTCCTTCTACTTGCATCAGTGGAGTACTCTTCAGGATGCAATATCAAGTGCTTCTTTAGTTAGGTATCCATCTCTTTACTGCTTCACAACACCAACTCACCAAACCATTCATCTTACCCAACAACAAATTCTGGTAATGCACCTACCACTCTCTCCTCAGTGGCCTCTCTCTACATCCTTCTCCAGCCTAATCTCTATTGGAGAATGGTCATGATAGACCTCATCTTGTCTGCCCACACACACAACCTCAGAAACCATCTTTTGCAGCTAGATGGAACAAGCACCTACTGTCAGCCTTCAAAATACCTTCTTCAATCTCTGTCTTCAAAAATGGTCACCAACAAAACTTTAACTCTTCATCTGCCTTCAGAAATCAAAATACAGAACACCTCTGCCTAGAGCTTTCTCTAGCTTTGATACCAATTTGACACAGAGCAAACACAGGGAAAGCATTAAAGCAAGGGTGAAAACCCATTAAAACCCACAATACAATAGAACAAGGCTCAAACATCTTAGAAAACCTCTTCGCAAGGTTCAAATGATACCAGGTACCTTCTTTCTTTATATCGGCAAGATAACTTTTATCGGCCACTCCAAACATTCTTCTCTCAATACAATCAGTCATTTCGATGAGTGTCACCTCTATCTTCCGTCAGCCAGACTTGCTTCATCTGCCAAACTTTAATCTGGACTCCCGATCATACTTCTCACACCGATATGCTTTCTATCGGCATAAATCTGTCGTTCTCTATGACTCTTAAAGTCTTTCCCGATGGCTCTCTTTAATCTGATCTCTTCTCTTTGCATATACAATGCATGGCCTTCTATTGCTGGTATCCTGTTGTATATTCTCTTGCTTTACCTAATACTGCTGGTCATTACTTGCATCTAACCTAATGCATATTGACAATGTACATTTGCTCATACAATTGTAACATACAACCCCAACATACAATTGACGGATACACTCAAAATGATACTCACATACAAATGCGATATACACAAATATTATTCCCAACATACAACTGCAGTATACACATAAAATGCATGTTTAGTGATACAACACAGAATTAACGCCATTAACTATCTCCGCACATTGTAACCGAACACACTACACAAAAACTGCAAAAACCTACAAAACAAAAAATAAACTAATATCACGGAGGTCATTCCACTGATTTCAAAGAAATCTTAACCAGTGGAATGACTCTAATCTATACTCCTTCAATTAGACCAAAATAAACTCCTTTTTATTCCTTCCTCAGAATATACATATAGATCGATTCTTCCCTCTCTCTCTCTATCTATGAATACAGACTCAACTATTTAAAGACTCACTCAAAAGTTGCACACGGTGGAAAGTGAACCACCTCTGCCAATCAGTTACACTTCTTGTTCAGTTACAATTTCTTTTAATGACAACTCAACATTATGTCATTACTTGGCCAGATATGACTCCATATGGCACGAAGGCCTTACACTATTACATTTTGGACAAAATAGAAATGTAAGGAATCTTCATATTCTTAGAACCTCGAGGTGCTCCTGCACCAAGATCTGGATGTGGATATATATAGCTGATGGATTTGAATGATTTGTGTGTGTGTGTTGTATGACTATGGAGTAATTGTGAAAAGAGCAGAGATCAAAAGGACAAATGTCAGCAGAGCAGTAAGAGGGGCAGAGTAAGCATGAAGTGTGTCAAGTTAGTTTTCTATGCTTAACTAGAACTGAACTCTAGCATTGATAGATGCTAAATATCAGTTCAAATTCATTGTAATCTTCTTTCTATAGGGAGTGAGCCTTCTGTAGGTAGTTCGCCTTATTTTGAGTAGTGAGCTCTTGGTAGTGAGCCCGAATGCATGTGCATTCCCCTTTGTAATACTTTTAATAGAGTATAATCTTTGTGGGGTAACCCCCACCATGGTTTTTCCCTTAACCAGGTTTCCACGTCAAAAATCTTTATGTCAAGTGTGTTTCTTATGTTTCTTCTCATGTGTCATTGATTCATGCCTTAATGTTTATATTATTAATTTGACTAGAAGTTGTAAAAGAGAATTAAAGATAGAAAAGTTTAATTGTGTGACAACTGATTCACCCCCCCGGCTCTCAGTTGTCCAAACCAATTCCAACAATTGGTATCAGAGCGAGGTTCCTTGAAAGAAGCCTAACAGCTTAAGGAAAGATCTTGGAAGGAGTTTTAATGGGTTCACTCAAAGATCAACTTCAGTCGGCCCTAGAAGATCTCGGTCAGTCCAAAGTAGAAATATCTAATCTAAGAGATGATCTTAAAGATGCTGACGATACCATAGAAATGTTAAAAGATAAATTAAAGAAATCTATGGAAAAGAGAAAGGAGCTACTTCTACAATTATCCAGTTTAACTGAAGAAAATGGCAAGAATGAAGCTTTGGAAGAAAAGACAAAGGAACATGAAAAGTTGTCAAAAGAAGTTGCTATTCTAAAAATTGAGATGGAATCTAGGGCAATGAGGCTAAGCAAATAAATTGAGAAAAGGAAGAAGACTGAAGAAGACTTGAATCAAACTCTAAAAGAAAGAACCGATGAATAATACAGATTAGATAGTATAGCTAGCCATCTAAATTCTAATCTACAAGAAAGTAGAGACAATGAAAGAGATCTTGAAATACAAATTGTCATTCTCAGACAAGAACTAGAAGTTGCAAATGAATACAAGGAGAGGTTCAAGATAAGTTCAGCTAAACTTGAAGCAATACTTGAGGGTCAGAAAAAGGCTGATGACAAGCATGGTCTTGGATATGAGAAAGGTGAAAGCTCTGGATCTGGACAAAGAAACTCTCAACCAAGGAATGAGAGAAACAAACCTAGAAGACCTCCGGTAACACAGCCTAATGCTCAAAGGTATCCATCTTTCAATGGAAATTGTTTCAAGTGCAATAAATTTGGTCATAGAACCACTCAATACAGAAGTAGAGTAAATCAAAATAATCCATCCTTCACTAGACAATGCTTCAATTGCAAGAGGTATGGTCATAAATCTAATGAATGCAGAAGTATGATAATGAGTAACTCATCAAATAGATGAAGTGGGAATTCTTTCAATGGAAAATGCCTTACATGCAATAGATTTGGACATATGGCCATTCAATCCATATCAAGAGGAAATCAATCAAATGGTCAAATAAATGTTGTGTGCTTCAATTGTAACTAATCGGATCATGTTGCAAGATTTTGCAGAAGTGGGATTAATGAAAGAAGGGGTCCAGTAAACAGAAAACCAGATGGGCAGAGTCAAGACCAAGGCAAAAGAAAAATTGATGAGAATGAGATCCAGAATGAAATGAACAAGACATGGGTCAAGAAAACAATTGTGAACCATAGTAATGAGTCTGCAGTTGAATCCAATGCTGATAATTTCTCCAGAAATTGAAGTAGGAGCTTTGGCTCAGGGGGAGCTGCATTGAAAATTAAATCCCCCAACCAGTAAGTGGGTGCCTAAATATGGCACAGTAAGAAAAGAGATCTTTGATTGTTTTAGATCATTTGGAAGAATTTCCAGAAGAAAAGAGGTGGATATAGCAAATTACAGAGTAATTCATGAGAAACTATTCAACAAATAGAGTAACTAGATGTATTAGGGCAAAGCATTTATTACAAAGACAAATTAGGTACTGTGGAGCATAAAAAGGTCATTCATTCCTCATTTAGATCACTTTGCATCAGAAGAAAGCAATAAGAGAAGGAATGAATGAGCTTAGAGATGAGAATTCTCAAGAATTGAAGCGCGAAGAGGATCTCCAAGCAAAACCCTAATCTGTAGAACAAGGTATTTCTATTTTCTGTGAAACCTCTTTAATTCTCAATCTCTGCAAATGGCTACACCTTTAGTTGTTGATGTCATTGAACGGCCCCATCCTAAATTTAAAAAGCATCCTTACAAATCTATTGAAGTCGATCTACTAGGTTCTTTTTTAGGTGTTCCATATGGGGTTTTACATGTTGAATACATTAGGGCATACATTCATTGCAATGTAGAAGAATTTGGGAATCTGAAACTGCTGGAGTTTTTTAAGAGCCATCTAAAGGATGACAATTACCAACTAAAACCTGAATTTGAAGCACTAGAAAACAAACATTTTCTACAAATTATTGAATTTCTGTCATTTAATGAGAGTGAATGGGTTTGTTATGTGTTGAGCTGAATGCATGATGAATTTATATGGTTGCTGAAACCATTTAAGATCATCAAAGATGTTATCATAATTTTGACCGGGTTAAACTCAATTGGTGGACTACCCATGTTAAAATTTGTCAAAAATCAAATTGTCACTGATGTAACCAGTATGAAATTTGATAAAAGAGTCATGACAATCAATGACATTATAGAACCAGATGTCAAGTTTGCTTCCATGGTAATCGGGCATAAGATTTATCACTCAAGCAAAAAAAACTCTATCTCTGAAACAACTATATATGTAGCATATAAAATGCTAAAAGAGAATGCAGACTATGACCTGTGTGAGCTACAATGGGTTCAACTGTTTGAAAATTTAAAAAAAATCAAGAAAGATAAGAAAAATTCCTTCATGTATGGTTCCTTGATTATATGCTTATTTTTCTATTTTATGAATGAAGTGCCTAGATTGCAAAGTGTGCATTGGTCAAATGACAAGCTAGTGGCAATCCAAATAAGAGATCATTTATATAGCCTTGGAGATTCAGGTGCACAAAAGATTGCAATCTAGGGGTATTTCAAAAAAATTTAGAGTCTGATGCATGCAACAGAAAGAATCCCTAAGATGTAGAAAAGTATGAGAATGAGATATGTTTTATGGTTGACATAGATCAATTTCTGATGGAAGCTGTAGAACCAGGAACAATATGGATAATACCAATGGGTTATGAGGTTGATGAGAGAGTTCTGGACATGTATGCTCAGCATCTTCTGAGCAAACCTAAAGACACCTCTGTGGAAAGGTTTGGAACTTACAAGGAATTAAGTATAAATTTGCATGTGGAACTTAGCTAGCCAGAAACAAAAAGAAAAATGTTGGAGCAAGTGGAGATGTATGCAGAAAGCATTGGGATTACAAAAGAAGCGGTGAGAAAGAATAGAGAAAGGATTGAGGAGATTAAGAGAAGAGCTGAGCAAGCTTCAAAAGAAAGGAGAAAAAGTGAGCTAGTAGCTGCTCTGGAAGTCCCACCTAGCTCTTCAAGGAAAACAAGAAGCTCTGCAACTATCTTAGGGAAATCCAAGTCTATTCCCATTAAGACATTGGAAGCCACACCATTTGGTGAAGAAGGAAAGAGGAAGAAAACCAAGGCCACAAGAGCCTACAAGAGCACAAAAGATGATGAGGAAATAGAAACAAATGAATAAGTTAAAGAGATAAGATCAAAGAAAGCCAAGACTTCAAAGGCCCCCCTGAGAACCAACCCTCCAGAAGAAAAAAGGCAAGTAAAAGGCAAGAGACTGGTAAGGTTGCTATGAATGTTGAACAAATTGTAAAATCAATTATGGTTCATGGGAATTTAAAGCCTATCAAAATATATTATGATAGTTTTGATGAAGAAAATAAGAAAATCTTGGAGGATGCCACCATCCTTACTTGAATAAATTCAATAGAGCTCTATTGGAAATTCTAAAAGAAATTCCCAAAAGTTTAAGGAAAATACTAGAAATGAGGAAGGAGGTCGCCAAGGACAAAGACATAGAACTCAGAGAATATGTTCTTTCAACCCTGTGTCCAATAATGACTAGAAGAGAAGCTGATAAAATCATCAAGGAAGTTAAGGAGAAATTCAAAAGCAAGATCCATATGAACAAGTTAATGCTTGGTGAAATTGAGGAAGTTGTAAAGGAAACAGAAGAATTTTTGAGAAAAGCCCTTGAAAAACATAAATACTATATCATTTTAGAGGAACAAGAAGCTCTAGAAGAAGAGATCAAAAAAGGAAATGATGACCAAGATAATACTCTAGATCCTCTGAACCAAACCTATGAGGAGACAGATGATGGAATTGATTCATCAATTCCAGTTGTTGAAGAAGTGAACATCGATGAGCAACAAAAAGATATTGATGACTCCTCTATACCGGGAGAGGAGAAAATAAACAAAGTAAATATAGAAATGGTGGACCAAATTGATGATGCAGGTGATAGTCTAACTCCTCTTGACCAATTAGAGAAGGAAGATAATGTTGAGAATACTGCTGCCACAGTAGATCATCCAGAATAGATTTTAGATAGTGGGGACAAAGGAGAGAATCCCACTATAGATGATACAGAGAAAGGTGAAGTAGAGAAAGAGAAAGAAGAGAGTAAGGATGAAAAAATAGAAGAAGATGGTGAAAATGTTGAAGCACCCAAACAAGATAGTCCAGAGAAAACCCAAGAAGAGGAAAGTGTTCCAGAAATTGTTACAAGAGACACTGCTAATGCAGTGGAAAGTCTTCTAGATAAAGAGATGCTTGAGTTTGATGAGCCTGAGCTAGTCCAAGGACCAATTAATCTAGATGCTTTCTCTCCGATACAAGTGATGAAGATTGCATCCTTCACTCAAGCCAAGGCCAGGGAGAAGATGTTAAAATCTCACATGGAGGACAATGAACTATTAGGGCTTGCGACCAAAGTCTTGGAGAAGTTATTGCCAACCTAACAAAAGAGTCCATCAGATTCCCCCTTTAGTCATCTAAAGAATCTTGTGAATGCTATAAGTACACATTTTGAGTCCATTGAAAAGTCTGTAGAGACAAAAGTTCAGAAAGAATTTTTGGCTAAGAAACTTAGTGAGGTAAAGAGTTTGATAGGAAATGATAGAATGATACTTGGTATTAGCATAAAGAATATTCAAAATGCTCTAAATGATGGAAGCAATATGTACAAATTGTGTCTATCATGGCCCAAAGTTAGTAAGGATATTGAGAAAAAGATAAAGAAGCAAGAATAGAAATTCTCAAATCTATCTCAAAATTTTGATCCTCTAACAGTTTCACCTATAAGCTAGGAATGTCAAGTAATCATCTTGACAAATGAGATAAAGAACCTTGTCAAAGAGAAAGGCAATATTATGAAAAGAATGTGTGAGCTCTAGGGATTTATTGCCCCCAAGTTAGAAACCATCTACAATGCCTTATCAGAAGCCCAGACTGCACTTCAGATAAGTAACCCTCCAGATATGACAAAGGCAGAAGCATATGCATTCTTGCTGAGTGGATACATCTCAATTTTGGATGGTATGAAGAGAAGTTGGACCACTGAATTTCTATAGTTAAAGAGTACTTTTGTAGATATCCTTAAATATATGTAAATACAACATATGGACTATTTGTACATATGCGGTCATATATATAGAGTTTTTGCATCATTAGTGATTTTGGATCCCATCCTTTCCCATTGATGTCAAAGGGGGAGTGAAGAGTAGTGAAAAATGAGGAATCTAGCAAAGGAGGAGCACCAGAAAGCAGTGTGAGCAACAGTATGGAGCACAAGAAAAGGGGGAGTTAATCTGACACTTAGTCATTTTTCACTAAGTGTTGCCATCAATGCCAAAGGGGGAGATTGTTGGCAAGAGACACTACTAGGAATGATAAGAGTTGTCATTGATGGCAACTAAGTCTCTACTACACATCCACATTGCATAATTTGCCCATATCAAAAATCAGATTGAAGATTTGTCTAAGTTCGGAAGTCAAGAACAAAGTGTGTGACAGGGTCCGATATCTTGGTCCGGATCTCTTCGGTGGAAATCCATAATTTGCTACATGGATATGAGGTAGTCATAAGCATTGTCAAGACAATCTAAATCTATAATTTTGGCCTCAAGTGATGAAGGATTCAATAGTTATTAGCATCTGAGTATCGGGTTAACAGTTTGACAGAATAGACAGAAGAAGAACAGGCCGACTTTGTAACTGATCTTGGTTCCCGATGTATGGAAGTTCTTGGTCAGACAAGTTTTATTTATCAGTGATAATAGCTAACCTATTTAATGATCTGTGAGTGCAAGTTCTGGTACGCACTACAAGTATACATGGATTTAGTCGATAGAGCAAAATTTTCAATAAATTTCTAAGTATTCTTAAAGCTGACTGAAAAGTGGTTGGAGATCTGGATACAAATATATATAGCTAATGGATTTGAATGATTTGTGTGTGTGTGTGGTTTGCAACTATGGACTAATTGCAAAAAGAGTAGAGATCAAAAGGATAGATGTCAGTAAATCAGTAAGAGGGGCAGAGTAAGGATGAAGTGTGTCAAGTTAGTTTTCTATGCTTAATCAAAACTGAACTCCAGCATTGATAGATGCTAAATATAAGTTCAAACACATTGTAATCTTGTTCCTATAGGTAGTGAGCCTTCTGTAGGCAGTGATCCTTCTTTTGAGTAGTGAGCTCTAGGCAGTGAGCCTGAATGCATGTGCATTCCCCTTTGTAATACTTTTAACATAGTATAATCTTTGTGTATTAACCCCCATCATGGTTTTTCCCTTAACCAGGTTTCCAGGTCAAAACTCTTTGTGTCAAGTGTGTTACTTATGTTTCTGCTCATGTTTCATTAATTCATGCCTTAATGTTCATATTATTAATTTGATTAGAAATTGTAAAAGAGAATTAAAGACAGAAAAGTTTAATTGTGTGATGGTATACCAACACAATTCCAACAAGTGAAGGTATACCTCTAGGGATCACAAAGTTGGTTACATCATGGATCTCGATGACTCAACTTATTTTATAGAATCCACTCCACCCTCTAGTTGCAAAAGTGAAAATAAAAAAGAAAAAGGTCTCTAAGTGAAAATTGGAAGGCGCTTATTGACCAAGAAAAAGTAAAAATAAAGGATGTATCCGAGGGTGAAAACCTCTCCAAGGAACGCAATGATGGAGGGTTGGAAGTGTTGCCTATTACATAGGAGAAATCAACATTGATAGTGGAGACAACTGTCAAAACCAACCTCAAAACAAAAGAAGAGCCCAAGATTATTCACTTCGCAGAGTCACTAATGGAACAAGAAAAGCCTGAATTCATAGATTTCTTCTTGAGCAGGCAATTCAACTTTGTCTGGTCATATGTAGATATGCCCGAGCTTGATCCACATTTTGTCTTGCATCACCTGCCATTGTTGCCAAACACCAAACCAATGAAACAAAAATTACGAAAAATGCATCCACAGATCACACTCTTTGTAAAAGCAGAATTGAAAAAGCTCCTTGACGTGGGCTTCATCATACCAATAGACTATCTAGAGTGGGTATCTAATCTTGTACTAGTCACAAAACCCAATGTCTAGATCAGAATATGTGAAGACTTTCGTGACTTAAACAAAGTGTGTCCAAAAGATGATTTCCCTTTACTAAACATAGATATTATAGTCAACCTGACAGTTGTATTTGAAATGCTCTAATTGATGGATGATTTCTTACGATATAATTAGATACGGATAGCACCAGAAGACTAGTATAAAACATTTTTCACATGTCCTTGGGGAACATATTGTTGGATCGTTATGCCCTTCGGTCTCAAAAATGTGGGCACTACATACCAGAGAGCAATGACAACCATGTTCCACAAGTATATGCACACATGCATGGAAGATTATGTCAATGACCTATTGGCCAAATCAGTCATAAAAAGTAGTCAAATGGACGTGTTGGATAAGATGTTTAAAAGGCTAGAAGAGTACAAGGTCCAGTTGAATCCTTAGAAATGTGTGTTTGGTGTTATATTAGGCAAACTATTAGGCTACATTGTTTCACACCAAGGTATAGAAGTCAATCTCGCTAAAGTAAAAGTGATAATGGAAATCCCTCCACCAACAACTCAAACAATTGTTCATCTTACAAAGTAATTGTTGTCAATCAAGGTATGCACCCAAATGCTAAGCTATCAACTTAGCTACCTGTGGACACATGGAAACACTCTCAAGTTGTGGGTGACGTATGGCGAGAGTGAATCTCTAGAGAAGGCTAGTTCCCCTACCAGATCACCTAGAGTAAAATGATTTATTTGAGCAAAAGGATAGAAGGATTGTTTTACTTGAAATGAAATCTAAAACCTAATGGGTGATGCACCAGAACTCTACCTATTCACTAACTTGACTCACAATCAGCTTTACAAAGCCTTTTATCCTCACAATTTCACTAAAACAATGCAATACATAAGTAATTTGCATGAAATCTTGAAAGCTATAGGTTTGCATGAAGGACAAACACAAATTTTATCACAACTTTAGCTCACTAACCAAGCTAAACATAACATGCAACCTGCATTACACGAAACTCCTGCACTCAATCTTGTAACAACGAGACATAGGAAAAGGATTTGAAAATTGAATCACAATTGAATATCAAAGCATTGACTGCAAAATGAATTACAAAGTATGAAAAGGATAACTCTGCTGCTCTATTGAAACTAAAAGGAGTAGAAACTAAGTACAAAAATGTTTACAAGCTCTATGCAGGTGAACAAGAGAGAAGAAACAATAATCTAAACTCTAGGCCAAAAAAACTAAGTTTTTTCTCCTATATATGCCTCCAAAAATCTCCCAAGGATAAGCTGAAAAAACTCCTCAAAATAGCCCTCCTAATCTATTTTTGAGCTCCACAAAAAAGACCCCAAAAAAGTAGCCAAACTGCCATCCAAAATGGCCCCACCAAAATCTCCTCAAAATTAGGCTTTACCTAATGAAAAAACTCCAATTTGCCCATATTTGCTCAATCTCGCCCAGAAGAAAGCAAATCTAAAAGAGATGATCTAGTCTAGATTTACTTTGCTTTAACTACATAAAAATAACAATTATTAAAGCAATTTATAAAAGCATTGCTTTAATAATGTTTTACAATGAATTTTGCACTTTTATCTCCTATTTTTTCTTGATTTGATTCTTTACAAAAAATAATAATACAAGGCTTTTGGTTTATCTTGCCAAGTATAATATATCTCATTTGGCATCCTAATTTTCTATAAGAATCATAAAAATGTGAAAGGCTTATTAAATGGTTTGAAAAATAAAACCCTTTAAGGCCTTACGTCCATTTGGTTTGCAAATAATCTAAGGCATATGGGCATATGTGGTTTAAGGACCTAAGACATAAAGCATCCTAAGTCATGTTATGGTCTTACCTTCAAATGGCATAGGGGCCATTGAGTTCTTAAGGCCAAGGAAATGTAACATGAGTACAATACCACGAGAGGTATTAA
This sequence comes from Cunninghamia lanceolata, assembly GCA_027924645.1. NCBI lineage: Eukaryota > Viridiplantae > Streptophyta > Pinopsida > Cupressales > Cupressaceae > Cunninghamia > Cunninghamia lanceolata. Next base: position 1,649,872 of record BSBN01000652.1, on the reverse strand, counting down.
CTGAGGCAATGAAAAAATAGTTCGATGTGATAAAAATATCACAATCAAACTTAAGGCAAAAGTGAAACCCTAAGACAAAACAATCCCCAGCCCTAACTTTTAGGTCTCATTTCACTTTGCAACTTTTTGGATGATGAGGCTCTGCTGTCGCCATGAAGAACTAGCGTTTGAACTGGAAAAACTTGGTTCTCTACAGTTTTTGAGGAATTTTCATGGATTTTATTGAAGAAAAATGGAAGGTAAGCACACCTCTATCACATATTCGAACAATTTTTCATTTTTTGAGGTATACTTAGATTTCATGGCCACAACTAAGCTTGTATTCCTCTGATGCATTTGTTTCTTTTTGTTGATATTCCTCTCTTTTTTGAGGTCGTGGCTATGATGAGGTTCTTTGGAAGCATTTCTCTGGGTTTCAAATGCATCTTCCTGTGGCATAACTTGGGTAAGTTTTACCATTTGAACTCTACATCATTCTTTTTATTCTTCCATTGATATATGCTTATCACAAGCCCAAAATAAATGTACTATTCTCTCTGCAAAGACACTATGGGAAATTTTCTATATAACTTCTCATTATTAGAGGCCATGACCATATACCTACCAGTCCTCTTATTTCTAAGTATTCTTCAAACCCTCATGAGCTCGAAACTCATTATCTTCTCTGTATTTGTGATCTCTCCATATATAATGATAATGGTTTGTAAAAAAAAATGGCTCTCAGGCAGCAGCACAAACTGGGTTTTTCTCCAATTTTATATGTAAAAGATAATGAAATTATATTGTTCTCTCCTTTCTGTAAATGTAAAAGACAAACTTCTCTCTGATATTATGCTAGGCCATGGCTTCATTACTGATTTTGTAGAAGCATGATTATTACTATATGAATAAGAATGCATGATGAACAACTACCTCCATTTGATTTTCACTATGGCCACAAGATATCTCTACTCTTCAACACTTCATTTATCTTTTTGGTTTGTAAGAAATACTATTTGATGAGATATGGCATTATGAGAGAAAGATTACAGTCTCATTTTCTTTGCTTCTCTAACTACACTCTATAGTGACAACACTCATGCCATTTCTCTCTACACCACCTATAGATGAACATGAACATTAAGAATCTATTCCTTTTACCATGATAAGGTGTATCTTGATGTTTTAACTCATACAATTATACATCTGTGTATGCTCCATTTGATGACTATTTCCTTTTGTTTATCTATTCTGTATACACTTAGTGATCACATTCAATCTGAGATATGGCATACACTCTTGCTATCCAGTTTACTGTACCATATCAAATGTATCCATATGCATACCATATTTAATGATAATAACTCTTTCATTTCACTAGCTGAGGCATGGGCACTCTATGTATAGCATTTCTTCATGTGCTACCTCCTGTAGCTTCTTCATGGTTACACTTTTAAGATCTCTTCCTGCTATCTTTGTGTATGAAACTTGCAATGTATCTTTATGGCATCAATTTGACTATCTTGTAGTTGATCATGACTATTTCATGGCTATCCATCTGTTCCTTTGATGAGGACCCATTTGTATGATATCCCTTGTATACAAATATCATTTGGAAAGTACCCTCATGTTGGCAATGAATATTATTTGATCAGCGATAGATTGTTGTCCTCTTATGATTATCACAATCAACTGGAACCTTTGAGACTATATTTTGTTATTATGAATAAGAGACTACTCCATATGAATAGCATACTCTTTGTTGTTCCTTCTATGTGGATGTTTATAGGCTGCATTCTTCCATTGCCTTCACTTATACTAATTCCTCATATGTAAGGCTACATAATGAGACTAGATTATTCTTGAACATCTTGAATGGATACAAATGATAAAGAGATAACAATGGATCAAATAACATAATATCATAATGTTGATAATTTCCTACTTAGTTCTATAGACTATTGATCTGTCTTGGACAAGTTCACTACTCATGTATGGTTGTCATTTCATCACTTGAACTGATGATCATGGATGGGCAATGAACTTGAAGTTTATACACTCACTTGAGGTGCCACTCCTTTAGCTAAATGTATTCTATTCAAACAATATGAATATGTATTCCTATTCCATTCCCTTTGAGATTTAGGGGCAGCATGTTGGGCTCAACCCTTGTGGGAGCCCACTTTGCACCACATGCTGAAATGTCTTCAAACCAACAACATAACTTCTTCTATACCTGCACAGGAAACAAACATGTTAGTTTTAAAGAATAATGGAGAACAATGATGTTTCATCTCTTCAGCCTCTCTTGCATATGGATAATTTGATCTTCTGACTCAGTGCAACCTAAAGAATGTATTATGTCTTTGTTTGATGAAGTACATAGGATAAATCATATATTGAGCTCTAACATATCTCTCTCCATCACTGCAAGTTCATTCAAAGGTCGGGAGAAAGGGGGAATTAGCTGCAACAAGGGTCAACTCAAGACTTCAACAGTCAATGATAGATATGCCTTATCTTATCTACTTCATTACTTTAGTTTTCCTTAGATGTATAGTATATTCCTTCTAATGTATTGGTTCAGCTATTTCCACGGCTTGTGTGGGACACTTGGTCTCTCTTTTCTTTCATTCAATGCAATACTTATTCAGTTGTTGTATCTCATTTGTAAATTGAATGATTATTGTAATGAAATGAAATATCTCTTATGCATGATGAATCTTCTGCAAAGCAATGAATGATAAACTGATTTCTGTCTTCTATTATAACAATGGCATCATAAACTGAACCTTTTCCTTTTCAAGCACTCCAAACTATGCAAACTATCATAGCTGAAAATGTTAAGAATTTTTCATCTTAAAATGAACTCAATGAACCAGCTCTACCAATTCGAGTTGTAAGTGAAAAATTGGTAACAATAATTTACAATCCATCCGAAGATTTATTGCACAACTTGCCAACAAATGTCAACCTTTTCAACACTTACTCCATAAAGGGGTACATTTTGTATGAATAGAACATTGCCCAGAAGCCTTTCAGAAGACCAAAGACTATTTTCTATCACCACCAGTTCTCATGTCACCGATACCTAGAAAATCCATTTTATTGTACCCATCAATAACACCTTCAAAACTGGGGCCATTACTAGCACAAAATGATGAGGATGAAGAAGAAAGAGCAATCTACTATATCAGCAAAGCCCTAGTAGGCTATGAGGTAATCTATAGTCCTATCAAGCGCGCCTGACTTGCCACAGTTTTTACCACCCAAAAATTGTGACATTACATTTTGAATCATAAGACAAAGCTAATTGCAAAGATTGACCCACTAAAGTACTTGCTCAATAAGGCAACTCTAATAGGATGACTAGCCAAATGGGTTATGGTATTGAGCGAATTCGATATAGAATATGTCAACTAAAAAGCAACAAAAGGACAAGTAATCATAGACCAGTTAGTAGAAGCATCTACAACAACAGACCATCCTATGGTCATAGATTTTTCTGATGAATCAATCTTCATAGTAAACATTCCCAAAACATGGACACTATTCTTTGATGGCTCATGCACAAATCATGGTTCAGTTGTAGGTATTCTATTGATTACTCCTCAAGGTGATCCCATCACTAAAGAATTTCAGATAGCATTCCCTTGTATGAATAACATAGCGGAATACGAAGCATTACTCATACGACTTTGAGTGACAATTAAATGGAAGATAAAAACATTTCGAGCTTTTGGTGATTCACAATTAGTCATCGAACAAGTCAACAATGCGCATGACACCAAGGATGAAAAGCTCATGCCATATAAAATAATGCTTGACAATTTTTGGCTGTATATTGACGTAGTGGTCTTTGATTAGATTCATTGAGTTTAGAACAGAGTAGTAGATGCAATGGGAATAATTGGATCCCTCCTTGATATCCCATGAAATGCACCTCAATTTGAGTTCCTGGTGGAACAACTATTGGTCCTAGCTTTTGATGTCCCTTAATCTGAGTTAGTTTGTGAAATTGTTGGTCCCATGTCACCTTGGTACAATGACATTTACACCTATTTGCATGACCAAACCTTACCTACTGACCTCTCATCTAACCAATGAAAATACTTCATCTACCAAGCTATCAAATACACCATCATCAGTGACACCCTCTATCGCCATGGATTTGACAATACCCTCCTATGATGTCTCGATGTTGAGGAAGCACAAACATCTCTACATGAAGTACCAGAGGGTATATGTGGAACTCACTCTCGTTGTCCTACTCTGGCCAAGAAGATTATTCGATCTGGATACTATTGGCCTACCATGGAGAAGATGCTTACCACTTCTCCAAAAAGTGTAGACAATGTCAGATACACAGAGACCTCGTACATGCACATGCTAAGGATTTGATACCACTCACATCTCCATGGCCTTTCTCTCAATGGGGACTCAACCTCATGGATAAAATCCATCCCACCTCTGCTAACAACTACAAGTTCATCATCACCGCCATAGAGTATTTCACAAAGTGGATTGAGGCCATCCCCATGGCATAAATCATCGGTAACAACTAGCCAAATTCATCCTCAACTACATCATATGTTGGTATGGTGTGCCTCAGTCTATTCTCACAAACAATGGCCATGCTTTTAGAAATCAAGACATTTGTGAGTTATGTGAAAGATTCCACATTCAACACTATTTTGCCACCCCATACTATCCCTAAGGAAATAATCAAGCTAAGGTGTCTAATAAAACCATTTTCCATCATAAAAATTCTCAAGAAGACTCTCAATGATGATGGTCATGACTGGCATGTGCAACTTAATCTCACCTTGTAGGCATACCACACTAGCATCTAAACTCCCATCAGAGCCACACCATATTCTCTTGTCTATGATTCTGAAGCCATCTTGCCCATCGAGGTTGAGTTACCATCCTTGAGAGTGTCATTGAAGCAATTTGTGGACTACGAAGACTATAGAGTATCCAGGCTAAATGAGCTCAATCTACTTGATGAGAGAAGACATATTTCCTTGGTCCACTTACAGCCCTATCAAAACTGTCTCTGACAGAGCTATAACAAAAGGGTTAGAGTTTGACAGTTCAACATTGGAAACTTAGTCTGAAGGAGAACCCTAAGAATCAACTGGAAAGGGAGAAGCTGGTAAAGTTTGAACCAAACTAGTTACGTCCCTACATCATCACAGCTACATATGGATTGGAAGCATACCAATTTGCTACCCCCAAAGGTGAATTGCTACCTGAGTCAATCAACAACACGCACCTTCAGAAATGTTATACCTAAAATTAAAAAAAATACAAAAAAAAAAAAATTAGGAAAAAATAAAGTAAGCAATAAAATAGTAAGAGAAATAGTTCATCCAAAAGTGAAAACCACTTTGGTGGTGCTTTGGATAAGTACCATGATGAAAACCTAGCAAACAGGTGCCATGTGTAGTCAATCTTGGCTCCCCTATCTACCATCAGTCCAGCTGGTCTTCCACTCTCCATGACTACATCACACATAGACTATACCATTATCCATGTTATAATCCATAACAACCCACATTGTTCTATTCATGGCTTGGAAATAAGTTAACATTTTGTGTCTTCCTATTTTTCCCATAGCATGTCATCATCATCCCCATCCCATCCCAGCATGATAATGACTCTCCCCCATACCTAACTAGGGACAGTTTCGAATCCTAAAAATTGGTACAAGAGGACAACTTTCACAAATATTATCAAAAATCCAAAAAAATCACATATTTCCAAAAATCCAAAAATATTTAAATATTATCAAAAATCTAAAAAAAATCACATATTTCCAAAAATCCAAAAAACATCCAAATATTATCAAATATCCAAAAAAAATCAAATATTCTCAAAAATCCCAAAACATTGAATATTATCAAAAATCCAAAAAAATGACATATTCCAAAAATCCAAAAACATTGAAGATCATCAAAAACCACAAAAAATTAAATAGTCAGCCAAAAAATCCCAAGCAATAAACAATGTCAAACTAGTAGATCGAACTACAATGCCTTTGAGATTTGATGTAGGCAAGGCCATCTTCGATGCGCCCCCAGGGCATTCTCCCCTAGGTTTTAGGTCACATAATCCACATGGTTGAACTACATTACCTCTGAGCTTTCATGTAGGCAAGGCCATCTTTGATGTACCCCTGAGGCATTCCCTCCTAGGTTTTAGGTCACATAACCCACATGGTCAAACTATGTCACCTCTGAGGTTTCACGTAGGCAAGGCCATCTTTGATGCACCTTCGAGGCATTCACCTTAGGTCCTAGGTCAAACCAAGTCCACCCTTGTCAAACTATGTTACCTCTAAGCTTTCACTTAGGTAAGGCTATCTTTGATGAGCCCCTGAGGCACTACGTCAGTCCCTTAGGGCCTATTGAGTCAATCCATTATAATAAGTTGTCCTTCAATGAGATTGACACTTTAACCAGACCAAACCAATCAATATTTCACAAGACCACAATCTCCAAACAATCAAACAAGACAGTTTAACAACACAACCAAGACATCATCTCTCACCACTCACATGGTGATAATTGAATATCACTATGGCCATCCAACAATCCCAATCACTTGTCTAACAACAAGCATGGGACATAGTCGAAACCAAGATTTACGCCTTAGATGGCACGTCTCATCTTTTGAATATCATCAATCATCACAAACTAACTATCTCCCAAATTGTGTTATTCTCAAAACTAGACCACATGTCTTATATGAGATGCCCCAATCTTATCATTAGCTTTACACAGGTGGTCGCATGGCTGAAACAAGAGTTGACATCTTATACAACATGCTTCCTATCCAGAAACCAGGTGTTATCCAACCAATCATAACCAACTACAAACAAACACATAAACACTCAAAAAATGACCTAATGGTTATTGGCTCTATCTTATCTTTCATTTGGATTGTTTTCTTTGATCTCATTCTTATTCTTCTCAAGGCAGACCCTAACGGATGAAGAGAAGTAAGGATAGAGTGACATACCTTTTCTTTGATTGTTGTTTGCAATTTATCTTGGCAAGATGACTGGGACAACTAGCTTCCTTGCATGTGACTAAGATACTAATGGGTGTAAACCAAAAACATCCTATGCATTGGAACAACTAGATACTTCTATACATTAGGACTTACACACCTTAGGTGCTCTCATCACATGTTCTTACAAGGTGCCTTAGTGACTTAGTGTGAGCCTGACATTCCTTGTATGTCTTATGTCTATTTCACAAGGGACCATGCTTTGTGCCTTGGTTGTGATATACAATGGCATTTGTCATCCTTTGATATAATAAGCTCTATGATGATAAGCAGTAATTGCATAAAAGAAGCTCAAAATCTACCATGGCAAGGTTTGGATCCATTCTTCTAAATTGATATTCATCCTTCGTGCATTCTTCATCTCCATGTCTTCTGATCTTCTTCCATCCCACTGTGGCAGACCAAAAAACTGCATTAGATCATATAGCATGCACACACACACGTTAGTCCATCATGTAACATCATCCTCATAATAATCATCCTCATAATAAATCATCATTACCATAATCACCACAATAAGCATTGCATTAAATCACATAAAATTATCATCATCTGCATAAACCCTACATCTAGCATATAGGCATTTATCACATACACATTTGCATCCATATATGAGCATCACATAGAAATAAAGTACCATCGCATAACATCTATAATATCAACATATGCATCTAGGAGTAACATCATACATCGCATCGTAAACATCATATAAACATCAAAATATCTAGAATTGCATCATCATAAATCATAAACCATAACACAACATCATAATCATAGACATCCATCACATCATGTACATATAGGAATAACAAGATCAATCATAATGGTCCATCTCATATATACATATCATCATCAAAAATGTGTCGTAGTATAATTTGAATATATGTGTCAAAAATGGAGCTCGTAGGCTCAATCATAAAACAAGAGCATGTAGGCTCGATAAAAAATATACAATTAGAACCATCGACATGGCCTAGCTAACACTGTCATGGCCCCCTGATCTTGCTAGTCCTGCAGGAGGACCCTTGTGCTCTAATCTTGCCTCAATCTATATGGCTTGTCATATGGAAAGGCCCGCCTCTGGGAATGCCCCACATTGCTGTGTGATCTACGTGAGTGAGATCGACTAGCACTCCTACTCTAAAAACTAGGTGCTCTCTAATCGGCTGGCACCAAACATTCATAAAGGCCTCTATAGTGTGCCTCCTATGTCACCCTATACAAATCATGTGCAAACTCTACTTCTAGCCTGCCCATTATCGCCACAAAGTCAATAATCCTCTGCTCTACTCTTTATGCTCTGATGATAGCCATATCTCACTCCCCAGTGCTCTGTACCAGCTGGCCCTCCAACTCGTGCACACGTAACTATAACCCCTACATCTGAGCTGAGTCTCCAACCTGATCCCCAGCAACCTCCTCCTCCTCATCATCCATGATCATCTCAATGGGTATATCTTATAGTGCCTCCTCCTAGATCCGCTCCTCAGTATCATCGGCCCCACCATCATCCTCCTCCATCTTCTCCTTGCCGATGTCCCCTCCATTGACATCCTCCATGGCCACATCAGTTGCTCTCTCCTCCACCCACATCTCTCCCACTACTGCACTAACCTATCACATAGCCCTTTCTCCCTCCTCTTGAATCAAGGAAAGTGGAGCACCCCTATCCTGTCCATCTCTCCCTCTCCCCCTGTCACCTCTCATCATCATCTCCATCATCATCTCACCATAATATGAGCCTTAAGAAACCATTAAATGGCGCAACTCAAATAAGTATCCAGAATCAAACTTAAGAAAATTTGAATGAAGCTCAGACTAGCTTTACACAACACTTCACCAACAATTAATGTCAAAAGCATGAGCTAGGAGTTGATCAAATATTCAATACAACATGCATTACATTAGTGAGCTGCTAATCTACTTCTAATCTACTTAGAAACATCTCTTCATTTCATCAAGATACAAGAAACCATGTTATTCCACAAGATAACACTCAACACCAAACAAGCTCCAATGTCTTTGTAGTAATCTTGAGAAATATTTACAACAACTTCAAGTACTCTCAGAGAACTTCGAGAGTCTCTTCTACTCTACTCTACTCTCCTACCAACTGAACTACTCTTTTACAAATGAGGCAACAAGGCCTTTGTATAGAAGTCCAAAATTACAATGAATGGCCTGGATTAATTCAACTAGCCAAGGGCCAGGATCATGCCATGTCAGTAGGTAGTTACAACAATTTGCTATTTTTTGTACATAAGAGAGGCAATGAAGGCATGTTTTCCAAGAAGATAAGGATGAAATAGAATCTTTAGAGCATATTCCACATAGGTGTCCTCTTTTGGCTTCTTGCTTGTTCAATGATGTGGTGCATTGTGATTGGCTTGATGATGAGTATCTACCACATAGGTGCCACCTCAGCATATTCCCTAATTGCATCATCTGTGTGATGTCTTCGAACATGATTGCTTTGAATGAACTTGTATGTTTGGGATGTATCTTTCTTAATATTTACCTTGTTTATTGTAAGTAGAATGTGTATGATGCATGTAGCTCATTTGTCTAACTTTGTCATTCTTCTTCTTCTTGCAAGATGTATGTCTTCTCTTTGTAGAGTAGTGTGGATGGTGATGATGCTTCCTTCATGTCATGAGTAGATGATGATGTTTCATTGATACCATGGAGTAAGAGACCCCTCTTAGAGACTTGAAGATTTAGGAGGAACTTGAAATTGATGGATGAATGTCCTCCATGATGTAGATGATGAAGTACTAAACTTGATGTAACCTCTTGGAGCAGCAACAAGATGTCTCTTCCTTAATACTGACCTTTTATCTTCATTCCTCATTTATTGATGATTTCAAACATTTGTCTCCTTGAATGACTCCTTAGTCCCATCCATGCTCCTACAAAACAAACAAAGAAACAACATCAATCCTTTGATATACATTTTATTTCATAACATAAGAAGCATGCTAGGCATTCAACAACCCTTCTAGGTCTATGCGCTGATTTTGATTCATGGAAGTGAGAATATGCGCCTAGAGGACTTGGGCTTCATGCATCAAGTTTCATCAAGTTAAACTCATATACTAAAGAAAAGTGTGCCTAAACTTCCTAGAGGCTTCCTCTTGACACTTTAATGGATTTAAAGCATGTTTTAAACCCTTCTAAAATTCTTCATTACATTAGGCGCCATTTGGGAGTCATATGAGTGTAGGGTAGCACCTTGAATTGGAGGAATGCCTTCTTCAACCTAGGTGTAGATCTGAGTTTGCAAATAGGTGAAAGCACGCCTAAGTCAAATTCACCCTATTCTTAAGGACTTATGATGATCTCATGTCTTTCTCTACCAAGGTGCCACTTTAGGGTCTTTGAATGTTGTCTTTCCCCCCCACCTTGATCTAGGTGCATCTTCATGCTGTCTAAGGTATAGATTGGTGCCTATCATCTCTGATGTTTCCAAGTACAATTTTGATGTCTTCAAGTGCAACATTTCCAATAACATTGATGATTTCTCAAGGCCTCATCTTAGGCGCCCATTTAGTATTGTATATGTGATCATATGCGCCTAAACTCACAATGCTTGGGATCAATGGGAAAGTCACTTTTATTAAGGTGCTGATTTGAATGTATACAGACTGAAATAAGTACCTATCCTTCTAGCTTATCATAACCTTCATTGACTTCAGTTTTACTCTCAAATGCTAAGGAAAATATTCATCACTCAGCTTATGAGATGATATGATTCAAGACCTCCTCTCGCCTAGGCACTGAAATTGGATGAATGTGACAAGGAAAGGTACCTAAACTTGAAGGAGGATACTTACTCCATTTTCATGCATCCAAACTCCTTTATGGTTTAATGGAAGTATCTTGAGTCTTAAACTTCTTCAAGTTACATGATGAAATGTCCTTTGATGTTAGGCGCACAAACTTATTCCTACCTCCTAGGCGCTGATTTGGGTTAACACAACTAGAAATGGTGCCTAATCTTTAAGAGATGTTCCTTTTGACTTAAGGCGCTCTTTGATAATCATTTAAACATGTATAGGTGCCTAGCCTTAAAGTGGTGTTTACTTCCAAATTTCATGATTTTCAGGAATTGCATAGACTCTTATGAACTTGCCTTATTTCAATAACTTCAAGATTGATGATTTTAACATGATTCCTTCTTAGGCACCCAAGATGAACTCCTCAATGGTGGACATGCACCTACACTTCTTGGTTTAGCTTCTTTAGGCATTGTAATGACCTCAAGTCAAGATATTGTTGGTTGATGACTTCTCATTCCAAGGTGACATTATAACTTAAGATTCTTAGTCTTTTATCTCCTAGGTGCCAAAATAAGGTGGTTTTGGTGAAAAAATGTGCCTTACCTCCAAGATGTTCAATCTCCTTCCAAAGGTGCCAAAATGAGGTCGTGCATATGTATAAATGCGCCTTGGCTTGAAATGGTTAGATGAGTTAAATTTAAGCACTTAGAAACATCTTGGAGTCTTAACTTTTCAGGGCGCTCATTATTGACTAATTGAATCACTTTTCCCCTCAAGGCACATTTCTTATAGGGTGCCAATTTTAGGTTGAGAATGTCAAAACTTATGCCTTGAGCTAGGCGCAACTTTGGTCAGAAATGGCAAGGAAATGTGCCTGGAACAACAGAGCAAATTCACGCCTAAAAATAGAGTACTTCGAGGGTCAGGTATATTGAAAAAAATATTTTTTAATATACCTTTTAGGATGTTTGAGATAGGTCTCATATCCACTAGATTTAACATGCAGATTCTAGATTTTTGAGGATCCACCAGATTTCAGACTTAGCCAATTTTTAGGATTTTCAGGATATCAGACTTAGTCATTTTTTAGGATCTCAGAACATACATCGGGATATCAGAACATCATGGGACTATGGTATTCACCACAAAGCTATAGACTCAAACACCACTGACTTCATCATGAAATAGATCTAAGACATCATCCAAGACTCAATGCAAAGCACAGGAGCTCAAAAAAGGGGGTTCCCTTTTGCAATGGGGCGATGTGTGATTAAGTCACAACAGGACCCCTCCCCAGCCTCTCTACAAGAGCTGGCTCATTAGGATAGATATAAGGAACTGTGGGTGGCCCACCAAGCATCATAGGCAGGCATGGTACCTACATCTACGACATCATCTAAACCCCACTCTATCAGCTCCAACCCTGCGATCTCATCTATATAGCTATTTGGACTGCAATCATCATCCCCCAGTAAGGAGCCTCCTATGTAACTCATGCAAACTCTGCAATGCCGATAGGTGTATCCTGCCTCTCCCCAAACTCTTGTAGCACACACTCAGGAAAGTGGTACTCAATAATATGCTGACTCTAGACGGTCCTCCCAATCAAATACCTTATGTGTTTGGAAAATGGAAGATGCTTTGTGTCATCTATCCACCTGGGGCAAGATCTGTATGGCCTCCAAACAAAATGATCAATGTGATCAATTGCATACCTTCAATAGCTAACATCACCCATCCGTACTTGTAAGACTACCCATGTGTAGCAAAAAACATAAGGTAGCTCATCCAGAACCTCTCACTCCACTGGTGGCCTGAATACAAGAATATGCTCCCAAGCCCATATCATCAATAAGGTAACACCACAACTGATCAACTGCCCACCGTGATAAACAACTCCACGTAGTTGATGGTAAACTGTCGCTAGAAGGAAGGGTCCCCAAGCATACACTATGGCATCCATCATCATGCCCTCAAGTATCTCCCCCAGCCTATTGGAAAGCCATGCCCATGTCAATATGGGGACATGAGACCACCAATGCAAGCACATAAAACCACTATCAATTGATCATATCGGTCTATCAGTGTGTCCCAATGGATCTTACGATCCTCAATCCCCAGAGCATCATCGTCATCAATCTCGAACAAGCATCAAAGTCTAGGCAATCTTGTCTCCAGACTATATATAACTCAATCACCATGGATCGATAATTGTAGAATCTTGCAGACATCTAGCAAAGTAATGATGGCCTCCCCTATAGGCAGATGAAATGAACTCATCTCTGAATGCCACCGCTTAGCCAATGCAGTCAATAGGCCTCGGTTAGTCCAAATCAGGGGCATAGACATGACACCATATAACCCTAGTGCATCTAGAGTATCACTCTCCTCTACGGGTAAATGGTCTTGTAACTAGTATCCTATAGGATGAATCTCTCACATATAAATTGGTAGTAATCTCTACTAGACCAACACATACAACACACTATGTCAATTAGAAAACCCTAAACAAAGCATTCATAAAAAAAATTGTGGCACAAGTGGGTCAAATGCATCTCGAAACTCCTAGATAGGTGCATGCATTGCACTGTTAGCTCCATGCATCCTAGATAAGAGCATGCATCACAACATTTCACCTATGCATTGCCATTTGATGCATGCGTTGTCCTAATTGGCCTGGACAACACTTCTTGATGGATGCGTGATGCTTAAGCGCGGGTGGCACACTGGCTCATGCATGCAGTTCTAGAAACTGCATGTGTCGCTCCTTTAAGCATGGGTCTCAATGTGATAGCGCATGTAGTGGACAAAAGTGCATTGCATGCATATCCTATTTTTGAGCCCTAAAATCTAGCTAAAAACAAAAAAATTGACAAGTTAGGGATAGATACATATTGTCGTGCCTATCCTGGGTAACTAACCATATGTCTAGACACTCAAACCATGGTGGTGATGAAGAGGTATAGGTGACATTTCGATAGGATCTCCATGAGAAATTTGAAAATCGTTGCTCTGCTCTCTCTGAAATTTCTAAACTCAAAGTTAACAAATGAGGATTATGGCCTCCCCAAGGGTTATTTAAAGGACCTTTTGACCTAGGTGGGCCCCTTTTCACAAAATTAACAAACTGGTGGCTTCTTTTCATGAGTTGAGTGCCTTTTATGGCTGATTTCTCATTCCTAGGCCACTTTTGAGCACCTCGCACAACTTTTTGGAAAATTTTCCAAATTTTTTTTAAGTTTTTTAGAAAATTTGAAAAATTTCTTGAGGAGGCATAAGGCCATTGCGATTCACCTAGAATACACTGGGGCATGTTTTAGAGCACATTTTTCAAATTTTCTTTGATACAACGTCGAAATCGACATTGTATCAGAGAGGGGCAAAATGTAGACACTTAAAAATGTCTTGGGCTAGCGAACGTCATTTTTGCACATAATTCATCCTAATTTCACATTCTACTATTAACTAAATAATTTTAATTATTTAATTAATTCATTTCCTCTCTTACGCTTTTAAATAAATAAACTTTCTTTATTTAATTACTTAAGCTATTTTCTTCTAAATTCCTCTATAATAAAAAATTTAATTATTATTTAATTATTCATTATTCCAACATCCACATTCCCTATTTAATTTAAATAAATACCTATTTATTTAAATTATGAACCTTACCTTAATTAAATAAGTCCCCACTTATTTAATTAAAATCCCATTACATTACGCCTTCTTCAAATAAATTAAATAAATGCGTACAATTTATTTAATTTTAAAATCATCTCCCACCTCACCATTTCCTCTAATAAAAAATTACCTTTTGTCTTCTAGTGGCTGGGAACCCTAATCAATCTCAACCTTGATTTTGGCTCCAAAGAGAACTCTTGATCACAACCATTCATTCAAATTCCCTTCTCTATAAAACCACTCTCGCACTCTCATTTCACATCTTATCACTTGCATAATTTGACCTTGCCATTATCAACCCTTGAGCTCCTCATTGCATTTGTAGGTCTACAAATCTAAGAGCATTAGTGAAGCAAAGCTTAATAGCAACAATGGAGGATTTGCACTATTAGCCTATGGTTTTAAGTTTTATGTTTTATTTGCTTGATTCTTGGTTTTTTAGGGTTCAATTGGGTAGTTAGGGTTTGGAAAATACTGTTTGCAGGGTTTTTAGAGTGTTTTTCCTTGACTTCAATAATAATGTGTTTATTATTGTGTAGGTGGAATGAGCTTGGACATAGGAAATCATGGGATGGTTAACACGAGCCAAGCCTTGCTAAGGCCTAGTCAAAGAGGTGGCCTCTTGCTAGAAAGCCCCCAAAAGGATTGTAACTAGACATGCATTATTTTGTAGTTCTACCCAAATGTTCTTAGGCCTTTATTATTTATTATTTTTTATTTTTTTAAACTACAAGATTAAGGGTATTGACACCTGTAGGTATTCATCTAGATTCCACAACCATTGCCAGTAACTCCCTTAATTATTATTATTATTATTATTATTATTTTGCAATGATGTTACCTCTTCACTTTCCTCCCATCATTTATAAAACAATTAGGAGAAGGATAGCTCTATTAAAATGTAACAAACTTCATGAATAAAATTTGGTTTGATATATAATCTAGGTTTACACAGAATAGTTATAACTTCTTTGGTTCATAATATGATATTTTATTTTCTTACACAACAAGGAATTTGAAGGAGGAATATAAAAAATGCCTTGTTGGCTTTTGATAGGATTATAAGGATTATTTTCAAATACTTTTAGAGTTGTGAAGTAGAGCATTGAATAAATCATATTGGATGTAAATTAAACTTATTCTACTAAATTTTATTCATACTTGGCTTGCATATCAATAGGAGTTAAAATACAATTTAAGGCTAGCTATCAATATGAAAAGCATTTTATTTATTTTATTTGTTTTTCCTAAACACGTACAACATTACCATTAATGTAGTTTCCCTTTCCATGGATAACTTTATAGCTCTCCAAGATCAACATAGTATTATTTATGTACTGGGTTCAAACACAACTTATACAGAAAATTTTAAACCTCTCTTTATACACTACATAAGTACTAAATTTCCTTTCTGTAGGGATGTATAACTTCTTTGACAACTCCTCAAGATAGCATGTCATCACAGCCAGTGTTCCTTTCCACACTTACAAAAAACCTAGAATAGGGTTAAAACTTCTTTGTGCAACTAGTGGAGGCTCACCTCCCATCCTAGGGAAGTAACTACTCACCACTGAGCTAGGGGAAAACATAGAGAGACTAAGGTAAGAAATTTATACAACCATATTGCCATAGAACATAAATACACAAAATGACACAATAACATTATTCTGGTTTAAAAACTCAGGCTTCACACAGGCTAAAACACTCAGACTTCACATATTCTTAAAATACTAGACTTCACATAGACTAAAACATTACTCCATATTTAACATAATGCATTCACACATGTTGAAACACTTAGACTTCACAAGAAATATTCCTCTTAAATAATTCTAAATAGGGGGGAAGAGAGAAATTTACACCTATAGGGAGCAAAATTAGCAGCCTCAAGAAATTCCATAACAACCTTATGTTATTATTTCCTTTTGGGTACTCTTACCCTAAACTAAATTTATCAATGTTGGGTACTCTTACCCATTTTAAATCTTCAGCACCATATGGGTATTCTTACTCATCACAAATATCCCTATAGGGAAATATCTCCTTCTATCTTGACACAAGAAGTGCACACAATAAGTAGGAAAACATGTAACGTATACAACATAGCAGAAAATATATAGAAAATGAATCAATAAACCAAATTATAGTAACAATTTCATTCCCTTAAAGATTTCAACTTGAGGGTTTGTTATCAAATATTTTCCAACAACAAAATTTTCATTTAAACTTCTAGATTTATAAGCCCACCTTGCCAGCTTTAAAGAGTTTGATGCTGACTGATTTTATCCCACAATCCGCAGCCCCCGTCCTTCCCACACAACACAGTAGTAGCCATCCTCTTCTCTTTTTTTTTCCCCAAAAAGAAAACCCAAAAGAATGATAGAATCCCTTCTAGGATTTTTTTCCCCCAAATCTACACATACCTAATTGTAAGGTTAACAAGCGTCCTCTACTGGCTATTCCACCTTTCTTTTCTAGGAGGCTTACACCACATATCTACCTTATGACTCAACTCCTTTCCATTTTTGTCACCCTAAAAATAGTGAAAAAAAGTGTCCATTTTTTCTTTAATTTTAAATTTATGCCTCTCAAAAAGAGCTAAGACCCTAGCCTAATGACCTAGGGTTATAAAAATACAAACTATGAGATAAATTGTAACATAAAATGGGTATAAAATCCTTAACTAGGATAAGTAAATTTGAATTATAAAATAGTCTTTTTACACATAATCACAACCAAATAGACCATAACATAACATATCTTATAGACACATAGTCATAGCTGAATCATACAACGAGAATAGTGACCATCACATAACATAATGGTTATGACAGTGGTAATGCAACACATTGTATATACACAACACAATAGACCTGAGTCTCTCCAAATAGACCAAGATGGCTTAACTGGTGAATCACAAGAAGGTCTCCAAGTGTTTTCCCAACATTTCCACTGGTTAGAGACATCCTGCACACTTGTATTCAAATTGTCAGTTGTAATCAAAATAATAATAGCCAAAGAAATAATTAGAAGGAATATAATTCATCATTGTTTTAATCATTCTAATCATTCACATAACTCCCTAACATACTTCATTCAGTTATTATAAAAATTATGTATTTCTCAATGTACAACATTATAGAATAAAAAAATCATAATAATTTGACTTGTAAACAAATTACAATCATCATTTTCACCTGTTAGTAAACCATAACTATCATATCATAAAATTAATCCTAATGCATGGATATCACATGAGGTTTCTGAATAAAACTTTAATATTCATCACCACATCTATAACTAATGCACACATATTCATGATCACAACATTAACTAATGCAAAACTCACCTGTAAACAAAAATATTCCTACACATATGAGTATCACAAAAGAGAAATAATTATATTAAAACCATAGTCTAAAGTAAGATACTAACCCAGAGTATAAAATGTCTCCAGATAATACAAAATGATAAGAACAATATTATAGTATGCTTTTTAGTAAAACAAGGTGGTCTCACATTATGGAAACATATATTATAGTCAAGATGTGTAATTACATATATGACTTTTTCCTAACCAATCATTATAGAAACATATTATGGATAATGTATGCATTTAAAGGAATGTGCTTCACAAAGCAATTTCATTAAAGATCTAGAATTTATTATATTTATCATAAGAGAGCAATAACTAACACCATCAGTTCTTCACTAAATACATCAATACACCAAGAACCACAATGAATGGAATATGGACTAGGAGATGTTTTAAGGAGTGTGTAAGGGGCCTTACAATTCCTTCCAGTTTCTAAGATTTTTATGTTTCATGACTTGTGATGGTAGTTTGGCAAAAGCATAATTTTTGGAGTTCTGTAGCACTTGAGACCGAATGGTTTAGTGGAGGTCTTGGGAATGCTAAGACACTTAACCCTGTCTATTTTTGCAAGGTTTATAGATTCTGGAGAGAAGTTATGACCATTATAAGTTTTTAGCTTCATTGGTCGATTGTTGAATGGGATTGTTTGGAAAACATGTGTTTGATGTAGTTCACATATTTTCTTCTTTCAATGATACTTCTATTTATGTGATTATTTTTTTATCCAAAGGAGGAACTTTGGCATAAGAGTACATGGTGTGCTACATTGGTTGGTAGGAAGGTTGTGGATAAAGTTTGATGTCATTGTTGATGAACTTGAAGCTCATGCCTTGGTTGATGATCTAAGTGAAGAGATTGGTCCTTCTTGATGTAGAGCCAAACACCCTGACCTGCATTTCCCTTTGTATTTCTACACTTTACTTAACATACATTCTTTGATGTATATACTTGCACCTCTCGCCTATCGGCAAAACCATTCTCATTGGCCACCTTGCTTATTGTCTTCCTGACACCTACCTTACGCCAATGAAAAACTAAACTCTCATCACTGAGACTTCTCCCATCAGCATAGCTCCAACCCTTTCTGCCGATCTATGTCCTCTCTCTGATGTATCGAGCCCAAGGTATGTTTCAACATACATACAATTTCAACATGCAATCTCCAAGGTGCATAACACGACCTGCTACTGCCGATCTCCTTCACTGTCTCTGCCGGTCGCACTTTGTATCATAGACACTTGTATGTGCGTGTTGTATATTCACAATATGCAACCACAAGATACATTCCTTCGCATGCATACAAACGAACCTTTAACCTTTGTTGACCTCCTTGTATGTACCCGAAGCTTTCTCTCTCCCTTGTACATGCGACGGGCTTGTATATTTACAATGTATGTTTCTCACATACAAATGCGATAGCGATATATTCATAGGTTGTATATCCCGCATACAAATGTGATATACACCCAATCTATATGTCTTTGAAACCACGTGGATTTTCACTATTTTGACCCTCTTTACACTAAGCGATTGCACAGATCTGTTCCTTCGACGATCCTATAGACCTTTGCACCTTGCCAAAACCTAGCACATTCCCATGCTAGGATCCTTCAACATATTTCGTACTCGATCCTACAAGCATTAAAAAACAAATAGAAAACACAAAAACACAAATCAATATGTACACAACCATTCCACTGATTCAAAGAATCTAACTAGTGGAATGGATTAAGAGATCCATCCGGCCACAAAACAGCAAGTCGATTGTATAATGAAATCGAATCAAAAGACAAAGAGATGTACAATACAGAATTTTATTATGCCTTTCTAGAAAATGCGAATACAAATGCTCTGTTTCTCACTCAACTACAACTGAATATAATATGATCTCAACTACTGATCACATTCGATCTGCACTAGGGTATTTGTCCACTTTCCCTCGGTAGTACTGAATTGGCTCCAAGCAGCTGGGAGATTAATCCAAGCAGTTGGGAGATCACAACCTTTGAGATTACAGCTTGACAAGTGTCTTGTGGGACATACAACATAAACCTAAATAAAACTAAAAATAGCATGCATTGGTCAAACAGACCATATTAAAATGAATGGTCAACTTAGGACCTTATTGAAAATAGTAAAATGAACTTTAAACAGTTAATGCCTCATGGAGGCCACTATGGGTTAGGTGCACCTGTACCATACACCCAACCTTGAAAAGAACTCATGTCTCATGAGTTAAAACTTTGACTGAATCCACCTTTATCCACTGCTGTCTTGTGTCTGCCCATGATCTCTGGATGGCAACCTGCTGCCATGGAATCAAATACTCATGCCTAGCACATTACTGTTCATTCTTTCTCACCATCATCTCTGTCTGAACACCTGCTTTGGAAACCTTATGTACTGCTATGGCAGAATGTGTTTGTCTTTCAACTCTTAGAGGACAAACAATAGTCCCTACTATGATTGCATCCTTGTCTTTCCAATTAGCTTGTGGCTGTGTACAAACCTGCTTCTAGACCTTCTACTGATCCACCTGATCTCTGTCAGTCACAATTGAAATCTTCTTCAAACTATGATCTCCACTCCTTGAGATATCCTCTACTTCCTTTGACTCTACTGTAGGCATCTTCACAAACTCTTTCTTACCCACCAAAATAATATTAGCTGTCTTCTTTGCTTTAGCAGCCTCCTGCAATGGTGTCATCACAAAAGTTCTCCCATCCTTCTTGATGGTGTAGGTGTTAGCATACCCATCATACAATGCTCTCCTATCAAATTGCCATGGCCTACCCAAAAGTAGGTGACAACATTCCATTGGCAATATGTCACATAAAACCCTATCCTGATATTCCTCAATCTAAAAATCAACATATGCTTGTTCATATACCCAAAGTGATTGACTATCACTTACCCAAGATGATTTGTAAGGATTTTGATGTGGAATCCTTTCTAGTTTCAATTTATCCACCATTTCCTGAGATACCATATTATCTGTTGAACCAGAATCTATTACTACCTTGCGTAGTTTACCTTTGGTTTTGCATTTGGTCCTGAAAAGTGCTTTCCTTTGTAGCATGTCCTTAGATGTCTTCAAGATTGTTCTCCTTAGCATCAATGATTCCTCATCTTGAACCGGGGCTGCACTCCCCATTGGAAGGTTAACACTTTCATTTACCTCCTCTTCTTGCACATATTGAACTCTCTTGTCATTCTTCCTATCATCTCTTGATGATGAACCTTGCCTTTCTGGACATTTGAAAAATGGGTAACCAATTTCATTACAATGATAACATCTCCCAGTAAAAACATTAGAACTTCTACCACCTCCAAATTTGCCTCTTGCTCCTTTCCATCCACCTTTGAAATCAGACTACTCTTTTCCTTTACTAGTCTCTTCCTAGTTAGACTCACCACTAGGTCTCTGGTTAGGACTTCTTCCTCCAAAATTGCCTCCAAAATTTCTGTCACCTCTTCCTCTATTGTTCTGCTCACCTTTTCTCTTCAGCTTCTCTTCAGCTCTTAAGGCC
This sequence comes from Cunninghamia lanceolata, assembly GCA_027924645.1. NCBI lineage: Eukaryota > Viridiplantae > Streptophyta > Pinopsida > Cupressales > Cupressaceae > Cunninghamia > Cunninghamia lanceolata. Next base: position 1,628,450 of record BSBN01000652.1, on the reverse strand, counting down.
ATTTGGAAGCACTTATTCATTGTTTCTAGTGCTAAAATGTTGATCTCATCTTGGATGGTCATCCTTAGTCCATTCAAGTACTTGGCCACTTTCTTTGACTCTTCTTCTTGTCTCTTTGATCTGAGACTGAGTTTATGAAACTCTTGTGTGAATGCATTCACATCAAGGTCTCTTTGTCTGAGGTTCTGCAACTTTTTATACATCTGCACATCATAGTCCAGGGGTAAGAACTGTGCCTTGAGTTTGGTCTTCATCCTTTCCCAGGAGGTTATCATATTCTTCCCCTCGACTCTCTCTCCTTGTTCATAATTCCACCATGCAAGAGCAAATCCCTGCAATCTTGCCTTTGCCAATTTAACCCTCTTATCATCAAGAATTTCTTTATATTTGAAATGATTGTTCAATGCCCCAATCCAATCAGTCACCTCTTCAGCTTCCATACTTCCACTATACATAGGTAACCCATCTATGGTGTCCCTATTGATTAACTTTAATGCATTTAAAAATGCCCTCTGGTCTACTGGTATCTCCTCTGTCTTTTTACTGGTTTCAGCCATTTCTATATCACCTTCATCACTGTCACTTTCAGCGTCCTTCTCTTTGCCTTTGGACTGCTTGAACTCTCCCAACTTGGATTCAAGCATCTCTTCGATCAGCTTCTTGATGGCGTCCTGTGACATACCTTTGGGAGGCATCCTCTCCACCTCTGTCTCACTTTCTTTGTCTGACATAAACATACACAGACAACACCCAAACACCAATACTCCTGCAAATCCTCAATTTGATTTGCCACCCAAATCTTAACTTGCTCTGATACCACTATGATGTAGAGCCAAACACCCTGACCTGCATTTCCCTTTGTATGTCTACACTTTACTTAACATACATTCTCTGATGTATATACTTGCACCTCTCGCCTATCGACAAAACCATTCTCATCGGCCACCTTGCTTATTGTCTTCCCGACACCTACCTTATGCCGATGCAAAACTAAACTCTCATCACTGAGACTTCTCCCGTCAGCATAGCTCCAACCCTTTCTACCGATATATGTCCTCTCTCTGATGTATCGAGCCCAAGGTATGTTTCAACATACATACAATTGCAACATGCAATCTCCAAGGTGCATAGCATGACCTGCTACTACCAGTCTCCTTCACCGTCTCTGCTGGTCGCACTTCATATCACAGACACTTGTATGTGCACATTGTATATTCGCAATATGCAACCACAAGATACATTCCTCCGCATGCATACAAACCAACCTTTGACCTTCGTTCAACTCCTTGTATATACTCGAAGCTTTCTCTCTCCCTTGTACATGCGATGGGCTTGTATATTTACAATGTATGTTTCTCACATACAAATGTGATAGACAAATGTGATATACATAGGAACATGCGATAGTGATATACTCATAGGTTGTATATCCTACATACAAATGCGATATACACCCAATTTGTATGTCTTTTGAAACCACGCAAATTTTCATTGTTTGGACATGCTTTACGCTAAGCGATTGCAGAGATTTGTTCCTTCGACAATCCTATAGACCTTTGCACCCTGCAAAAAGCTAGCACATGCCCATGCTAGGATCCTTCAACATATTCCGTACCTGATCCTGCAAGCATAAAAAAATAAACAGAAAACACAAAAACACAAATCGATATGTACATAGCCATTCCACCGATTCGAAGAATCCAACTAGTGGAATGGATTAAGAGATCCATCCAGCCACAAAACAACAAGTCGATTATACAATGAATTCAAATCGAAAGACAGAGAGATGCACAACACAAAATTTTATTATGCCTTTCCAGAAAATGTGAATACAGATGCTATGTTTCTCACTAAACTATAACTAAATATAATATGATCTCAACTACTAATCACATTCGATCTGCACTGGGGTATTTATCCACTTACCCTCGGTAGTACTGAATTGGCTCCAAGCGACTGGGAGATTAATCCAAGCGGTTGGGAGATCACAACTGACTAACAACCTCTAACTGCCTAACAACCTTTGAGATTACAGCTCGACAAGTGTCCCGTGGGACTTACAACATAAACCTAAATACAACTAAAAATAGCATGCATTGGACAAATGGACCTTATTACAATGAATGTTCAACTTAGGACCTTATTGAAAACAGTAAAATGAACTTTAAACAGTTAATGCTTCATGGAGGCCACTGTGGGTTAGGTGCATCTGTACTTCTTTATTTGATCATGATGAATCTTATGTAAGGGTCTTAATCTAGATGTAACTTATTCTTTACCCTTTTTCGTATATGTTCAACGAAGTCCAAGTCCAAGCACCTGACAGAAATGTGTCATCTATTGAGGATGATATGATCTTGAGCACCGATACAATTCTAATTGCATTAAAGATAACATTCTTTTACAATGTGGAAAAGGAAGGAGGAAGTAACACAAGTCCAATTTCACATGCTTATAACTTCATTGATAGTCTATATCAAAATAGAATAAAGAAGTATCTCTAATAAATCCATGTCTTGTTGGTTGTATGGTTTCTATACAAGGCAAAATCGAGCACCTCAACTCATGTTTAATAAGGGGGCCAACTTGAATTCACATAGATTTCTTCAGAAAATAGAACAAACAATGAAACCACTTATGGAGAATGGTCCAATTATAGTCCATACCTGCCAAAAAGTAAATAAAGTATGAAGCGTGGGGAAACAACATAGAAAAATAAGGAGGGAGAAGCATTAGAAAAGGTAGTACAAGATAGATCTAAACATAGTGCCCATGAGGAAGGAAATATAAAACCCAAAGTTATCACCAGTTTCAGTAAAATATGCCATCAAGAGTTGAAACACCTCACTTTGAGTCTCATAATAAACTTGCAAACCAGTATTGGAGAGGCAAGGCCAAGCAAGGTAGAGAAAAAAAGGGAGAGAGGCATGAGAAAGATAGAAGAAGATGCCTCTTAGAGGCATTTAGTTTATTCTTGATTGTAGATAGAAGGTAGATTTGGTGGGTGATTGCTGGAGAAGTCTCCTCTAGAGGCTTTGTATCAGAATAAGCGATTATCTATTGGAGAATAGTGGAGGAGGATATAGAATGCTCATAGAAGGGCCACGTAGGAGGGTTTGAGATAGGAATAGAGACCGTTGGTGTGGAAGTGAAGTGAGGGCACAGATTTGATGAGAACATAGTGCCATTAAAGCAAAGAAGTGAGAAACATGTGAATGAGTTGCAGAGTAAGGACCAAATTTAATACATGTATGCAAAGGGAGCCAGGGGAGCTATTTGTGTGCAGGTTTGAATGAGAGAGAACAACAATTGAAGATCCTATTTGTAATGTTGTTGTATAATTTGTTTAATATATAGATTTTGGCATTAATAAAATGAAATATTGTTTTGTTGCAATCTTGTATAGTTTATGAATTCGATTTGTGAACAGAGAGTCTTTGATGTTGTGTTTTTAGTTTTTTAGTGTTTTAGCAAGAGGGGTGAGTCCCTCTTGCATTAGTATGTATGTATGTATGTATGTATGTATGTATGTATGTATGTATGTATGTATGTATGTATGCATGCATGCATGTATGTATGTATGTATGTATAGAATTACTTTTTCTATGATCAATATTTTTAGCCCAATCACTATCAATATTTCCAATAACTGCAAGATTATTTAAATCATTCCTTAGAAAACCCAACGATCATTAGTTCCATTTACGTATCTCATTATTCTTCTTCCTACTTGCAAGTGAGTGTCCTTTGTTGTCTCCATAAATCATGAAATCAAACTAATCACACTCATTAAATGTTGCCTAGTGGCCATTAGGTAAATCAAACTTCCAATTAATCATTTGTATTGAGTTGAATCATTTTATTTTGTAATCATCCTTCAATAAATTTTGACCTATGGTAACATGTGTGCAAGATAGTTTCTTGTTCTCCACTCTAAATCTCTCTAAAATATCTTTTGCATATTTACTTTGTGAAATAAATATTCCATCATTTTTTTTGACGAAAACTTCAATTTCTAGAAAGTATCTCATCATCCCTAAGTCATTCATATTAAATTCTCCTTCCATTGTTATAGTGGATTCATTAACTAAAATATCATCATTCCTAATATAAATTAAATTAACTACAAACAAACTATCAATATTTGTCCTTATTTACATACTTTGATATAAAGAGCAAGCTCACTTGAGGACATGGAAAATCCATTCTTCAGAACATAAAAATCAATGCAGCTATAGTAAACCCTAGGTATTTACTTGAGTCCATATAACATTTTCTTCAATATATAGAATTTTCCTTGTCCTTTCAATTCATAACCTAGTGGTTGATCAATGTAGTCCTTTTCTTCCTCCTCTCCATTTAGAAATGCAAACATGACATCCATGTTATAGACTTCCTATTTTTGTTGAGCTACTAATGCTAGAAGCATTCTCAATGTGTCAACCCTTGCTATAGTTGAATAAATTTTATTGTAATCAATAATAAGATTTTGTGAATATCCTTTTGTGAATGATCTTTCTTTATAATTTTTAATGACACCACTCACATTAAACATTGTCTTAGACACCCATTTCATATCAATAGTTTTCTTCCTTGTTGGAAGATCTATCAATTACCATATTTTTTTTATATAGAATAAATTTCATCTATAGATTTTACCTATTTACTATTTTTAATTTCATCTTTGAAATAAAGTGTGTCAAAATTTAGAAAATAAATAATATTTATCAAACTTATCATATTCATTTTTAGTTCTAGTTACCTTGTATATCTCATTTAAGCTCCTTATCTTCAATGTGTTTCATAACCTATGCTATTGATTTTTGTTGTTCTCCTTTTATTGTCCATTTCCAAGCTTCATCTTCATAAAAAATAACATCTCTACGTATTCTATTTTCTTTGGTAATTGAATTGTAAAACTTGTACAAGAATTTGATTACTCACTATAACCCAAAAAATATGTATTTTTCTCCTTTATCATCCAACTTATTTTTTATCCTCTAATACATGCATAAATATAATAAATCTAGCAACTCTGAAATGAATAACACTTGGTTTTATTTTTCTCCATACATCTTATAGACTCACATCCTCAAAAACCTTTGTTAGTAATCTATTTAATAAGTAGAATGAACAAGATACAAATTCAACCCAAAAACTATTTGGAATCTCTTTTTCTTTGACCCTACTTCTTGCCATTTTGACTATTGCCATGTTCATCTACTCCACTATCCCATTTTGTTGTAATATATATCTCATTGTAAATTATCTATTGATTCCATTCATATTTTAATATTCATGATATGCCATTGATATAAATTGTCCTCCTCTATCCATTCTCAATACCTTAATATAATAGCCACTTTGTTTCTCCACTAAGGATTCAAATTATTGAAAAATACCAAATTCTCCAAACTTTTGTTTTAAAAATAGAAACTATATTTTTTCTTCTAAAATGATCAATCAAGTTCATGTAATACCTATTTTTTATAACTTAGGGGTTCCACATGTGTCCACACAAATTTTAATGCACCAACCTAAGAGGTGCCCTTGAACCCTATAATTTACCTAGTAGAATTACATCTCTGTGTTGTTTTCCTAAAATACATTCTTCACAAATTTAGTTGGTTGTTCTATCATTAGCAATTCTTTAAGCATGTGCTTTCTAGACAATAATGCTAGCCCACTAATTCTTAAATAACCAAATCTCAAGTGCTACAACAATGTCAATCTCATTCACCAAATTAAAGAATTATAGATAGTTCATTGTATACTTGTAATACCTTATTATTTCCTAACTTTTTGAGAAACCATAATTGGATAATATCCTAAGGAATTTTAAAATGAATTTCATGGATGATATTAAAATTGCATTGTAAACTAATAAGTCATTGTTGATCTTGATATTTAATACATATCTTTTGATGAAGAATTATGGTTGAATATTTCATGAGTATTAAATTATATTATGGTCATTATAATTAAGGAAATATAGTCTTGATTTTGTGTTTTCCATGTAATAGACCACAATGACATGTTTTTCACTTGATAAAGGTATTTGAAAATTAAAAAGAAATTAGAATCATTTTTATTCAAGAAGATGATACGTCCTTAATGGTTATTAAAAGTGATGTTGGGCTCATCAATGTTTTGTAGTTTAATTGGAATTCAAATGATTACTTGGACTAGTATTGGATTCAAAGATTTACTTATTTCCTAAATTTCTATATTATCTCATGAAATTTAATGCTTTGACAAAACTATTCTGTGCAAGTCAAATGTTGACACGGGGCAAGCCAACCATGTAGAAGAGGGGCATCCAATTTATTAAGGATTCATTGGTTTCTAGTGATGATTCATTAGAAATATAACTTATAAGGATTAGAGAGGCTAGGTGTGAGCTAAGAGTTATAGAAAGATGATTCCAATTGTAAGATGCAAGTAACCAAATAGACGCCAATGATACTACACTCAATGTGAATAAGCTTAGATTTAATAAATCTCACATGCCTAGGAAAAGGTGAATCGCCCACCTAATCATAATAGAAATCAAATAGAGATAAGTTCTTGGATGGAATAAGGAGACCCAAGGAATAAAATAATTCTTACATTAGGAAGTGATGTATGATTATTGTAAGAAATAATCTACCATTGAAAATGACTACTGAAATCTTGAGAGGAAGCTCATAGAACTATATATCAATAGAGATCGAACATTGAATGTTGTTAATTTATGAACGTATGGACATTTTTGTGACATATTGTCAAGAAAATGGAGAAGTGAAGTCTATTATAGGATAAAGAAGTTGAAGAATTTCCTGTTAAAGTGTATGCTTGGGCTGAATCCTAGTGTTGTTAGCGAAAATAGTGTTCTACATGAATGTAAAATTATATCTTGTGACGTCAAGTCTATTATATTTGTAGTGCCCCTCCATTTTCACCTTGGATGTATAGGTGAACTGATCAAGGCACATGAAGATGAAGGTAAAATAATAGGAATAATTAAGGTAAGGTAAACAATTGATGTTGTACAATATAGATAGATGTTTCATCCATGTGTGGTTTCATATGATAGTTAATGTGTTTTATTGATAATCTCCATTGCAACACTGATAATGCAGGCTTTGACATTGTTTTGCATTCCAATGATTAAGATGTCGATCTTACTACAATTGTTATATGCTAAAATGGATCTCATGGACTGATTCTGTTAGATTTATTTGTTATGATGGTACTTCCAAGACTTGTTCAATTTCATGCACCTCTATGTTCTATGTATGGTTCTATTCAGATAATGAGGTAGATTCGATTTGGTTATGATTACGTCTTATATAATCTAGATTGATATGATGTGGAGAGGACAATGTCACATCACTTGCTTGCAAGTGCCCTGCGATGTTGTGATTCCTTTTTTACCTAGTGTTAGCTTTTGTGCATCTATACATGCTTGACTGTGTCATTTGTTGTACGATACAGGTATCTGGGATCGACTCCACCTGAATTAATAGGTCTGAGCATGCCCTGAACCCAATGGATAAGTTGTTTTGGAGATAACTTAAGGTCCCACATCCCAAGTCATCATCCTCGATCAGGATGCATGACATGTCTAGTTCAACCTATCAGTTCGGTCAGTATGTCAGATCTTGCAATTGATTTATATTTGATGGAGCTTGTTGGTTAGGTGTGTTTTGGCTTGGCTTGTGAAAATGTTTGATTTGGCTTTTAACAGCTACCCTACTCAGTGGGTTATGTTGTATGCCTAGATTTCATTATATAGTCATACTAATATTTGATCCACTATAATATTTAATAGGGTTATATAATATTCTCATTATTATTAATATTTAATAAGATTAAAATGGTAATTGATAATTACCTAATTCAAGATAATTATTTAAAGTTGTTTGAATGTGAATTATTTTTACTATTATTAAATTGATTTAGTTGACGGTAGTTGGGGAAGTTGGCGCGCATATTGGAGAGGTTGCTATTAGAAATTTGGGGGGGAAGGAGAAGGGAAGGGGGTTTGCATTTGGAGAGTAAAGGAAATTCTGGTAAAAGCTCAACAAACTTCAGGTATGCAACTGTATGTGATTTATGCCTATTGCATATGAAATTTTAATGGAATTAGATTAATTGTGTTTTCCTCCATTGATGGGATTTATTCAGGATTTGGCATTAGATTCTTTAAAGCAGATTTGAAATTACTTTTGACCTCCAACCTATTTGTAGTATTGAGACTATCACAAATTTCTATTTGCTTTAGATTCAATTGAATATAATTTGTTTCCCATTCACCACATCCGTGCTTCCAACACAGTTTTAATTGGTGTCTCAATGTCAAGTTCAGATTACCCCAAGATAGCCTACACTGTCATAAAGATTACAAAATTAGCCCTTACTCCTATCTTTTTGCATTTGTGTAAATGTTCTACAGTTTTACTTGCAAATCTGTCTTGTGTGCACCCTGCAGTCATTTTATCTACAATTGTTTGTGCACATCTAGCAATCATAACATTTGCAATTGTTCTGTGCTATCTTGTGATCATCATGTTGGTGCATTCTGCAATCACCTGAGCATATCCTGCAATTATTCTTTTGGCGTTGTGTGGGGAGGGTAGATATATTACTATAGCTGATATTAGGTTTCCCTATCAAATTTGCTTGGCCGACGTCCATACCCTATATCTTTTATCGATCTCTTAATCATTCAAACCTCATCGTTTGGTTATTACCAATATACCATCACCTATCTAGCGAGGCAACATCTTCTGATGGACAAATCTAAAAAAAAAACACCCAACTTTTCACTCAATCTCAATTTTGAGTCACAGTAATCCTCCTTCTTTCACTTGGCTTTGACAGCGACCTTGATCCTAGAATTCCACCCACAGGTGTCTTTAGTCTGAGAAATTGAATGGCAAAATTTGAACCCTGGACCCACCGCTCCTTAGAATTTGGAGATGAACTCATACATTGTGCTGTCAAACATCTCTGTTGCATTCTGTCAAACATCTTTGTTGCGTTATGTCAAATAGTACATGTGTCCTGCTAATGCTTTTACATTTTGCATAAATGTTGTTCTGAGCATTTCCAACTGTATTATCTAGAAAAGATTCATGTTTCTTTTATGCATCAATGGATGTCTTTCACTATTTTGATACGACTTCAACATTAGCAGAAGGTGTGGAATTTGGCGTTCCATCTGACAGATACACTTGCCTTTAAAACAAATTCATTTTGTGTATATCCTGCAACTGTAGTAATCTCTTGATGGTGACCTCTAGTAGTGAGTCGATCCTTCCAAATACTCAGCAATATTATCATTCAATGGCTGGCATAAAGATTAAATCTCAATGGCTTGAAAGTGGTATCATCCAACGGCCTTATCTTGTTCTACCAATACTAGAAATTGGTCTCTCACTATTGTTTTGACCTCACCTAAACGGCCTGCCCATAATTCAACTTAAACGACCTCTACTGGTCCACGTGGAGCAGATTACTATTGGGTCAGCATCCTTAATGTTATGCTTTAACCTACTAAATCACCAAATTGGACTTGCTATTTGAATGTCTCAGTAAGCCCTTGTTCATTTGTAAATTCAAGCTGAATGTAAGTCATATAGTCTTTTAAAAAAAAATTAAGATTGGACAATGTTTAACAAGAGAAATAAATTATCAGTATTTGATATGAATTGTATGAATTTACTATAGTAGATGATGAATTCATTGCCACAGTTACATTCTTGCAGCTTGTACCAATCAGTGATTTCACCAATGTAGGTAGAAACTCAGCTTAGAAGATTTTTCTTGCACACTTGAATCAGTACGTGGATGTCCCACATCATCCTGAACATTTTCCAAGAAGTTGTCTCTCCCAAAGCATACCAATGAGTGCATTACTTTATCTAAATATCACCCTTTTCAATGGTCAAACAATTAATAACAATTTTACATCTTATCTTCAACAATAGTGGTAAATAAATGATCTATTTTTGACCAAATCTTACCTTGGGAATAAGAATAACCTACACACAAGTACATGAACATGTATATAAACCTATCTTCTATTATAAATTAAGTATGAATCAAAAACATAGTTAAGATACATGATTTATTAGATGAGTTGTTGGAGTATATATATATATATATATATATATATATATATATATATATATATATGTGATAGAATTATTAACTTATGAAACAATAGAAATGTAGTTGTTTTAGTTTAATACAAATGTTTATTAAACTAATCGATATGATTGCATATTTACTATAATATGGCATTGATTCTATTATAATTATTTTGTTAGTAGAAATATGATAAATGGGTTTGGATTAAAAATGTTGTAACTAGTATTTGATCTATAAGCATTTGTAATTAATATTATCTATGTATTTGTTTATCTTGACAGTTATATGTAATTGATGATTGATTAATATAATAGATAGAATTAATATTAATTAAACTAGACCTAGGTTTTATGAAATTCTTGGTGGAGATATAACTTGAATCTAGTTGCTAATTTGATTAAATGGAATTGGATATGACAAAATAATTAGTGTAGATGAAATTTAATCTAGCTGATTTGGTTTTGTAAAGATCTTTATAATGATTTTGTTAAGTTGAAATTGGATTTAAAGTTTGGAATTAGGTTAAATAACATTGTACTTGAAAATTTAGCCTTATAAGTAAAACTTATAGGTAACAGGATAACTAAGAGATTGAATTGCTCTTGTAAGAAAAATTTATGTTGTTAATGAGTTGATTAGTTGAAATTGCTTATTGCAAGCAAAATTTTCATGTGAGTTGGTCTATGTGTAAATTGTCAAGTTTAGGTTCCGGAGGCATAAGGTAATATGATTTGATGGCATCTATTCTGTTCATAGTTGTCTTGAAATGAAGATGTTGTAAGAACATGATTTCTCTTGACAACGTATGTGGGTCTTGGTAAACAATAATGTGGGATGATGTACATACTGTGTTGTGAATATATTATGATGGGTTTAAATCTTCTTCACGTATGTGTTTAAATCGAGCTTGTGTTTAGTATGGTAATGGGGAGATCTTGTAATCATAATGAGAAACTATTTTGGTTCATAGTTGAGATTTGAGAGTGAGATGATCCATACCTTGCTCTGGATATGTGTTGTTATGGGTATTGCGATTGATCATCTGAAAGTTTTGGGACAATGATGTAAAGGTTGGTCCTTGTAATTATGTTTAATATGCAAGAAGGTAAATGCCTTGCATTGTTTATGTATACTTATCAGTATGATAGTGATTGTCTTGCTTGATGGTTAGGGTTTCTAGATGCAGGTAGGGGAGTGGCTTTCAATGTAGGGCCGATGCCCAATGTGGCTGTCTGGATAACCCATTGAAAGTTGTTAATTAAGTGAAAACCTAAAAATGAACTAGGGGGAAAAGGGTAAATTACACATTAACAAGATAATTAGATTTCCTCTCCCATGCCTGTAGTGCTCGTTTAGACTAAGGATGGGTAGAGAAGGCCTGGTTGGCAAGATCAACTTCCTTGTCCTCACGAAAGGAAGGTTGATTCCGCATGAGTCACCCTATGGGGCTGGCGCCTAGTGAGGGGCTGGCGCCAAGTGAGAGGCTGTCATGATAACCCATGTTAGGACTGTGAGATGACACTCTCCCTACTGCAGCCTAGCATTCCCTAGTTGTATTCTCCCCATTCGTCGTGTGTTGCCTCTAGAAGTGATATTGAGTTGCTTGTGATGTTGTCATGTGTTGTAATGGTGTCATGTTTAGTCCTTGTGCCTGTTAGGCAATTGTCTACCTGACTGTTTGATGTTTTGGGACCTTATGTTATCTCCTAGCATGGGGGGTGGACCTTAGGGTTCCACATGGTCGGGTGGATGTGCTTTATCTCTATTGGTTTTTTCTTGCCATTATTCGTGTGCAAGAAGGTTGCATCTCCTATAGCAGATTCAGATCTTGTACTAGTCTATAAAGATAGTTATTTATGCTCATGTACTATCCTATGTATCAGATTATTCATAATGTTTGTAATCCAATGTAATCAAAAGTTGATGATGTAAACAATATTATGTTGTATCCTCATGTGTATGGAAAAATTGTAGTTATACTTGATCTGGATGGTTATTTATCTGATGTCATGGAAATATATATGGTTATTCATTTTATGCAATAGTTACAGAATGAATTATTGTTGTCAGTAATGCAACCATGGAACCCTAAGAGAACATTACTTAGTATAGATATGTTAAATGTTACCTTGTTATTTCTTGCATAATAAAAAAAAAATTGTCCTGTTTGTATAGTGTAATTGTGTTGTTCTCTAGAGTCCCTTGGCGGGGCGTTACAATATTAGTCCACGTATGTTTGGATATAATTTGTGTAAGTGAAGTATGCATGTGAGCTAGTGATAAGGATGAATCTGTGAATTAAGTACTTCAAGTCATATGTGGTAGGAGAAAAAGGAAAAAATGATCAACATTGAGCCTTGGTGGATCTATATAGCTACCATTGTCTAGAGAACAAAACTCTATGGCCATCCTTATTATGGACAATGGCCATCTCAATGTTACCAAAAGGTAGATGATGACCATCTTAGTATGTGGATAGTGTTGCCTTCTCACTTTTTCACTTGTGCTTGGACCAAATGGAGTGATTGTGGCTCTCCTAGATAATATAATTAAGTTAGTGTATGTTTTTATGTCAACTCATATAAGGATGTGTATGTCTATGATGCAAGTGAGTCTTTTTGTTGAAAGTTTTTTTTCTATGACTAATGTGCAAGTCCAGTAGAGTAGGCAAAGGACTAAGAAAAGATTGATGTATAGAATTGCTCAAATTTCTAAAGCCCTACATTGACCATATTAGTTGAGACCTCTGATTGGTTATTCACGTCACCATAACCCTTGTGAAGATACATACACCACTATGTGAGTTTCTAATTGAAAAAGTAGGGTTGAGACTTGGCTTGGTCTTTGAGTGAACAATTGCAATTTGGAAATGCAAAATTTGTAATATCTTGTCTATATATATGTGAATGTAAACACACATATGTATATGTGTGTGTATGTATGTATCTTGGACTAGTTACATCCATGATATTAATTTGTTGATAAAGTGCAATTAAGCTTGTAGTATGTAGGACTAGTTTCTTGGAAAAATGTTTGTATTCTCCTTGTCTTCATATGTCTATAGGCATAAAGGGTAGATGAACCTTAAGATTATTCTATATTTACTAGGAAGATACATTAGGATGAAATATTTACAAAAGACGGATGGATGATCTTAATATTTTTGTTTAGATAAATTAGGAAAGGGTCATAGACAGTGCTTCAAGGAATTCAGTTGGTTGCCTAAAGGAAACTATTTAGGAACTATTAACCTCATAATCTATAGAGTATTCATGTGTTTTTACTATCTATATATGTTTAATTGAGTAAATCATAAGTAAATATATATTTTCACGAGGAAGGGTAGTTAACTCTAAATGCATATTTGATATAGCACTTATGGGAAATTCAATTATACTAGAATGGCCAAATTCTACAATGTCTAAGGAATCACAAGATTTCCAAAGGGAGAAATTTGACTCATGTATTCATATTAAATTCTTGTTCTAAAATAAATGCATAACAATATGATAGTATTTATAGTGTCTTACTAAATTAAGTAACATCATTGTTTGTTGAATTTGCCTTCAGTTTGTAGACCAGAGTTTTTATACCTAAATGACTTGTAATTCACAAGTCTCTCAAGTCTGTAACTTGGTAAAATGAGTTACCAAATGCAAGCAATTATCATTACCAAATATAATATTTCAATTATTGAAGTTTTGTATACTCTTCGTTAGGAAATCCTTTAGCTCTTAGTGGATTATGTAGGATAGTGGCATTATTTGTATTCCCATAAATAAAATGCCTTAATGTCTTATACCCGTATATTTTATATAGATTTAGAAGCTATTGACAATCTTTGTTTACTTTTAGCATATGAATAATTCATTCCCAAGATGCTACTATTTGATTTACCATAATAACTCTTTAAAATTCCATCATGAGAATTAACTCTATTAATCAAGACTTGAGATAGGTTCCCATCCATATCTTAAAACTTGAATTTAGTTCACTTTTAAGAAGCTAGTAGTAAAGCCTAGTATAAATCCATGTCCTTTGATCTATATTTGTAAATCCTAAGTCATCAATAAATCAAGGCCAATCACAAGTAAACATTTGTCCTTTGATGGAAGAATCAAATATTCCCCATTTTTAATCAAAACCAAGTCCACTTTAGCTTTGACTTTTATAGGAGTAATATATATAAGATAAATCTCCTCAAAGGCCTGGGAGGTTATATTTGGCTTACCTAATAAGAATGTTCTAGACATATTAGTACTACGGTATCAATTACTGATAATTGTTCATACATTTGTGTCACAAAATGAAAATTAGATTAACCTAGATTCTAGTAACTGTTGATGGTATTTTTATGCTCAAGGGCTTACACCTAGCATGTACACTACTCATGACTATCAACAATGGAAAGTGAAAGGAAGCTAGGTGTGTGGAAATCACTTCCTACACTAATCTAATGAGGGCAGAACTATACAAATTCAAATTAATCCTTACAATAACAACAATATGAAACATGTAAATGAGATATTACAGCAATAAACATGAACCGGAAAGAAGACAGAAGAAGAGAGACAAAGATATATGGTAGGGAAAACCTTTATCAGGTGAAAAACCCCACACTCAGAAACCTACACAATGTATTATTAAAACCGAATAAGGTTTACAATACACTTGCAATGAAAGCTTCAATGGTCTTGGACACTCATGTCTACAGTCAATCTAGTAGCATAACAGTACCTATAAAACCTATAATACATCTCTTCCTCCAAGCACCTGTTTATAAAGAAAATACAAGGCAAAATTGGTCCTTCCTTGGAATGGGTGTCCAACTTGGCCTCATGGCCCAAAACCCATGCCTAAGGACACTTGGTCAACATTGTCAAATGTGTTTGACACTTGTCCACAACTCCCATCCCAAAGGGGTCACCTATTTCCAAAATGGGCTATGACAGATGCTCTTATGACTCTTACGACCATCATAGAATCTGTCATAGTAGTTACAACTTACAGTTGTAAGAGAATCTATCATACATAGGCTATAAATAGCATATTCTCTTACATCATGTCATAGCCCACCTTGGGGTGCCCAAATATGCCTTTTTCAAAGATGTTTCATGATACATGTATTCACTTTACAAGCTTCTATTTCTAACTCTTACATGTCATAACTTCATCATAGGAATCCGTCATAACTGTTTTGGTCAACATTCCCTTACACAACATCCTAGATGCCGACACATGGCAAAATTCTTCTACCACTAAGTGGGATGCCTATCTCCTCATGTGAGGACAAAATTACAAGTTGTCATCTTCCATGTATGATGACACATCACTGTGCCACATCACACAATGTGACAATATGGAATTTATAATTAATTTACAACATAGGCATTGAATTAATAAATACAAACATAAATAATGCAAGGAATTACCAAGGTTGAGACACCTTAATTCCCAACATTCTCCCACTTGTCAAACAACTTGTAAGAGCCAATAGAACAATAGGAGTTAACTACTATAGGCTGAGAGGCCCATAGACTCCAAACACCATTTGAACTTCTCTGTGCTCACTAGTTTCATCAATGCATCTGCAACATTCTTTAAAGTATCTACCTTCTCCAAATTTACCTTCCCATCCTCTACCATGTCTCACATGAAGTGAAACTGTACATCAATATGCTTTGTTCTGGCATGGAAAGTTAGATTCTTTGCAAGGCAAATTGCACTCTGACTATCACAACTGGTTGTAATCTGACCTGCATCGACACCAATATCTAAACACAATCTCTTAAGAAAAATGGCTTCCTTACAAGCATGAGTTGCTGCCATATACTTAGCTTCTATCATGGACAAAGCAACCACAGGTTGTCACTTACGCATCCAACTAATTGCACCACCAAACAGTGTAAACACATAAGCACTGGTGGATCTCCTGCTGTCAATGTCACCTGCCCAATCTGAATCCACAAATCCATGAATATCAACAGAATGCAGAGGTCTTGTAATATTACCATGATATCATATGGAATACTCAGAAGTAACCCTCAAATATCTGAACACTTGCTCAAATGCATCCCAATGAACCTGTCCAGGATTAGCCATAAATCAACTAAGGACTCCCATTGCTTGGGCAATGTCTGGTCTTGTGCAAACCATAGCATACATCAAACTGTCAATAGCACTAGCATAAGGTACTCTACTCATGTCCTCCACCTCAGTAGGAGATTTTGGACAATCCTCAATAGACAAATTTGTTCCCAAAGAAATAGGAACACACAATGGTCTACAATCTTCCATGCTGAACCTATCCAACATGGTCTTCACATACTTACTTTGGCTTAACTAAAGTTTTTTGTTAGCTATGTCTCTTCTGATTTCCATTCCTAGAATGCTTAGCTGCCCCTAAATCTTTCATTTCAAATTGTGTTGACAACTGAGATTTAAAATTAGAAATCATATTCTTTCCCTTCCCAATGAGCAACATATCATCAACATACAATGCAACAATGAGAATACAATCACCATCAAACTTAAAATACACACAGTGATCTGATTTTGATCTCACAAATCCAATTGACAACACAAAGGCATCAAACTTCAAGTACCACCTCCTAGGAGACTACTTCAAACCATACAAAGACTTCTTTAACTTGCAAACCAAATTTTCTTTACCTCTCACCATGTAATGCTCTGGCTGTGACATGTAGATTTCTTCCTCCAAGTCACCATGAAGGAAAGTTGTCTTAACATCCATCGGTTCTACCTCTAAGTCATAAGTTACTGCAAGAGACAATAGGAACCTAATGGATGTCATCTTTGCAATGGGAGAGAAGATCTCACCATAATCTATACCCTCCACTTGTGAATACCCCTTCGCAACCAATCTAGCTTTATACTTCTCAACATTGCCATCTACACCAATTTTTTTCTTTAACACCCATTTGTATCCAACAAGTTTCCATCCAGGAGGCAAAGGTACCAAGTCCCAAGTTTGATTCTTTTCCAAAGAAGCCATCTCATCCTCCATGTGCTCCTTCTAGGAACCTACATCTTTCATTTCCATAGCCTCTGATATAGTTCTAGGTTGATCATTGTTAGTAACTAAAGCATAGGCACAACTAGAATCAAGCAATGTAAAACCAAACCTTTTAGGTTGCTTTCTTATCCATGTAGACCTCCTCAAGGGCTGAGGTTGAGGTTCAGCTTCTTCATCTGAGCTTTTAGAGCTGCAAGAGTTCTCCTCATCATCAGGTCCAACATTGTCTTTCTATTTAGTCTTCTCAGGCATAGCAGGAAACTGAACAACATCCACTTTCTTTTCTTTTTCTTCTGGCTGTAAAATAGTGGAAGAAGGTGTAAGCTCTCTGAAGATGAGACTTCTTCTATACAACACTTTTTCAGCCACAAGATCCTAAAGCTTGTATCCTTTCACACCGACACCATATCCAATGAAGATACACTTAATAGCCTTGTTTTCCAATTTTGACCGCTTCTCCCTAGGCACATGTGTATATGCCTCAACCAAAAACATGAAGATGCCTTACTAAAGGCTTTCTACCAGACAACACCTCCATGGGTGTCTTTCCAACAAGAGCTGATGTAGGAGATCTATTTACCAGATAGCAAGTAGTGGCAACAACTTTAGCCCAAAACTTTTGTTATAGGCCAGCTCCACTAAGCATACTCCTAGCCTTCTCCATCAGTGTCATGTTTGTCCTCTCTGCAACTCCATTTTGCTGCGAGGTGTATGGAGTTATCTTATGTCTTTCAATCCCAAGTTCCTTACAATATTTATTGAATTATGTAGAACAAAACTCACCACCATTGTTAGTTCTCAAACATTTAATCTTTTTACCAGTCTAATTTTTAGCAAAGGCCTTAAACTCCTTAAACTTAGTATAGACTTCAGATTTGTTTATGAGAAAATAAATCCATGTCCTTCTACTGTAGTCATCTATAAAAGATACAAAATATATATTTTTTGAGAATGAATGAACATTAACAGGACCAAAAACATCAGAATGAATAAGGTTCAACACACCATAAGACTTATGAGAACTCGAATAAAACTAAACACGGTTTTGTTTTCCATTTATGTAATGTTCGCAAAAGTCAAACTCAAGATTACAGTCATCTAACCCCTCAATGAGGTTCTTATTTTTCAGGGTACATAGACCCTTCCCACCAATGTGGCCAAATCTCTTATGCCATAACATTGTCTTTTCAACAGGAAGCTTAACTTCCAATGCACAGTTATGACTATCAGAACTAGATATAACAGATTTCGTCACTGCTCATTCAGATGGTGGGGATGAGGTGACTGTTGCCCTCTTCCTTGAGTCAGAAGAACTATTGCATTGTGAAATACATGACTTGAGCTAAAACAAAGTACCTCTCCTAGTACCCTTTGCAAGCACCATAGCTCTTCTAGTCATCTTGCATCCTTCTTTTGAAAAGACAATTTGAACACTTGCATCATTCAATATACATACAGAAAATAGGTTCCATGCTAAGCCTAGGATGTGCATAACCGAAGAGATTCCCTTCACTTGTCCATCAGGGAATTGGATAGAGACTCTTCCATGACCAACAATCTTCAGATGAGAGTCATCACCCAGATAGACCTTTCCACCATCGAACTCATCATACTTGGTAAACTAGTCTCAATGTGAGGTCATGTGGAATGATGCACCACAGTCAATCAGCCACATCATTAGATGCATGGGTTACCAGGGCTGCGATGAAAGCATCACCATCATCTTGTGACTTGTCAGAATCTGAATCTAGGTTCTTCCTCTTCTTTTTCTTTTCCTCTTTCCATTCATTTCAGAAATACCAAGATTTACCACAGTTCCAATAGAGAACCTTGGACTTTCTAGGAGATTTGGATCTCCCACATGATTTAGATCTACCCTTCTCAGCTTTCTTGTCCTTTTTTTTCCCTTTCTCCTTAGGTCTTCCATGAACCACAAGAGCCTCCTTGGCTGTCTTAGAAGACTTTCTCTGCATCTCTTCGGATAACAGCGAAGATACCACTTCATCCATTTTGAATGTGGATTTGGTGCTTCTAATAGCCATGATAAGATGATCCCATGAGTCTAACAGAGAACAAAGCAAGGTCATACAGTGATCCTCCATCTTCACACCAACAGATGTCAATTGTGCAACCAACATGTTGAAAGCATTCATATGTTTGGCAACAAATCATCCATCCTCCATTTGAAGAGAATACAACTTATTTCTTAGAAAAAAGTTTGTTAACTAGGGATTTGGCTTGATACACATCTCCCAACTTCTTCCAAAGAAAGTTTGCAGTAGCCTCCTCATGGACATTTAATAGAATAGAATCAGGAAGACTAATTCTTATGAGACCCTTAGCCTTCTGATCCTTGAGATCCCAATTAGCTTGTGACATTACAACTAGTTTAGTGCCACTAATAGTTTCCCAGAGGTCTCAGTCTCCAAGCATGTCTTCCATCTTGAGCTTCCACAGCTCAAAATTAGTGCCATTGAATTTCTCCACCTCTATCCTTCCTGTTGTGCTTGCCATCTCCTTGCTGTAATAAGATTTAGAATACTCTACACAAACTCCCACTCAACTTAAGATCAACTCAAAAAACCCCTACCCAACAACTAGGTCCAAAGGTGGTCAAGCTTTGATACCAACTGAAAGGAAGCTAGGTGTACAGAAATCGCTTCCTACACTAATCTAATGAGAGGAGAACTATACAAATTCAAATTAATCCTTACAATAACAACGATATGAAACATGTAAATGAGATATTGCAGTAATACACATGTACAAGAAAGAAGACATAAGAAGAAAGACAAAGATATACGGTGGGGAAAACCCTTATCGGGTGAAAAACCCCACACTCAGAAACCTACACAATGTATTATCAAAACTGAATAAGGTTTACAATACACTTGCAATGCAAGCTTCAATGGTCTTTGACACTCGTGTCTGGAGTCAATCCAATAGCATAATAGTACATGTAAAACTTGTAATACATCTGTTCCTCCAAGCACCTGTTTATATAGAAATTACAAGGTAGAATTCATCCTTTCTTGGAATGGGCGTCCAACTTGGCCTCATGGCCCAAAACCCATGCCTAAGGACACTTGGTCAACATTATAGAATGTGTCTGATATTTGTCCACAGCTCCCATCCCAAAGGGGTCACCTATTTCTAAAATGGGTTATGATATATGCTCTTACTACTCTTACGACCATCATAGAACCTGTCATAGCAATTACAACTTACAGCTGTAAAAGAATCTGTCATACACAGGCCATAAATAGCATATTCTCTTACAACATGTCATAGTCCACCTTGGGGCACCCAAATATGCATTTTTCAAAGATGCTTCATGACACATGTCTTCACCTGTTTTACAAGATTCTATTTCTAACTCTTACATGTCATAACTTCGTCATAGGAATCCATCATAACCGTTTTAGTCAACATTCCCTTACACAACATCTAAGATGCTGACACATGGAAAAATTCTCCTACCACTAAGTGGGATGCCTATCTCCTCATGTGAGGACAAAAGTACAAGTTGTCATCTTCCATGTATGATGACACATCACCGTGCCACATCCCATAACATGACAATATGGAATTTACAATTAATTTACAACATAGGCAATGAATTAATAAATACAAACATAAATAATGCAAGGAATTACCAAGGTTGAGACACCTTAATTCCCAACAGAAAGAAGAGATAAAGTAGAAGAACCACCTTAGCTGGTTAATCTCTGGATAAAGACTAGTTCCCTAACTTCGAGGCTTAGAACAAATTCTTGAGGAAAAAGGGAAGAGCAAATACAAAGAAAAGTAAGGGAAATTCTTGCATATTAAAAGCATAAGGAATTGACTCATGAGAACATAGTCAATAAGGATCATCATAATTTAAACTAAATAATAAGAAATATTTCACAAGGAACATCAATGATTCAGAACTTGAAACATAATAGCTTAATTGTTGAAGATCATAATATTACTTTTGAATGAAAACACAAAACATATGATCTGAAGACATAGCTATAAAGGTTTCTTATCTCTCAATACACAAGGGGAGAAATCACTCTTGTATCAAGCCAAGCTTTGGCTCAGCTACAAGAAAAGTTCTCTCTTCTAAATTTCTAGATCATTCCTCTTTATAGAGGAGGAAGGAAGGAAACATGTACATCACTTTTAAAGTAGTAGTTGTCACCAAATAAGAGAAATTAATGGAAGTGCACATAATCCTTGGAGATATTCATTTTTCACCTATTCCCTTGTGTGAATGATTTTCTCAGAGATTTGGGACACCATGAGAGTTGCCCATCTATGGTAATTAATGGTCATTACTTTAGTAGGTAAGATGATTAGCCTACTTAACATAAATATTAGCATCAATCTCTATTATAATATTTCTTCAATTCTCCTCAGGAGCCTTTTTTCTTCTTTTAATCTTTAGAAGTGGGGCTTTCTTTTCACTAGTTCCCATAGGCTATTGGATGAGGGAGGTGACTTGGTGAATTAGATGGCTAGCAAGAATGTTGAGAGCCAAACTTCAAATTATCGTTGTGAAAACCCTTGGCAATGCCATGTATCCATTGTCTTTTATTGTTGTTGCTGTTGTGTATGTCTCACCTTGTCTAAGTATCTCCTTTTTATGATGATGTCAACTTCTCCAATGTTAGGTTGGGCCAATAGCATGATTCCTTGAGTTCTTTTTCACACTTCGTGAGCCACTAGCCCCACAAACCATGAGAAGAACTCTTAAGTTGGTTGATGAAATGACACAAGAACACAATGAATATGTGGCCAATCACATGAAAGTCATCTGTCAAAATAAAGATCCTAGTATATGAGAGAAGAACCAAAAGAACAAGAAGGAAAACACTAAGATAAAACATATATAAGGTCAAAAACTTGTAGTATTTTTTTGAAGAAAATAAAGAAGGCTGAAAAACATTTTTAGATGCCTATAGTACAAAATCAACTACAGTTTTGGTGACTCATCAGTGGGGCTCTCTCTTAAAAGAGGATCTATCGTAGATTTTTGAAATAATACATCAATTGGGCATCAAAGTCACATTCAGAATATTAATACCAAAATATCAAAAAACTCTAAGGTTCATCAAAACAAGAGTCTTCTTTTTATAAAAGATTACAACTTTTACAGACAAAAAAATAAAATCCTAAGCTCTTTTGTGGCGGGAAGCTCAATTCACCTTAGTAATTTAAAACACCTCTCTAGCTCCAAAGTTGGTTGGTATTATATGTTCTACAACGACTCCATGTTGAGTCTCACTTGAGTCTTCAAGCTGACCCAAGTCTTAACAAATTCCAACCCCTCTTGCACTAACATTGTTTCAAGGACACTAGAATTATCCTGTGCTACTTTCTATAGCTACTACTTATAATAGATAATATTACTGAGTCCTTTATTTTCCTCCATAGGGAAGCTATTCCTTTTTCCGCTAGTACATCTACTTTTTGCTTCATTTATTGTGCTTTCGTAGTTACAAACTTGAATTGTTCCTTGCATAAAATAATAACTTGTTTCATCTCTAGTACATCATTAAGCTTTTGGGCAACCTCATTTCTATCTTGGATTCCTATTGTCATCAGTCAAGAGGACGGGGCCTCATATAGGATACTAAGATATGTTGCTTCTCTCTCCCTAATGGGGGTAACAATTGCTTATGTGGCCTCTATCCTCCATTCTAACTCATCACTTATTGCTATAGTTGCATCTATGTACTAAAGGGTGGGAAACAATGACTCCATGCTTGATTGAATGGATTTGAAAACATGTCCCTCAAGGCTATTATTATTTCTTGGCCCTATGGTAGTTTCTCTAGCTCATTTATATGAATATCTCAAGTTAGAATTTCTTTCCTTTCCTTTTGTAGCCGAAACTATAAATTGGCCTCTATGTCAATCAAACATTTAATCCTCTATTCATTAGTCTCTAGTTGCATCTAACACCTCTAATGGCCATATTCTTGTTCTACCATTTTTTCCTTTAATGAGTTTATCTCTACTGTATGTGCACCATTTTGAGATACCTCATTGAGAAATTTAGCTTCTTTCTTTTCCAATCTCTCAGCTAATTGTTTACCTTTATCTTTCTCTTTCTCTAATTTATTTCTCAAATTGGCCACCACAGTCTTATCCTTTCTTAAGGCATCCTCTTTTTGTCCAAGTCTTTCTTTGATGTTGCTTAATTCTAGTAGGATAGTGTCACCAACCTCCTCTGCAACATATATTGCTTTGCCTTCCAGAGCCTTTATTTTTCCTTCAACATCCCTCAAGTTTTGTTTTACTTGTTCCAAATCACTAGTTTTTTTCTTGAGTTTTCTCTCAAAAGTAATTAGTGAGCTGCTAACTACCTTCATACTTTCCTGCATGAATTCTACTCTATCCTCAACCTGAGTTTCCTTGATACTAATTCCCATCATTTCTACCTGGTAGTTTGTAGAGGATATTTTTCCTTGTGACTTGTTGACAAGGGGAGTCAAATGAGAAAAATGAATGGAGTCCTGATTCTTTTTTCTATTGAGGCTGTATCTTTCTTATATTTTCTTTTATGTTCCTTTTGTTGCATTGCCATCTATATCATTTACATCTCTTTCTTGTAAACTGCAGCATTAGTTACTGTAACAATTCCTAACTATGGATTTGGCCTTTCTAGGGAACATAAGGGATAAGTAGCCAAGGTTAATGGCCTAGTTGAGGTCTAATCCCCTTCATTAGGACTTTGTGTTACCACATGTGTAGAATGGGTGAGTTCTTGAATAGGTTGATGTTAAATGGTGGACATTAGAAAATACAACTGGGGAATTGGAGATGAAATAGGGTTGTTGGTTGCACTAGGGTTGTTTTTTGGTACATAGATGGTTGATTTGTAATTGTTTCATTTAAAATTTCCATTTCAATGAATATCGATTTTTATTTTTCTCCTTTTCCATTCCATTTCTATTCTAAATTTCATAAAAAATAACATTTTTTTTATTGTAACTTCTTTGGTAATTGGATCGTACATATCTTCTAAGTATTTGATTTTTCATTATAACCCACAAAATGCACTTTTCTTTTATATCATCTAACTTCTTTCTTTCTCCTCTAGAACATGCATATATGTAATGCATCTAGAAACTCTTAAATAAATGCCACTTTGTTTTCTTTTAGTCCATTCCTCTTATCGAATCACATCTTAAAAACTCATTGTTGGACATCTATTTAAAAAATAGACTAACCAAGCTAAAACTTCAGCCCAAAAACTATTTTGAGTCTCTTTTTCTTTAACCATACTTCTAGCCATTTCAACAATTGTCATATTTCTTTGCTCCACTACACCATTTTTTTGTAGTTCATATCTCATTAAAAACTATCTTTTGATCCCATTCATATCATTCTCCTCCTTTATTCATTCTCAATACTTTAATATAATATCCACTTTATTTCTCCACTAAGGCTTTGAATTGCTTTAAAATACCAAATGCTTCAAACTTTTGTTTTAAAAGGAGCAGCTAGATTTTTTTTCTAAAATCATCATCGAAGTTCATGAAAATACCTATTTTTGCCAATTTAGGACATTTGCATAAGTCCACACAAATTCAAATGTACCAATTCAAGAGGTTCTCTTTCTTTGTATAATTTTCCTACTAGAATTGAATCTCTATGATGTTTTCCTAAAATGCATCCTTTACAAATTTGTTTGGTTGCTCTATCATTAACAATCCTTTAACCATGTACTTCTTGGACAAAACAATTAGCCCACTAAAATTTAGAAAACCAAATATCAAGTGCCACAACCATGGTTGATCTTGTACACGAGCCTTAAATGTATTGGATAGTTCATTATATATATATATATATATATATATATATATATATATATATATATATATATATATATATATATATATATATATATATATATATATATATATATATATATATATATATATATATATATATATATATATATATATATATATATATATATAATGCATTGGTGTTTCCTATCTTTTAAGTGTAAGTCTGTAGGACTTTAAAACTAATTGTCATGGATGATATTAAAACTATCTTTTAGGCTAATAAACTATTGTTGATGTTAATATTTAATACATATATGAAGAATGATGATTCAATGTTTCATAAGTGTTAAATTAGATTTTGATCATGATTTATGGAATTATAGTATCCATGTTGTGTTTTCCATGTTATTAATACATTTCCCTAAGTATGCGCTCTCTGCTGCTTTCGGTGCCAATGGAGGTGGCTGCCTTGGCTAGTACCTCTGGGGCTGTGATGGCAGACACTCCATCTAATGGATGGAAACAATTGGTAATGGGGGAACCGATAGGGTCTTCTAAATGCATGACGGGTCTGCCTGTCAAGAAAGCTTCTACAGATGGCACAACTCTGGATATTTCATATGGTCTGATTGAAGAAATTGTGGCAACCATGGATCTTGCTCTCATAGGTAAATTCTTTTCCTTCCATCCCAATATTGAGATGGTCTGAAAATGGGTTTCCTCTCGGTGGAGAATTAAGGGTAGTGTGTCAGTCATTGCTATGGCAAGAGGTTTATTCCTTTTTAAATTCACCAGTAGGGAGGATATGATTGCTACTCT
Organism: Cunninghamia lanceolata; assembly: GCA_027924645.1. Lineage (NCBI taxonomy): Eukaryota > Viridiplantae > Streptophyta > Pinopsida > Cupressales > Cupressaceae > Cunninghamia > Cunninghamia lanceolata. The sequence continues at coordinate 1,602,671 of BSBN01000652.1, read as the reverse complement.
TGCTGGGTGACCCTGGCTTTATGGGTCACACTTGCTTGCTTTGTGCCAATGGAAACTTGGGTTTGACCCTAGCTCGGATCTCACTAAGTCTGCTCCTATTTGGGTTCGTTTACCTAGGTTTCCCTTGGAATTCTGGGATGAAATTTTTTTTTCTACTATTGGTAACTCTTTTGGCCAGTTTGTTACTGTGGACCACACTACCCGTACTCAATCCCACTGTGTTTTTGCTGACTTTTGTGTCAATGTGGAGATAAACCAAACCCTTCCTGTGTCCATTAAGTTAAACTCTAAATATGGGGTTTGGACTCAGCTAATCCTTTATGAAAATGCCACCACCTTCTGTCAAATATGCAAGAAGAAGGGCCATATAATGACGCAATGTAAAGCCAAGCAAACAGGTTGGAAGACTGACCCCCATAATGAGGTTGAGGACCACTCACAAATAGCTGCTACCCCTGACCATCAGGGAATGGGGGGTAATGCGGAAAATGTTTTCCCAGATGACCATCCTGAACAAGCTCAGGACGAGAATAGTTAGACGGCTGCGGGTAATAAGGATAATGCTTATCTAGAGGAGCCTACTAAACTGATTCTAGACATAGGTTGTTAGAATGAGGTCTTAGACACCATTAGTCATGTGGTCCGACAGAATTCTAGTGGGTGTGAGGAGGGAGAAATACAGGATCGATTGATCGATGGGGATGTTGAAGATGATAAAGCCCTTGATCCACAGGCTTTATCAGTTGTTCCCTTAGGTGCTAATGATCTTGAGTCAACCAAGAACCATGTGCTGGAAATAGGGGATCATATTGTTGATCCTTCATTGACAGTTGAAATCAGCCCAAGTGGTAGTGGGAATGATCCAGAGGGCTAGATTACCCCTAAGAAGAAGACTCGTAAAGGTAAAAAGACTGCTGATGTTGGCACTAACTCAAAACAAGGGAGACCAACCTTACAGGAAACTTAGCAAAGAGAGATTGCCAGGGAAATTGCCAGTGGTAAGCAAAAAACACTAAAGGTCCCTTCCCTCAAACCTTCGAAATGAGGATTTTATCTTGGAATCTGAGGGGTTTCAATAGCCCCTCAAAATAGTTTGAGGTCAAAAACTATGTTCTGGAAAATAAATTAGACATTTTGCTCCTGCAAGAGGTCAAGATGACTGAGGAAAACTTTAAGAAGATTGCTGATTACATATGGCCTAAGGCCGAGTTTTGTATTAGTCCTGCTATTGGGGCTTCTGGCGGGATTGTTACAATGTGGAACAGTGCAGAAATTTAGGGTTCCTTAGTGGCTTCTGGCAAGCATTTCCTAGTTATCAATTTCTCCTTGCCCTTTTTCAATTGGTATTTAATCAATATTTATGCTCCTAATACTAGAGTTCAGAGACAATCTTTATGGACTGATTTGAGTAGTACCCTGACCAAATCCCCGCGCTCCAAATGGATGTTGGCTGGTGACTTCAATACTCCTTTGTATCCCTCTGAGAAATATGGTGGGAACCTTGATTACTCTGACAGCATGTTTGACTTCACCGAGTTTATTAATGTTTGGGGATTGCTTGATGTGGAGCTGCAAAATCAAATTTTTACCTGGTCCAACAGGAGACGTGGGGACCATATGATCTAGGTTAAATTAGACAGGGTCCTTATATCGAGTAACTGGGACAATCATCATAATATGTAATTGCAGGCTTTTCCTCGAACCATATCTGATCACTGCCCTATTTTCCTTCATTGGCATGATCAATGTCCTCAGTGTCCTTTCCCATTCTGATTTGAAGCTATGTGGATTAAGCATAAGGATTTCAGACAACTGGTGACCCAATGGTGGCAAATTCCTATCCAGGGTACTCCTATGTTCAGATTAGTTAAGAAGCTTCTGCATATCAAACAAGAGGTTCGTGGATGGAATAGATTCAGTTTTGGTCATGTGTTTTGGTAGAAGAAAACCTTAGATGGACAACTTGAGGATATTCAGTAGCAGATTGCTCAAGGGGATGTTTCAGAAGATACTTCTAAGAAAGAACAAGACTAATTTCGGATTGGAAGAATCTTATGTGCCGCAAAGAAGTCTTTTGGAAACAAAAATCCAAGGTTCAGTGGCTTAAGGAGGGAGATCGCAATACTGCTTTCTTTCATATTTCTGCCATGAAACATAGGAAGGCTAACTCCATCACAAAATTGTGCTTGGACAATGGTGATGTTATCACTGAGGATCACAAGATTGGGGAACAAGTTGTGTTATTTTTTCAGAACTTGTTGATGGAACAAGCCACTAGTGTTGATAGTGACAGGGCTACTAATCAGTTTATTGACAAGATACCCTATCTCATAACTAAGGAAGATAATCTGGAAATGCTGAGGCCTATTTCTGAGGAGGAGGTTCATGCTGTTTTATTCTCTATGGGTCCTTTTAAAGCTCCAGGTCTAGATGGCTTCCCTCCTATCTTTTTTCAGGAATATTGGGATATTGTGGGAGCTGATCTCACTGCTGCGGTTCGTGATTTTTTCAAAACTGGTAAGCTTTTAAAGTAGCTTAATAACACCTTTATTGTCCTTGTCCCTAAAAAGCTAAAACCCACCAATCTTTCTGATTTTAGACCTATTAGCTTGTGTAATACTGTCTATAAGCTTTGCACCAAAGCCCTTGTCATGAGACTTCAACCTTTTCTTGATAAAATTATCTCTCCTTCTCAAAAAGGTTTTGTCCCAAGGCGTCAAATTTTGGATGATGTGATCTCCACCCATGAAACTATTCATTCCATGGAGAAGAGCAGAATTCCTGGTATGGCCCTTAAGTTGGATATCTCTAAAGCCTATGATAGAGTCTCCTGGGATTTTCTATTTCAAGTTCTTAGAAATTTTGGGTTTAATGACAAAATTCATCTCCTCATCTGGACGGCCGTCTCTTCCGCCAAATTTTCTATCTTGGTTAATGGGATCCCTAGGGGTTTCTTCTCCTCCTCGCGTGGACTCCGGTGGGGGGATCCCCTTTCTCCTTACTTGCTTTTTCCTAATGGCTAAGGCTCTTGGGAGATACATTCAAGCTAACATGGTCTCTAAGCATCTTGTGGGCATTAAACCTGCTTCCTCCCTTGCCCCTATGTCGGTGCAGCAATTTGTTGATGATACCCTTCTTTTTGGCATCTCTTCGGTGATTGAAGCTAGGAGATGGAAGAATATTTTAAACCTTTATGCCATAGCCTCTCGGCAAAACATCAATTTCCAAAAGAGTAATGTGTATTTTTTTAATACTCCCATTACTCTCTGTAAAAAAATCATCCATATTCTAGACTGTGCTGAAGATGTTCTTCCTGTTATCTATCTGGGTCTCCCCTTTATAGTTAAAGAAGTTTCTCAAAATTTCTGGAATAGCCTTTTGGAAAGAACTCAACGGAAGTTGATTGGTTGGAAGGGAAAAGTCCTCAGTAGTGCTGGTAAGTTGCAGCTTCTTCGGGCCTCCTTGCAAGGTATACCCACTTATTTCCTTTCTCTTTTCAAAATTCCTACTTCTTTTACTGACAAGCTAGAATAGATTCAAAGAAAATTTTTATGGACATGAGCTGAAGATAAACAGTGAATGTCCCTAGTCAGTTGGGACAAAGTGTGTCTTCCTAAATCCCATGGAGGTCTCAATATTCGAACCATATGTAATATGAATAAAGCCCTGCTCTCTAAAATCAATCAGAACCTGATTCATTATCATAAAGATTGGGGAGAAATCATGCAAGCCAAATACTTGCATGTCACTGACTGGTGTAACTTCCTCCAGCAAGAAGGTCTTCCTAAGGGATTGGTTATCTGGAACAAAATGTTGAAATCTAGAAGTCTGCTCATGCAAGGGATCAGATGGAAATTGGGTAGTGGTATGGGTATCAAGTTTTGGACTGATATTTGGATAAAAGATAAGGCTCTCATCTCTCAGAGGGATCTGGGTGAGATTGCTGGCATTGCTTCTCAATTTTTTAGAGATAAGGTCAGTGATTACATGTCAAACAATCATGGTCACAGGAGCTAGAGAAATTTGTTGGATTGATGTTCTCATCGCCCTGATCTTGCCTCTAAAGCCCAGATGGTTCAAAAGTTGATTCAAGAAGTTAGAATTCCTCTCTTCCCTCGTGAATATGAGCAATTTTGGTGGCCATATAAGAATGGCCGATTCTCTGTTAAGTTTGCCTATCACTTATTGGTCCCTGAGGTTCATAGAAAGGAGATATGGTGAAAAGTGTGGAACCACAAACTGGTCCCGAAAATTAACATGTTCTGGTGGGCCTCTGTTCATAACAAAATTTTGACCCAAGATAATTTGCAGAAGAGAGGTTTTACTTTGGTCAACAGATGCTATCTGTGCTATGAAAAGGAGGAAACCGTTTCTCATTTATTCTTCCACTGTGACTTTGCTAGGGATATCTGGAACCTAATCCTCAGCAATTTTGGTATTTAGTGGGCTTGCAATTCTAATATCCAGGAAGTTATTAAAAGTTGGTATCCTCCCTTTTCCCATCCCTGGATTGTTGAGTTATGGAATCAAACTCTGCCTTGCTTGAGTTGGACTTTGTGGAAAGAGCACAACCATCAGATTTTTAGGGATACTGCTAGAGATGCCTCCCAGGTCTCTCATACTTTCCTTAAGACTCTCCTGGAGAGTGTCACTACGGCCCATATCCGTACAGTGGAGAAACCTCTGACCCAGGAGGAAGAACAAATTGCGGCAAACTAGAAGATTCTCAATCATATTCCTACTTATAACAATACCAAATTATTGCAGAGGCTTAATAGTAGATGGATGCCTCTGATTTCTAACTGGATGAAGCTCAACTTTGATGGGGCTTCTAAGCTAGATGGTGCAGCTAGTGGGGGAGGGATCATCTGAGATGATAAAGGGTGGATGTTTGCTGTCTATGATGGAGGTCTAGGCTATCACAGCAATAACTATGCTGAGGCTATGGCTCTTCTTTGGGGGCTTAAATTGGCCATATCCCTTGGTATTAGGAATTTGGATATCTAGGGTGATTCTAAAATGGTCATTGATGCCGTTACTAATGTGTCGAATGTTGGCATTCAGTTGAAAGACATTATTAGGGATATACAGCTTCTCTTGCAGAGGATTACTAATGTGCATATCTCACATATTTACTATGAGGGAAATGGAGTTGCAAACACCTATGCTGAACTTGGATAGCGATATTTAAATTGGAGGGTTTGGTGCCAATTTGATCATCTTCCTTTAAATCTTAAGACTCTCATTCTTAAAGACATGGCTGGGTCTTGATGAGTTAGATGTGTTCGAAAGATAGCTCATACTGTCAGTTCCTTGGGAGGGGGCTGACGTGTCTTTTGAAGTACGAGTCCTCTCGTACCTTCTCTACTGTCAACTCTGCTCCATTCTCTCATAAGGTGAGCAGACGGCCGGATCATCATGGCCTGCGCTAGGTAATTATGGTTAAGCATGGGATTGGCATTTGCAAGGCTTCCCATATTTATGAGATTGTGTGCAATGTTATTACCTACATTATTAGCCTCGTTCATGTTAGTAATTCTCCTGTAAAGATGACGGAGGAAACTTGGGGTTCTGCCATGGGAGGAGATAGAATTAGAACTGAACCCGTCTCGTGCTATGAATTTAAGGACAATTTGGTGGTGTGGCATTAGTTCAAAGAGGGTGGGATTAGCCCCTATTTAGAGAGGCTTAATGGGTATAATGAAGCTATTTCTGAACAATTTGCACGGTCTTGGCAGAACAGATGGGTTTCGGTGGGTGGAATCAGCTTTGAAGTTTCTGAATGCGTAATCGCTATGGCCACTGGTATGTCTACTCAGGGCTTGAAGCTGTAGAGGAAAACTAAAATTGCGGACCTCTCCAGTCAAAAGCTCTTCCTCAGTGATGGCAAAGAATTAGTCCCTTACCAAGGTGGTTTTGATAGAGCCAAGCTATCGGAGCCATGGGACACTATGTGTTTTATCCTCATGAAGTATTTCACCTTGGAGGGGCACTTCACCAGGTTTTATAACTACCATCTCCCCCTTTTAAATCATTTCTGTCACAATGCTAAAATTAGTTTTCCATTTTATCTACTTTCTTCCCTTGAGCATTCCATCCTTAGGGTTAGGGTGAAACTGGCTAAAAACACTGCTAAGAAGCCTATCCCTCTTCACCAGGGCCTTATTCTCTATCTGTATAATCACCGTCTTGCCCTCGAACCCTCTAAGTCCATTCCAACTAATAGTGGGAAGGGGAGCCCTCCTCTAACCCTAAGGATATTCCTGATGTTGATGAACTTGGGGCCTCCCCTATTCCTGTCAAGACTAAAGAAGTTTCCTTTTGCACTCCTGCAAAAATTCCTGTTGATACTCTGAGCCCTACTGCCATATGAAGGGTAAAAAGTGGAAGGTTGCTGGCGAAACAAGCACTAGGAAGGCAGTGGTTGGGACCCCTAAACTCTTGGTAGGACCCTGGTGGGTCAAAGAAGTGATTCTTCTGCGAAGGTTAGTAGGGAGGGGCTTTCCTCTGAAGTTCAGTGGTCAGGGCGTATTGCTGGGAAACTGGCTTCTCCAACAAAGCTCATTGACTATTCTGAGAGCGGTTTGGATGAATCCACCTGAAGGGAGGACGACAGGGATATGGAGATTCAAGACATATCTGGTGATGATGAAGACAAGTAGGAGACTCATGATACGGGGGCTACCACTAAGGATGTTGCTGACTCTGCTGAAAATGCTGACAATGCAGGGGAAATGTTCGTGGACGAGCCTGAGGATGCTATGGAGACTGATGATGGTCTAGAGGATGAACTTGTGGGTTTACACAATTGCATTGCGAAGTGGAATAGAATCTCTTCGTTGTGCTTAGGACCTCTATTCTCCTCAACCTCTCTGTGCTGAAGAATCTAGGGGTACATGTCAATGCTGACAATGACGATCTGGCTAAAAAAGTGGATGATATTATTAAATCTATGGTCTAGAAAGGAGAGATGTTGCCTCCTTAGTTTTTGTTGTTATATTGCTAATACTCTGTACTCTATTTTTATGACATTAGTTTTTAGCGGCTAGTTTTGCTAGTTATGCTGGAAATCTGTAATTGATGTTTCTACTATTTCTGGTTTAAGGCACTGTTGATGCTTGCTGCCTTCGGGCCTCTCTATTTTTTGTAAGGGTTTGGCCCCTTGTTTAGCCACCTTATATTATCAAAACCAGATGTAAATGCTATTTTTTTCACCTGATAAATGTATTCAAATAAAAAAAATTAGATTCATTTTAATTTAGTCTAATGAGAAGTCCTTAATTGTTATTTATAGTGTTGTTGGTTCAATCAATGTTTAGTAGGTTAATTGGTATTCAAACACATTATTTAGACTAATACTATATTCATATATTTATTTATTTCCTAATTTTGTAGATTATCTCAAGAAATTTAATGTTTAAAAAAAATTGTTGAGTCTATAGGGAAAATGTTTACATGGACCAGACCATCCAAGTAGAGGAGGGGTATAAAATTTTATGAGAATTCATTAGTATATAGTGATGATGCATGAGCAAGCTAGATGATAAGGAATAGAGAGGCTAGGTGTGAGTTGAGAATAGTAGAAATAGGATTCCAATTGTAAGACATAAACAACTAAATAGAGCCCAAGAAAAGTGCACTCAAAGTGAATAATATTTAATTTAAGAAAAACCTTGTGTGCTTAGGAAAAGGTGAATCACCTACATAATCATACTACCAATCAACTAGAGCTAAGATTTGACATGACACATAAGGAGTCCTAAGGAATCAAATGATTTTTGACATAAGGAAATGATGTATGATTATACTAAGCAATTAATATACAACACAAATTGACTAGTACAATATTGAGAGGAAGCTCAAAGAACTATATATATCAATAGAGAACGAATATTGAAGGTTGTTGATTTTATGAACTTGTGGACATTCATGTGACATACTTTCAAGAAAATAGAGAAGTTAACTATATTAGAGAATAGAGGAGTTGAAGAAGTTCATGATAATGTGTATGCCTAGGTTGAGTCCTAGTGTTGTTAAATAATGAAACTAAAGTTCTATGAATGTAAAATTATGTCTTGTGATGTAAAGTCTATTAAATTAATCTACGTATGTTTTAGTATAATATGTGTAAGTGTAGTATGCATGTGAGCTAGTGATAAGGATGACTCCATGAATTAAGTACCCCAAGTCATAGGTGGTTGGGGGAAATAAAGAAGTTGATTTTTATTGAGGCCTTGGTTGATCTATATATCTACCCTTGTGTTGAGAACAAAGTTCCTTTGTCATCCCAATTATGGATGATGGCCATCTTAGTGGTACCAAAAGTTAAATAATGGTCATTTGATGGATGTAGCATGATGGTTATCTTAGTTAGTATGTTGATAGTGTTGCCTTGATTTACCAAGGTGTTTCCTTGTTCTCTTGTGCTTGTGCCAAACAGAGTGATTGTGGCCTTCCTAGATAAAATATTTTAAGTCTAGTTAAGGCTTGATTCAAAGTCCTAAAAGGATGTGTATTCCTATGAGACAAGTAAGTCCTATTGTTACAATAGTTAATTATTGTGTGTACATAACATGCAAGACCATGAGAAATAGAGTAGGGGAAGGACTAAGAATAGATTTCCATAGAATTTCTCAAATAGATAAATCCCTATAGTGAATAGATTAGTTAAGACCTTTGAATGGTTATGCACCTTATCACCACCCTTGTGAAGTGAAATAACCCATTATGAGAGTGGTTAAATTGGAAAGAATGCTTGGTCTTTGAGTGAACAAGTGCATTCTAGAGATGAAAATTGGTAATATTTAATCCCTTTTTCTTAGTAATATTTTTGTATATATGTATATATGTACAAATATATGTATACACATATGGACACATGCACACATGCACATGTACCCATGCATGCACACACACACACACACACATGTATATATATGTTTGTGTATGTATGTATCTAGGACTAGTTACATCCATGATATTAATCTATTCTTAACCTGTAATTAAACTTCTAGTAGGTAGGACTAGTTTCTTTGAAAAATCTTTGGAATATCCTTATCTTCATATGTTTGTATGCATAAAGGGTAGATATATTAGGAAGGTACATTTTGAAAAGAGGGATATATAATATTTAAAATTTTGTTTAAAAGATTTAGGAAATAGTCATCAATTCTTGTTGGAATTGAGATAGCTACCTAAGAGCAACTGTCTAAGATATGGTAACCACATAATCTATAATGAATTTGAACATGTGTTTGCACCATCTATATATGATTAAGTGAGTAAATCTTGAGCCAATATATATTTTCATGAGTAAAGGTGGTTAACTATAAGGCGTTTTTGATATAACTTTTATGATAAATTGAATTATAATGGAAAGACCAAATTCTTGATTGTTTGAGGAATTCTAATTTTTTTAAAGGAAGTATTCTAATCATGTATTCATATTACATTACTTTTATAACTTAAATGTATAATAAAATGTGAGTATTTTTAGTGTCTTACTAAATGAATTAACATAATTGTATTCTCCTTCATTGTGTAGCCCAAAAAGTTTGATGCTTATGTGACTTATTCTTGAGTCTCTTAAGTCTATAACTTGGTAAAATGAGTTCCCTAATGTAATTAAGTGGATATCATTGGAAAACATAATAATTTAAGGATTAAATTTTTAAAGAATCTTCATAAGGAAATCCTTTAGCTCTTACTAGTTTATTTAGGATAGTAGCATTATGTGTAGTCCCTTAAATAAAATCCCTCAATGCCATAGACTCTTGCTAAATTTTTGTATATTTAGAAAGCATTTACAACCTTTCTTTACTTTTATCATATGACTAATTCAATCCCAAGATGTTTCTATTTGATTTAAACTAGTAAATTTTTAAAACCCCTTCACAATAATTGGCTCTATTAAAGTATGCTCGAGACTAGTTCCCCATCCATTCCATGATCCTATAATTTAGGTCAATTGTAAGAGGGTAGTAGTCTATTGATCTATTAGATAAATCCAAAGTCATCTACAAATCAAGGCCAATAATAGGTAAACATGTGTCCTACCATGAATGAGTCAAATGTTACCCTTGTTTCATGAAAATAATGTTTTTGATGTAGGACCATCCAAGTCCATAGAAAATCCCACATTGCCCAAAAATATTTGTAAGTTTTATTTCCTATTTTGGTATTTTTGGTTGTTCTTTGCATCTCATTACGTTAGGAAAATTCTAGTATAATGAAATTCACAAACATGGAGACTTTTTCTAGATGCAGTTTTAAGGCTCAACTGGTAGTTTCACAAAAATAATTAATTTTGAAAATCTATGAAGGATATAGCTAAAATATTTTACAGGGATGTTCGTGGTTGTATTTGGCCCAATGTGACAATTTTTAATGATAGGATTCCTTACTAGTTGAGAGAAATTAAATTTCTCTTTTCATCTAACAAACTATGGAAATGATTAATTCTAGAGTTGCTCAAGAGCTAGAGTAAAATGGTCTGGAAGAGAGGTTTAGGGGGTTATTCAACACATTTTGATTATTTTTCAAATGAAGATTTACTTCCAATCAAAAATTATGTAAAAAGTCATTGATCATGTTTTTTAGCATCTGATGTTAGTCTCACAAATCAAAATTTTGTATTCCCTTGTCTTTGCTTTTCTAAAAGAATTAAAAATGACTCAAGTCACATTCTCAAAGCTTCTATGTGTGAAATCAAATCTTTTGTTGCTACAAAGCCTGCATCATTATTGTCATTAGTTGTAACTATTTGACAATATTCCTTCTTGTTGCAAGTATGTGCTAATTGGTGTTGTCATTGATGTCAACATGTTTGTGTTGTCATTGCTGTCAACTGTGTCGTCTGATGAAGTTAATGTTGTTTGATTCAGTTGCTTTTCTAAAAGGTGGTTTGGATTCTTTGTATATATGCTAAAGGTGCTAAGAATATTCCTATGTAGTTAGGTTCCAAGTGTTTTTGAGAAAATTTGAATAATACTGAAAACAGTGTGTTGAAGGAGCCTTCTAGATTATAGTATACTACTCAAGTTTTTCATTTGCATTCCTTCTGTGTTGGAGATATGAGTGTGTAGTTTGGATATATTGTTGAGAATTGATGTAAGATGCTAAATGCAAAATTTGGTGCTCTAGATCACTGTGAAGTGAAAGTTATGTTCACCATGTTGAAGAATAGGATTTGACAGTGTTTCTAATTTGTGCAGAGGTGTTTGGGAGAAATTATTTTGCTTTGTATTTCTCTGTAGAGTGTTTTTAGGTGTTATGGTTCTAGATATAAGCTTATAATCTCCTTATCTACCTTCCATCCAAAATTCTTTTAGTATGATGATCGGGAAAGCAAGTTCTTGTGTAGCAGAGTTCAACAATGTTGGTTGTGAGCAAATAATGAGCCCTCTATGGGTGAAAGTTCTTGTGGATGAATTTGTTGATTTCAAGGTGACCTCAAGTTGTTCATTGATGTTTCCAAAATATGTTAAATCTCTGTGCATGGTCCTCAAGTTATGGTTGTGATCATGGAAGTGTGTGATGAAGAATCCCCTATGCTTACACTATTTGGTTGACCTAGAAGTTTTTGCTGATTGTGGAGTTCATTTGATGATTATGTGAGTGTTGTGTAGTGTGCTTGGATAGATTTGGGTTCAAGCTAAGGATTAGAGTGGTTCACCTTCCTTCCCTTATGTCGTGGAATGTCTAGGTCTAGACCTAAATCAAATCTTGTGTGTTTGTCAACCTTGGAGATTGTTTCAAGGATTGAAGATTGTGTTTCTAACCTTGAAGATTGTTTTAGGGTTGATGATGATATGAATAAGTGTCAAGATTTTGTGTGTGAATGGGCGCACATGGAAGAAATTGTGTTTGTGATTTGAAAATGATAAAAGAGCAATAAGAGCTTTCATGAGTTAGATGACTGGATAAAATGAGCAAAAGTTGTCTACTATCTTTTGGTATAGGTGTGAAGATGATTATTGTTGTGCTCCATTGGAACTGAACCAATGCATATGTTAGATGTAATTATATCAGTGAACCTCTTCTTCTTTCTTTCCTTTTTAGTGGGCTGTGAGTCCACTTGGACAACGAGTCCCCTACAATGAGCATTCTTTATATGGCAGTGGGCCTCTTGTAATTTGGTATTGCTACTACTTTATATTGTGAGCTAATCCTCACCATGGTTTTTCCCTTTTAGCATTTTCCACATAAAAATCTAGTGTTCTCTTTTGCATGGTGTTGATGTGCTTAAGTTTTTGTTATTTGATTTTCATGTTTAATCTTCATGACAGATTAAGGGTTTCAGTAAACTAATGTGGATGCGATTCTTCTTATGAGGGTTTGAAATTTTTGATACAAATGATTCACCCCCACCTCTCAGTTGTCTTATGCCTTCAACAATTGGTATTAGAGTGAGGTTCCTTTGGAGAAAGCTTAATAGCTTGAGGTAGATCCAAGATGGCAAACAAGAAGGATATTCCCTTGTTTGATGGATCAAAGTATGCACTTTGGAAGGTAAGGATGGAAGCATTTCTAATTTCTCTTGGTTATGAGGTCTAGACATTCATCAAGTCCAATTACACTATACCTGAGAAAGATATAAATATTGAAGATGAAATCAAAACTACAAAAATAGATGGTAAGGAAAAACATGCTCTCTTAAGTTGACTTACTAATTTTGAATTGGTGAAAGTTGTGGATTTGAAAACTGGTAATGAGATTTGGAAAATATTGGAAAGTGTTAATGAAGGATATGAGAAGGTTAAAAAGGATAAAATGCAAAATTTGAAGCTCACTTATGAGACCATGCGAATGTCTGATGATGAAAACATTATAAGCTACTTGCAGAAGGTGGAAGAAGTTTTTAGTGGCATAAAAGGACTTGCTGGGAAGATAGATGATCAAGAAGTCATATTGAAGGTACTTAGAGTTCTTCCTAAATCTTACAGTCATAAGGTTTCAGCTATTGAAAAATTACAAAATTTGAATCAATTTACCAAAGAACAGTTGCTCGGCACTCTAACTACTTTTGGAATAAGAGAGTTTGGCACAAGTAGTGGAACTACAAAAGATGAGACTACCTTTAAAGCTGGTAGAACATAGAAGACTGTTGAATCGGATCTAGAAGACTTTGACGAAGTAGAAGCTAACTTTGTGAGAAGAATAAAAAGGGTACTAGTAAGTTTAGTGGTAAGTTACATTTTAAATGTTTTAGTTGTGGAAAAATAGGTCGCTATGCTTCAAGATGTCTAGAAAGAGCTTTGAGAATTAAGAATAAGGAAAACAAAGGAAGGTTGGTCAATAAAAACTACCATTCAAGTGTTTTTGATGATAACCAAATTTTGAAGATGATATTGATGATGAATGCTTATTTATTGCCATAAGAGATGAAACTAGTTTTCTAACTCTAGAAGATGTGTGAAGAAAAGGATTCCAGATGCATGTGCTAACCCTAAAGGCAATGTAATATCTACTTTTCATTCTAGTAGTGAAAAGGATGACTGGGTCATTGATAGTGGATGCTCTAATCATATGACAGGTGATAAGAGTAAGTTTATTAAAACTAAAAAAATTGATGGTGGATTAGTTAGGTTTGGTGGTGATGAAGCTACTAAGATTTGTGGAAATGGTTCAATCAATTTTGATGGAAAGCATAACACTGATCATGTTCTTTATGTCAAAGGTTTAAAGTATAATCTCTTGAGTGTTGGACAAATGTGTAGCAAAGGGTACAATCTTATGTTTTAGGATGATGGGTGTGAGATTAGAAAAAGATCTAGAACATTAATTACTACTAGAAAGAAGACAGGTGGAAATGTTTATCATCTCAAAGATGGTGTTAGTTATTGTCTTACATCTCATATCAATGTGAGTTGCCTATGGCATAGGAGATTGTGTCACATCAATTTTGATAGCCTAGTAAGAATAAGTTTAGTTCAAGTTGTGAGAGATCTACCAAAGTTAAATAAGCCTATTATTGTTGTTTGTAAGGAATGTCAGTTTAGAAAGAAAAGTAGAAGAAAATTCAAAAGTAAGGATCAATCATCTATCAGATTGTTGGAGTTCGTGCATAAAGACCTATGGGGTCTTACCAGAGTAACAAGTTTTCAATGTGATGGGTATTTCATGTTATTTATGGATGATTGCTCTAGAATGACTTGGGTCACTTTTCTTAAGGAAAAATTAGAAGCCCTAGATAAGTTTAAAGATTTTAAAGCAATGGTTAAAAATGAATTGGATACGAAAATCAAATGTTTGATGTCTAACAAAGGTGGAGAGTTTACTTCTAATAAGTTTAACATGTTTTGTGAGAATAATGGGATAAAGAGGCATCTATCAACTCCTAGAACTCCTTAGCAGAATGGAATGGTTGAAAGGAAGAACTTGACTATTCAAGAAGCTGCAAGGACAATGATAAAGGAAGTAAACCTATCAGAAGTCTACTGGAGAGAATCAATTCATACTATTGTTTACATATAGAATAGAGTACAAGTGAAAGTAAATGATAGAAAGACTCCCTGTGAGCTATGGTATGGAAGGATTCCCACGATTAAATATTTCAATGTTTTTGGAAGCAAATGTTATATGAGAAGAGATGAAGAACTAGGAAAGTTTGATGCAAGAATCTATGAAGGTATTTTCCATAGATAATCTAACAAAAATAAAGATTACTGGTGCTATAATAAGAGTCTAAGAAAGATTGTTGAAAGTGCTAATGTCAAGGTTGATGAAGATATATAGAAGTTTTTAGAGATTAATGGATATGAATCAGATGAGTCCTCTTGCGAGGAAGAAAAAAAGACCAAAGAGAAGGAAGTACAGGTTGAAGCTCAAGAAACCCAAGAAATACAAGTATAAGTTGAAGAATAAGAAGCTCTAGAAATGCTCCTAAAACTCCCAAATATGTGCATAGGCATCACACTGGAGATTAGATTATTGGTGACAAGAGAAAAGATGTACTAACAAGAAGTAGAGCTACTAAAGATTAGGTAAATTAATGCTTACTTTCAAAAGTTGAACCTAAAACAGTAGTTGAGGCATGAAAGGATGAGTATTGGATCAAAGATATGGAAGAAGAACTGATGCAGATTGAGAAGAATTAGACTTGGGAACTAGTTCCAAGACCAAAGAATAAGAATGTGATTGGAACTAAGTGGGTATATAGGAACAAGTTGAATGATAATGGAGAAGTGGTAAGGAATAAGGAAAGACTTGTGTGTAAGCAGTACTCACAAGTGGAAGGAATAGACTATAAGGAAACTTTTGCCCCTATGGACAGAATGGAGGTTACTAGGTTGTTTCTCACTTAAGGATTTCAAAGTATATCAAATGAATGTGAAGTCTACTTTTTTGAATGGTGAATTAGAAGAGGAAGTATACATAGAGTAGATGGATGGATTTTAGTTATTAGACAAACTAGGTATGGTATGCAGGTTAAAGAAGGCATTGTATGGACTAAAGAAAGTTCCTAGAGCTTGGTATGCAAATAGTAATTTATAAATCAAGGTAGGATAAAATCAAATCTTGATTGTTCAGGTCTATGTGGATGACATAATCTTCAGTGGAAATGAAAGTATGTGTAAGAACTTTGCAGATGAGATGCCAAAAGAATTTGAGATGTCAATATGTGAATAAATAAACTTCTTTCTTGGACTGCAAATTAATCAGACAAATAAGGGCATTTTCATTTCTCAATCAAAGTATGTAAAGGAATTATTGAAGAAATTTGGAATGGAAGATTCTAAACAAGTTTGTACTCCTATAACAATTGGTTGCAAGATAACCAAAAATTATCAATCCCTTAAGGTTGATTAGAGAAAATATAGATCAATGATTGGACTACTATAGCTAACTGCTACTAGACCAAATATCATGCATGTGGTCTATCTTGCGGCAAGATTTCAAGAAGATCCTAGAGAGTCACATGTCATGGGAGTGAAGAGGATATTCAGGTATTTGAAGGGCACTCTAGATCATGGTTTGTGGGATCCTAAGAACAATGACTATAACCTAGTGCCTACACAGATGCAGATTGGGCTGGATATGTAGATGAAAGAAAAAGTACAAGTGGTGGTGAATTATTTCTTGGAGATAGAGTTGTATCTTGGCTAAGCAAGAAGTAGGATTTAGTATCCTTATCTACTGTAGAGGCATAGTACATTGCAACAACATCCTATTGTACATAGGTGTTATGGATGAGACAAACCTTGAAGGATGTCAAAGTTGAGTATGATGATCTAATTACTATCTTCTATGATAATACCAGTGCCACTAACATTTCAAAGAATCCAGTGCTGAATTCAAAGACAAAGCATATTTCATTTAGGTGTCACTTTTTGAGAGATAAGCTTGTAGAGAATGAAGTGAAGCTTGAGTATGTGCCTACAAAGGATCAGGTTGCTGACATATTCACCAAGGCTCTTCTTGAGGATACATTTGAGTGTCTCTAGGATAAGTTAGGGTTTATTTCCCCTTCTTCTTTGAAATAGATGCATAAGGAGATGCATCAGTACAATGCGATTCAAGATTCATTCTTTTTTAGACTGATGATGGAGGCTACCACTTAGGGGGAGATGGTAGTAGTGTTAATGATTATTGTAGATAAATGAAGTATATAGAGTAGTTGAGGATAGTACAAGTATGTGTAGTATCACAATCAAGGGGAGAGAGTTTTGATAAAAAATGTCACCCTTTGCCATTGATGTCAAAGGAGGAGAGAGTTCATGTGAAAAACAAAGGCAAAGGAAGAAAGCAAGATGTGTAAAAGAAAGGGGGAGAGTAAGATTAGTGTAGAGTTGTGTCATGATGGTTTTTCAAATCATATGTTTCCGTCAATGACAAAGGGGGAGATTGTTGCAATAATGTGCTAGTAAGTGTTGTCATTGATGTCAACATGCTTGTGTTGACATTGGTGTCAATTGTGCCTTCTGATGATGTTAATGTTGTTTAGTGTTGTTTGATTCAGTTGCTTTTCTAAAAGGTGGCTTGGATGCTTTGTATAGATGCTAAAGGTGTTGAGATTATGCCTATCTAGTTGGGTTCCAAGTAGTTTTGAGAAAATTTGAATAATACTGAAAATAGTGTGTTGAAGGAGCCTTCTGGCTTATAGTATACTGCTAGAGTTTTTACTCCGCATTTCTTCTATGTTGGAGATCTAAGTGTGTGGTTTGGATATAATGTTGAGAAGTGGTGTAAGATGCTAAATCTAGAATTTTGTGCCCCATAGCTCTGTGAAGTGAAAGTTATATGTTCACCAAGTTGAAGAACAGGATTTGACAGTGTTTCTGATTTGTGCAAAGGTGTCTGGGAGAAATTATTTTGCTCCACATTTCTTGACAGAGATTTTTTAGGTGTTACAGTTATGGATTTAATCTTATAAGGTCCTTATCTACCTTCTATCCAAAATTCTTGTGGTATGATTCTCTAGAAAGCAAGTTCTTGTGTAGTAGAGTTTGACAGTGTTGGTTATGAGCAAACAATGAGCCCTCTTTAGTTGAAAGTTGTTGTGGATGAATTTTTTGATTTCAAGGTGACTTCAAGTTGTTCATGGATGTTTCTAGAATGTGTTAAATCTTTGTGCATGGTCCCCAAGTTATGGTTGTGATCATGGAAGTGTGTGATGAAGAATCCCCTATGTTTACACCATTTGGCCGACCTAGAAGTTTGTGTTGATTGTGGAGTTGATTTAGTGATTATGTTAGTATTGTGTAGAATTCTTGGATAGATTTGGGTTTGTGATAAGGCTTAGAGTGGTTCACTTTCATTCCCTTACATCATGGAATGTTTAGGTCTAGACCTAATTCAAGTCTTGTGTGTTTGCTGGCCTTGGAGACTATTTCAAGGATTGAAGATTGTGTTGTTGACCTTGAAGATTGTTTCAAGGTTGATGATGATATAAATAAGTGTTAAGAATTCATGTGTGAATTGGTGCGCATGGTAGAAATATTTTTTGTGATGTGAAAATGATAAAAGGCCAGTAAGTGCTTTCATGAGTTAGATGACTGGATGTAGTGAGCAGAAGGTGTCTACTATCTTTTGGTATAGGTGTGAAGGTGGTGATTGTTGTGCTTCATTGGAACTGAACCCATGCATATGTTAGATACAATTATATTAATGAACCTCTTCTTATTTCTTTCTTTTTTAGTGGGTAGTGAGTCCACTTGGACAGTGAATCCCCTCTAGTGAGCATTCTTTGTATGGCAGTGAGCCTCTTGTAATTTGGTGTTGCTACTACTTTATATTGTGAGCTAATCCTCACCGTGTTTTTTCCCTTTTAAGGTTTTCCATGTAAAAATCTAGTGTTCTCTTGTGCATGGTGTTGATGCACGCTTAAGTTTTTGTTATTTGATTTTCATGTTTAATCTTTGTGATAGATTAAGGGTTTAAGTAAACTAATGTGGATGTGATTATGCTTATGAGGGTTTGAAATTTGTGATACAACTGATTCACCCCCCATCTCAGTTGTCTTGAGTCTTCAACACTTCTAAGGATAAATAGAAAAGTTGTGATCATTTGAAAGATTAAGCATGAAATTGGAATATTGCAAGAAAATTGACATGGCACATGAACTGTTCGACAAAAGTAAGTGTTTTTTATTTTGAGGCCCCATAACAGATCAGTAAGGAGGTGTGGATTAAATAAAAATGTATATTTTTTTCATTTACCTTTATATAATAGAATAGAGATAGAGGCACACTTTAGAGAATGAAAATTATTTAAAGAGAAAATGCTATGGATTGAAACACATTTTTTTGGTCAATAAGCAAAGTTTTGAAGCTACTAGAGAGTGTTGAATGACGTTAAAAATAACAAAGATGAGGAAGCATCTCAAAAAAGTAAAGAGAGGGCATAGGATATTAAGGCCACCAAAGAAAGTAAAAAAGATAGAGTGCCCAAGATATGGGCATCTAAATTTGATTTTTGTTGTAGAGAGATAGAGAGGGTTGCAGAAGAATATAAGGTTGCCAAGAAAGTGAAGAAAGAGATCACCTAAGAAAAAGATAGGGAAGGTGCTAGGAAGTTGTGAAAGGTAAAGAGAGGATTATGATGTTGTGCATGTGACTAAGGTTACCAATCATGTTTTTAATGTAAAGATAGTGAAGTTTGTGATGTAAGTTATAGGAAATCTTTATTGTAGCAGATTGTAAGATATCATGCAAGTATTTTTGAATTGATTTTATAACATATTAAATGCTAGTACTTGCCATTTCAAATGTATACTCTAGGATTTCAATAAAGATTTCAATTTATTCATTATGGTGAATTTTGTGAGGATTTTGTAAGGTTGGCTGCTTAATTTAGTAGTTTGTAAAGACCCTTGAATTTTGAATTGTGTCAATTGGTATCAGAGCAAGTTTGATACTAGAATGTGTGTGAGGAGAAAGATTTCAAACTTGAGGTGAATTGATTGTTAGAAATATGATTGTACAACCTTGGAAGCTAGAAGGTGTCTTAGAGAGCCCTAGGAGATTTGTTGCAGAAGAGGAAGTTCTATGACTACAGAGAGCTAGATGCTCTAAGTAATTTGTTGCAGGTATGAGAAGGAGCCCGTAACTATAGAGGGTAGAGGAGGTACAAGAAGCTAGAAAAGGTAAGATTTTTTTAGAAATTTTGATTAAATTTGTGAGATATTTGTTGCAAGTAGATTCAATCAATTGCAGAGGGTTCATACCCTAGAAATTGGAGAGATTGTTGCAAGTGGAATCTTGTGACTGCAAGGGGACATGTGAGTCAGAAAAATTTGTAGATGACTACAAAAGTGAATGAAAATATCTTTAAAAAGGAGGACAAGAAAGGTCATGAAGAGATTGGTAAAAAGTTTATTCATGGAACAATGAGAAAGAAGGTATGTAGAAAGTGTTTATGAAGAGTTGAGGAGAGTCTAGGCTAGACTAGTTGCATTAGGAATTGATTAGAGTAGAGGAAATATTGTAGACAAAAGAGAATATGAGAAAGAATTACATGAAGGTAACATGGTAGAAATTAAAAAGTATGATGTTGAATGAAATAAAGAAGGCATAGATTTCTATCCTAAAGAAAGCAAATTTTTGAGTAAATGTGATGAAATGAAAGAGTCTAGTGAAAAGGAAATCCTCTTGGAAGAGGATAGTGAAAGGAGAAATGATGAAGAAAAGTGTTGTAGCCCTTTAGTAGAAATTTCATAGAAATATGAACATGTGGGAGGAGCCCACACAAGTGTTAATGGAGTATTAAAACAAGAGAAAATGAAAGAGAGAAGAAAAGAAAGATAAAGAATGTAAAGAAGGTGATTTCATAACACAGGTTGCAGTAGTAGAGAGGAAGTGGTTTGAGTTGTGTCAAACAAATGATAGAATAATAGAAATAAATCGATTGATTTTAAAATCATATTTTGAAATTGAAAAGATTGCAGGTGGAGGAAGAGCTAAAAAAATTGTGAATGAGAAGGATAATGATGAAGTTCCTATTTTATCTAGTATTGCTTTGTTTCAAGGAAGTAAGAAAGATAAAGAAAATTTGATAGACTTTGAAGATCCTATATTTGATGAGAAGATTGGCGAGGATGAGAAAACTATATTGGAAGAAGAAATGAGATAAATAAATACGTTACTAGAAGGAGATTTATCAGATGAATTTGAGGAGTTCATGGAGAAAATGCAGATTATTGCAAAGAAAGAAGACAAGCAGATGGGAGAAGTTAAGTCCTTTAATTTTTCTAACATTAGTTTATGAACTAGTGAAGAAGGAGATGAAGCAGAGAATCATGGCACTAAAGAAGAAGATAAGAAGGAACTTGTGGAACATTTGCTAGCTATAGTTTTAGTTGAGAAATTTGTGTGCAAGTGTGAATGAAGGTGGAGTAAAAAGAGGAAATAAAATAGAATGCTACAAAGATGGCATTGACGAGAAGATCCTCATGCAACAGGATGAAAGAGAAAAATGGAAGGTTACAACAGGAACATGTCTTTTGGAAGGCATGTAACAATCGATAAGAGATGATCAGGAAGAAGAAAAGAATAAGGTTACAACATAAGCAATTATTTTTAAAGGAATGGAGGAAGTAGAGAAAGAAGTTGTAGATGATGGTGAAGATGAGAATAATAATATTTTAAAAAAATATATTTTATTTAAATGTTAAATATATATAAAAGCAACTTATTACCTTAAGCTATATTTCTAATGTTACTAAGTTTTTCATTATATACAATTAGTATTTATCAACCTCCATAGACATTTTTGTTACACTTTATGAACTTTAATTTTAAGTTTAATTTTTTGATGTAAAACATTATACACTTGAATCTAAAAATAGGTAAAATCAAGATCATGGAATGTGGAGAACTAATGCCTACAATTTAATAAATTACCAATCCTATGTGAAATTCATATTTTTGAAAAATGTTCATTGGGATAACGTGTCATAATCATGTATGAGAGATTTATTTAGTCTTAAGGAAACATTTTTTAGACCTCTATATTTTTTTAATATATAAGTGTTTTGGACACTAAAAATACAAATTTAAAGTATACATACTAAAATTATGACTAGTAAAATTTTAAACACTTAAATTGAAATATAATTTACAATAAACTAAAATTTAGGTATCTAAGATTTTAGATATTAAGTTTCGTTATTCTAGTGATATAACTATTATCTTTTTATGGAAAAATTGTATTTGTAGTAATGAGAATTGATTTAAAAAATGCATTAACCTACTCCATACTTAGTCTTTGAGATCATTCTAAAAGGCTCTTCCATTCATCTTCTTAACTTTAATAGTTACTTTCAAAGAGTATTGTTTGTTTTTCCTTAAACTTTCATTGATTTTCTTATGAATTCTTCTTCAATATAATGCACTTAAAATATTGTGAACTTCCTTTCACATTACTAGATAATCTCTCTAAAAAGATAGGAGCTTACTACTTTTGTTTTTAAATGACAAATGATCTCTATTTGTACTTCATGAAAGTCAAAGTAAATTTTTTGCATGACATACAAAGACTTTGATATAACCATGAAATATAAGAACCTAGTTTACCTCTTCAATGGTACCAATATAACTTATTAGAACAAATTGACAACCATCTAGAATGACTTTACAAGCAATACCTCATTATCATTGATAAAAGATAAAATTAGGTGGCCCCACATTGAGTCCCTAAACATATATCCCTTGAGAGCTATGCAATACTATTAACATGTATTCTAATAAAGTATGGCTTTGAGCTATATCTTTGATAATTCAATGCTGGCATGTCTTCATTTTTCCTTCACACAGACTTTTAATCACTTATGCAATGAGGGCTTTTCAATTTCCATGCCACCCTATTTTGCCTTGAATACTTCTGGACCCCTAGATGGCAACTCATGATATCAGATGTTCTTGATATTTCTGCTGATATTTCAAACATATATGTCATGCCATTCCTAAACGTGGGGGCTTCTCAGAAAAAGTTGTGGGGTTATAAGTCAAAGATACGAAAACTTTTCTTGGTGATGATTGAGGAATAACATTGGCACATTAATCAAGAATAGAATCTCTTTTTTAAAAGAGGTCATTCATGTTTGCCAACGTCAAGACAGGAATGGTGTAGTTGTAAATTGTGGATAACATGTGATCGCTTGAGAATATTTTGAACTGTTCTGGATTCTTTTATCTTCTATCTTCAAAATCTCTATAAATTGGCTCAAACAATCCTCAAACTACAAAATTCAAATGTATTCCTATATTTTATAGGATATTATATATATCTTTAAGTTTTCACAAGTTTTGGTTCAAATCTCTACATGGTTTGTTGCGTCAAACATTCAAAGGGAGTTGTTTTTTACTCCCCTCAAAGGCTTCCTAAATCTTAGAAGAGCAGTGAAATCTTTTCTTTTCTTTTCTCATGGTTTTGGAAGACCCGAGAGGTGGAACAAAAAATTGCTATCTCTGATTTATCTTCACTTCATCAATGGTCTTTAAAATGGTAAAGATATCATGGCACTTGTTTCTCAGTATTCTCTTCTGATTTTGTAAAAAAAGATTCATCTTATTGTTTCTTAATAATACCTTTCATCTAAGTTCCTAAATTTTTACCAGCATTCTGTTTCTCTTTTTATAAAGTTTTAAATAGGTATTGACTGCTATTTGACATTGCAGAATGGACAGACCATTTCATGAAAGTAATGTGGAAATTGGATGTACTCTGTTTAGACCGACACTCTATTTTGGACCAACATTCTGTTTTATCTAAAAAAATATTGAAAATAGGTTATTTAGAAAGTAAAAATATAAAATAAGTTATATACAGAAAATTTAATTTTATATTAGAAAAATAATAGCTTTAGAGAATAATGTTGTTGCTTCTTATTTTCTCTTATTCAATCTGTTACATAGGTTGTTAATTATTGTACAAAATGCATATATTTCTAATGACTTTTGGAAATTTTTTAAAATCTAGATAGTTTTAAATAATACTTTGATAGTGTTGGATAAGTATTGCATACCTTCTATGTTTAATAATCAGGGCGGGATCAAAATTGGATTTTATTTTGGGATTTTTCTCTATTTTTTCCCATGTTTAAAGCTCTCATGTTTATCTTTTGCATGTTCTCATGTAATATGTAAAACTGCTTTCAATGTGCCTATTTATATTGTCACATGCTTAAGGGAGAAGCCAAAGAGATTCATTATTATATTGGAGAATAATTATGTTTTTGAAAAGTATAAATTTTTATTGTTTTGGGTCTTTTACATGGAAGGGTTTTCCCAACTAAAAATATTGTGTATTGTGTTTTCTTTCCATTATCCTATTTTTTTGTTTTAGACTGTATATGTACTACTTCTATTTATAGGTTTATTGGACTTGTTTTTCACTACAA
The DNA here is from genome assembly GCA_027924645.1 of Cunninghamia lanceolata. NCBI lineage: Eukaryota > Viridiplantae > Streptophyta > Pinopsida > Cupressales > Cupressaceae > Cunninghamia > Cunninghamia lanceolata. Next base: position 1,578,832 of record BSBN01000652.1, on the reverse strand, counting down.
ATAGCTTCTACAACAAAATAAATATACTCTAGTTGATTCTAAATGTAAAATGTTCTTGCGGATTAGATATATGTTCACTAATGCAACTATACAAAAGATGATGTGAGGGACAAGATAATATTTCTATCACCCTCCTTTATTCTTGATTAGAATATTTCTATGCATTTGATCTCAAATTGATTGCTCCAAGATTTCATCTCAGTCACTCAAAACCTTCTTTTCCCCAAACTTTTGTAAATATGTTTGCAACTTGTTTCTTTGACTTGCAAAATTCTAATTTAATTTCTCCATCACCAATAAGCTCTTAGATGAAATGAAATCTAATATCAATGTGTTTACTTCATCTATGATAAACTAAAGACTTTGACAATGGTATGGTTGCATTATTATCATAAAATATTTTTGTTGTAGATTCATATATTTGATTAATCTCACCCAAAGCTTTTTGAAACCACACTAGGTGACAAGTGGTTGATGTTGTTAAAACATATTCTACTTCAATAGTAGAAAGGGAAACAAGAAACTGTTTCTTAGAAGACCAGGAGACTAGACCTAATCCTAGATAAAATATATATTCTATTATCTTTTCAAAAGGTAAAGATCTAAAATAGTATCATGGCATTTACCATTATTTTCCTTAGATGTTATAATGAAAGATTCATATTAGTATCTTTTAGTAATACCTATCAACTAATTTCCTAAGATTTTTATGGCAATTTGTTTCTATTTTATAAATTTTTAAATTGGTATTGACTGTTAATTGACTATTGAATAGTTAGAACATCTAATGATACTAATGTTGAAATCAGGTGTGCTCTATTTTAGAATAATGCTTTTGTTATGGACCAATCTCTAATTTTATTAAAATAACATAAAAAATAGGATGTTGTCTAGAATGTAGAAATACAAAATAAGTTATACATGAAAAATTTAATTTTATATTAAAAAAATATTAGTTTTATAAAACAACGCTACTACTTTTTATACTTTCTTCATCTAATCTAATACATATATTGTTAATTATAATTTTATAGAATATGCATACATTTCCAACAGATTCAAGAACTTCTCTTATATTTAGACAATTCTAAGTAATACCCTGATAGATTCTACAACAAGATGCATATATTTCTAGACTATTCTATATTATAAAATTCTCTTGTGGATTAGGTGTCTATTCACTAATACAACTATAAAAAAGAAGACGTAAATGGAAAGATAATATTTCTAAGACCCGCCCTTAGTCTTGATTTGAACATTGCTCTGCATATAATATGAAATTGATTACTCTGAGATTTCTTTTTAGTTACTCAAAATCCTCTTGTGTCAAAAATTTATAAATATTTTTGCAACTTTTCCTTTGACCTCAAAAATCAAAATTTAAGTTCTATATAACCAATAAAATCTTAGATGAAATAAAATTGAAAATCAATGTGTTTACTTCTTCCATGAAAATTAGATAGTTTGATAATCCTATGGTTGCATTATTATCACAAAATATTTTTGTTGTAGATCTTCATGTACTTGATTTAGTTCATACAAAACCTTTCTAAATCATACTACTTGATAAGTGGTTCATGTAGCTACAATATATTCTACTTCAATAGTTGAAAGTGAAATATTAAATGATTTTCTAGAATACCAAAAGACTACACTTGATCTAATATTATATATATAGAAGTAATTTTTCTATCATCAATAGTTTTAGCCCAATCACTATCAATAATTCCAACAAGTGTAAGATTATTTATCATTACTTAGAAAACCCAATGATCATTAGTTCCATTTGTATATCTCATAATTATTCTTCCTACTTGCAAATGAGTGTCCTTTGTTGTCTCCATAAATCATGAAATCAAACTAATCACATACATTATGTCTCACCCAGTGGCCATTAGGTAAATCAAACTTCCAACAAATCATTTGTATTGAGTTGAATCAATTTTGTTTGTTATCATCCTTCAGTAATTTTTCACCTATGGTAACATGTGTACAAGTTAGTTTTTCATTCTCCCTTCTAAGTCTCTCTAAATTGTCTTTTGCATATTTACTTTGTGAAATAAATATTTAATCATTCATTTGACAAACTTCAATTTCTAGAAACTATTTCAGCATTCCTAAGTCAATCATCTCAAATTCTCCTTCCATTGTTATAGTGGATTCATTAACTAAAATATCATCATTCCTTATATAAATCAAATTAACTACAAAAAAACTATCAATATTTGTCTTTATTTACATAGTTTGACATAAAGAGTAAACTCACTTGAGTACATGGAAAATCCATCCTTCAGAACATAAAAAATTAATGTAGTTATATTGAACCCTAGGCACTTGCTTGAGTCGATATAACATTTTATTCAATTTATAGAATTTTCATTGTTGTCCTTCCAAATTCATAACCTAGTGGTTGATCAATGTAATCCTCTTCTTCCTCCTCTCTATTTAGAAATGCAAAATTAACATCCATGTTATAGAATTCCCATTTTTGTTGATGCTAGAAGCATTCTCATTGTGTCAACCCAAGTTCTATAGTTGAATAACTTTAATTGTAATCAATAATAAGATTTTATGAATATCCTTTTGCGACAAATATTTCTTTAGAATTTTTAAAGTCACCACTCAAATTAAACTTTATCTTAGACACTCATTTCATATCAATAGTTTTCTTCCTTGTTGGAAGATCTATCAATTCCCATATTTTTTTAATAAGAAAAGGGGTAAAAACTTTGTTGATCTAGAAAATCCTTACAAAGCCAAAGAGTAAAACAAACCCATCAGGGGTCAAGGAACCAAGCCCAATAATTTAGGACATGCCTATGAAACATCTCATGTCCTCCATAACCCCATCTTCAAGAACCTGGGAAAGACACTCAGGAAGGCTTTCCTAGTCCTCCACATTCTAGGTACCCATCTGCTTAGACACCTATCTAACCAAGCCATTTGCCACCTTATTCCATTCCCTACGAATATGACAAAAGGTGATAGACACCAAAACTCCACTCAAAGTAATGATTTACCTAACCACAACCTCCATTTACTAATTCACATCATCAAGACACCGCTTATTTAGCATATCAATAACAACCTGAGAATCTGACTCGCAAACAATCTGCCTCCAATCCAAGGCGCAAGCCCATTCCAATGCTAGAAGGATAGCCAAGGCCTCCATCAAGTTATTAGTTTGCTGACCTTTGTATATAGAAAAAAAGAAAACCACCACCCTTGAGCTATCCCTTCCAATACCACCTACCCCAACATGCATAGCATTACCTCTGGATGACCCATCAGTGTTAATTTTCAGCTCTCGAAGAGGAGGGGGGCCCCAATGACCACTTTGCTGAGTCTTCCCCCTACCACACCATCGCTATCCAGATAAGAGGCTCCTCCTCCAACCAACATAAAGACCGAAAGTTCTAACCACACCCAAATCACTAGGGTCCACAAGAACAGACAAGTCACACTTAGCTGCTAGGGTGTCCTGGAAAACCCCATAGATTCTCAACCAAAGCTGACCAACTAGCAGCTTTTTATTCAAAAAAACCATGTGGTTGCATTCCAACCATATATGCCATATAATCATTCTTGGACCAATATCCCAAGCTATTTGAAGAAAATAAGTTCTAGCTAGAGAATTCCCCTGTCCCTTCCAAAATTCATCCAAAGTGTACACATGTCTACATGGCCGACTCTAGATATTCCACTAGTAGTGCCAAATCATTCTAGCAAAGGAGCACTGAAAAAAGAGATGGGAAGTACCCTCTTGATGGCAATTGTACATGACACACATAGAAGGCCCCTGAAAACCATGCTTCCAAAGATTCTCCCAAGTAAGGCATCATCTTTGAACCACAAGCTAAGAGAAGAAATTTCTCTTAGGCCAAGCAAACTTATCCCAAACCTATTTCCACCACAATACCCCCAAGCTCCTAAAAACCTAGTTGTCCAACACCTGATAACCAGAGGCAACATAAAATTTGCCTTTTGGATCAGGTCTCTAGGCTAGAACATCCCTCTCTCGAAAAGAATTACAAACCTGACCAACCAAAATAGCAGCCAACTCCCATCAATCTTCCTTTGAACCCCCACGGGGCCACTCCTACAGGTCCTTCCACATGTACACAATAACTTGATTAAGAACCTAGGGGGATTTGAAATCCACCACCCAACACCAACTGACATCAACAAAGTGATCACATAAAACCTATAGATGCGGGTGAGTTGACATAATAGGAAGATGGCCATCCCAAGAATCAAACCAGAAAAGAGCCTCCCAAAAACTATTACAAATCCAAAACAACCCCTATTTGACCAACTTGGCACCTCTTTTAAGGGTACCTCAAATCATAGAGCCCTTCCCCGCCAAGCTGAAATGAGGCACATCAGCACTCTCAACCTCCTCTGGATATTTGGAGGAGAGGATTTTAGCCCATTTCTGATGTTATTAGAACACCATCTCCAATATAGCTAAGCATCTAAAGCTTGCCCATTCAAATTAGTCCTTCTTAAACCTAGGCCACCTTCTTACTTCAACCTACAGGTATCATCCCATTTTACCAAACTCCACTTCCTATAAAGAAGATTTCTAGACCAAAGAAATTGGCGACACAGAATCTCAAAGTCCTTGATGAAGCTAGAAGGGGTAGATAGCACAAAACCCCTATGCAAAGGTAGAGCTTGGACCATTGTCTTCAAAAGAGTCACTCTCCCCGTAGTAGAGATCCACCTACAAGTCCAATGGCTAACCAATCTGCTGATCTTATCAATAATCTCCATCCAAAACAGTGTGGGAAGTGACCAAACAACAAGAGGAATGCTAATGTACACAAAAGGGAGTGAGCCAATCTGAAATCTAAGAATACCAACAATTCTCTTTTGAATAAGCTTAGCAGTGTTAAAGAAATAAATAAAGGACTTCCTTTCATTAATACTTTGTCCCGAAGCAGCCAAATAATTAACTAAGACTTCCCACCAATTAATAACTTCCACAACTATGGCTCTACCCATCGGAGCAGTATCATCCATAAACTAAAGATGGGATTGGGGGGGAATATTATTTCCCCAATTCTAACCTTGGATGAGACCCAAATCCACATGAGATCATATAAATCTCCCTAAGCCTTCAACCAATAAAATGAAAAGGTAGGTGGATAAAGGATCCCCTTGCCAAAGTCCCCTAGAAGCTCTGAACAGATTAGTCAACTCACCATTGATCAACATAGAGAATGAAGAAGACATGACACAACTCTTGACCCATTCAATCCAAGCTTTGTCGAAACCAAATGCCCTCAGGATCTTGAATAAGAAGGCCCATTTTACATGATCATAAGATTTAACCATTTCTAGTTTGATAAACATGGCCATTTCTCTGAAGGAAGCCATAGAGTGAATAGTTTCTACTACAATAATAACTCCATCTAGAGTTTGCTTACCAACAACAAAGCCACCTTGCTCTTCAAAAGTTAACCTGCTTAACCAAGGCTTTAGACATTCCACAATCAGCTTTGTAATTATCTTATACACCACATTACATAAGCCAATTGGCCTAAAAAGATCTAAAGAATTGGCACCTTCCTTTTTAAGGATGAGAGACAAAAAAGTAGCATTCATGGCCTTCAGCATTTGCTTATTCTTGTGAGATTCTGGGCTACCTCAAGCAGATCCATTTTGACCACCTCCCAAAATTCATGGAATAACTCCACTGAGAACCCATCTAGCCCTGGAGATTTTCCTTTTTTCATCTGGAAGACAATATCTTCAAGCTCCTACAAAGAAATCATATTAAGCAAAGATTCATTCATTTCACTGGTAACAAGATGCGGTATAGTAGCTAGTATCGCAGCTTCCTCCTCATCCGTTGGAGGTGAATTTTTAGAGAACAAAGCAGGAAAAAAGTGGACAGCTTCCTTTGAAATTGCATCAGAGGAAGACAGAAGAACCCCATCCAAAGGCAAAAGGGAAGAGATAATATTACCCCACCTTCTGTCTTTAACAGAGTTATGAAAGAAGGAAGTGTTCCAATCTCCCTCTTGGAGCCAATCAATCTAGGACTTTTGCTTCGAGAAAATTTCCTCTTAATTCCCATTCTTCAACTTCCTTCACCGTATAAGCTTCCAGCTTGCCATTTTCTTCAGTGAGACCCTGGTCACGAATTTGATGAGTAATAGAGTCCAATTAAGCTTGTGCATCCCACTTAGCTTGAAAAACATTACCAAAATGATGCCTATTCCAGTGTTTCAACATATAGTTAACATATTGGAGTCTCTTGGAGAAGGATTACATTGCAGTACCATGCTCTTGCTTCTTGAGATGCCACCAACCAAAACCAGATCATGGAGAGACCCATCTCTAAGCCACATGAGCTGAACTCTAAACGACTACGTTTTAGGACACCGAGATAATTCCACTACAATCTTAATCGGCTAGTGATCAGATCCTCACCAATCCAAAATCTTAGAGCTAATCAACCACCTATCACCAACCCAAAAACTAGACATCAAAAATATGTCCAATCTTTCTAATATAGTAGCTTCCCCACTTCTCCTATTATTCCAAGTAAACACCCCATTGGTGGGCTTACTATCAACCAAGTTCAAGAGAGCCACATTCTCCCATAGGAGATCTAAGGAAGGATCTAGACAAGCACTACCACACCTCTTCTCCTCTAGAGTGGAGACATCATTGAAGTCACCCACCAGAATCCAAGGGAGAAAAGGATCTAAAGAGCGCACATATCATACATGAGCCCATAGCTAAATCTTGCCATGTAGATTAGTAGGAGAATAAAAATTAGAGAGAATAATTCTCACTTGACTCCACATTGGAAGAAATAAGATAAATAGAATACTTGCAAGAGAGCCACCAGATCAGACTATATCTACGTAGATCCCATAAATAGGCCACTCCACTAGAGCTACCATTCACTCCCACACACTGACACTGACCCCTACTCCAAATCTTCGGAGCCACATTCATCATACTTTCAACTGATATTTTAGTTTCTTGGAGGAACACCAAATCCAGAGAATGAACATGAATCAATTCCTGAATAGCCTTTTCTCTAGGGATGCTATTCATACCCCTCACATTCTATGAGAGCACAATCATCACTGAGGTTGGGAGAAGTGAGCATCAATAGTCCTCACCGATCCAGACTCTACCAACGTCTCACCAGTTAACTTAACCTTTTCTTGGTCCTTCTTCCTTCCAACCTTAAGAGGTTTCTTAGGGGCCCCTTTTTTGGGGGGCTTTTTCTATAAACTCAAAGCAGGAGAAGAAGCCTTCTTTTTACCTAGTTCAGCAACATTCCTCTCAATAGGGTAACCAGAACTAGTAACATCAAGACCTTCAATATCTTCTAGTGCCAAACCCAACTCACCTTTAATAAACCTAGGGGTGGGAAGATTAGTGTCCATCTGAGTCTCCTACACCCCAAACTAAACTTAGCAGGAGCCATCATCAGGTTTGTTGTCAGGATCTCTCTCCACTAAGGAGCCATCTGTCACCTACAAGTCTAACAGAATCCCATCTTCCTAAACCAAATCCTCTCAAGCATCAAACCTATTAAAGGTCTGCTCCTCCTGCCTATCCTTGGGGGTTCTCTTCTGACCTCTACCCCTATTATGAGGCTTAACTGGGAAAAAGCCCTCCTTATTAGCCACCACCCCCTGCATGGGTACCTTACCCTTATCCATCTTCAGGGCAAAGTGCAAAGGAGCATTACTCGAAATAGAGGCATGGATAACCTGGGGGCACTTATGTTGAGGATGGCCATATTCATGACACAGGTGTCATCTGAAAGGTAATGCCTCATAATCAAGCTGCTAATTCCAAAAAGAAGAATCAATAGACATGTCTATGGAATCATGCAGCAGGTTATTCAAATCAATTTCCACACACACGAGCAAAGGAAAGAACCCTCTTATTTAGTGTTTCTTGAGACAGACCAATAGGCTTTGCTAGCAACAAGGCAATCATCTGCAGTATATCACTTCTCCAGCATTCAAGTGGAAGATGCAAGAGATGGACCAAAACTGGTACTCTTGTAGGTAGTTCCTCTATCAAGTTAAATCCACCATCCCATGGTTTTATGAAGAGACCCACCTAGTTATAAAAATAAGGCCCACCTTCAAAGGCCCTATTCCAATCAGAAATACAAGATAAATCTACCATAAAGAAACTATTAGCTGCCAACATAATATCAAAATCCACTTCTAGGTTCCAAGTCTTGTGTATCCAGGAGTCAAGAAAAGCATGTGAAACCCTCATCCCCATGAACTTATAGATCAGCACATGATTGCTGTAATATTCCACATCCTTAGCCACATATTCAGGTTGGATCACTAAAATTAGTTGCTCTTGGGATTTCACTAAACAGCGATTCACCTTTTGCAATCTAAACGCACCAGTTCTTGATGAGCCCACACCTAGCAATGTTGAGTCTGTAAAACTCAGACCTCAACCTACCTGAGGACAGGCTCGATCCAGAGCATCAGGAGACACATGTAGTTCCATTCAAAACTTAATCCTACAACTCCCTTCACCCAACACCGGCACCAAAGGAGGTAATAATAAACTCAGCCCAAAATGATCCATGAGGGATAACATCCAAAAGAAAAAGAACCCTTACTCTTCCAAACCCACACTGCACCCTGCTTGGAATCAAAATGTACCACTACCAGCTACCAAACACCGCTTCCAACAGCATACAAGTGAAAAGAAACAATAGAATAAAGACACTACATGTCTGCAAAAAGAAGACAGGAAGACCACCCCTAGTCACAGCCATGCAACTCCTCAACACCCCACCCCCAACACTAAAAGCTTACCTAGAAAAAAGAAAAAAAGGTTGAGCTAGGGTGTTGAAACCCTAGCTTTCCCTCGCCTCACCACAGTGCGCCCGCGTCATCTCTCCCTTAATAAATTAAGATCCTATCAATTCTCATATTTATCTTTTCTATATAGAATCAATTTCCTCATGTGTAGCTTTTACCCATTTACTATTCTTAATTTCATATTTGAAATAAATTGTGTCATAATTTAGAAAATAAAGCAAAGTTAGAAAACTTATCATATTCATTTTCATTTCTAGTTACCTCATATATCTACTTTAAGCTCCTTAATTTCAATGTCTTTGATAAGCTAGGATACACCTTTTCCTTGCACAAGGTGATAAAATTGAAGATGAAATAGGGTTGTTAGTTATAGTAGAATCAAACATTGTTAGGTATAGATGGTTTCTTTGTGACTTTTTCATTTGAATTTTCCATTTGAATGACTAGTAATTTTTGTTGTTATCCTTTTCTTGTCCATTTCCAAGATTCATCTTCATAGAAAATAACATCTCTACTTATTCTAATTTCTTTAGTAATTGGATTTTAAAACTTGTACAATAATTTGATTGGTCACTATAACTGAGAAATATGTATTTTTCTCCTTTATCATGCAACTTATTTTTTTGTCCTCTAGTACATGCACATAAATAATGCATCTAGAAAATCTTAAATGATTAACACTTGGTTTTCTTTTCCTCCTTACACCTTATGCACTCAAAACCTCAAAAATATTTTTCAGTTGAATCTATTTAATAATTAGATTGACCAAGCTACAAATTCATCCTCTTTTGGCTTTTTGTGCCACCTCTCATAACCACTACTCTATCTTTACCTTAGTAGGTTGTGGGGTAGTTGGAGTTCTCACAATCTATTGTCTTTATGTGCCACATCCTTTTTGTCTTCACTTGAGGAGGTTATGCCGCATGTTTTATCTTTTACCAAGTAGGTAAAACCTCCCACCTTTTATGGGTAATAGGAGTTAGTGCACCTCTTGGATGTATATACCCTATTTTTTCTATATATAACTCTCTACTATCACCTTCACTAGTTCAATACTAGTTCAGTGAAATATCTATAAAAGTATCAAGAGTATTCTCAAATTTTCTTGCTTTGTCTCTATTTTTTCTCTTTCTAGATTCTCTCTCCATTCCATTATTTTGATCTTTGATCATTTGTCGACTGGAGTGTATGTGATCTATGACCAAAGTCAGATCCTAACTCAATTCGTGCTTCTTGTAGAATCTAACACATGTGCAATTAAAAGTTAGTATTATGTAGAAATAAAAACAAATGGGAGAGTATAGGAGACATCAACTTTGACAACCTCACAACTGCCTCTATATCTGACTTGTTTTCTTTGTGTTTCAAAAGAGATCAACACTAGAGATAGGCACGACCCTGTCAGAGAGGCAACAACCCCCTCTGAGAGGCTCACCATCCCAATTACCTATGAGTGCATGTAATAGGCTCTCTTAGGTTGGGGATGGGCTCCATTCCCACCTATGTGGAAGCCTTCACCCCCATGGAAAAAGAGCCCCAATTTTCTTCGAGTGCATACCTCTTGGGACTGGAAGGTATCAACGTGGTAGGCAAATGCTTAGGTGTGAACTGTTGACATGCGACACTACAAGCATGTCATGTGTTGTCATTGATGGCAAATAAGTCCATTCCACACATCCATAGTGCAGTATCAGATCATACCGGAAGTTAGTTCCAAGATTTGTCAAGTTCGAATAGATAGGAACAGGGTATATGGTAGAGTTCAGTATTTTGGCTAGTGGATCTCTCCAGTTAATCATTGTGTGTTTCAAATCTGAGGGAGTGTAGAGGAATATCAGGACAATCTAAATCCAATATTTCAGCCTCCGGTGACAAAGGGATTAAAAGTCATGAACATCTAAGTACCACGTCCTAATATGACAGAACAATTAAGTGAAGAACATGCTGACTTGTGTTAGATCCTTGTGTGGATCTAGTAGAAGTGTTTTGGTTAGTTGTGTATGGGATATAATGTTAGTGGCTGACATGTATGGTGACCTCAAATGTTATTTCTGGTACACATCAATATTGGTGTATGGATTCAGCCGACAGAACAGAGCACTTGTATTGCTTGTTAAGTTCTTCATAAGGCTGACAGAAAGGTGATTGAATTTATTGAGGCATATATATATATATAGTCGATGAATTCGAGTGTATGGGTGGATGTTGTTGGGCGATGATGTAGAAGTGTGAAAAAGGTAGATTAAAGAGTGAAAGAGGAGAGTGTTGGTTTAGGTCCAGATAATTGAGAGGGGGGGTGAATCAATTGTCACATATTTTAATCTTTTATACCTTCAATCTTCCTTTACAACTTATAATCAAATTAATGATGTAAACATTTTAGCATAAATCAATAACACATGAGCAGAAACATAAATAAGACACTTGAAACCAAGATTTTTAATGTGGAAATCTGGTCAAGGGAAAAACAACGGTGGGGGTTAATCCACAAATATTAATACCTTGTTAAATGTATTTTTACAAATGGAATGCACATGCATTCGGGCTCACTGGCCAGAGCTCACTGCTCAAATGGAGGCTTACTGCCTATAGAAAGATTACAAGAGAATAATAGAGATTTTGAACTGATAAATAGCATCTACCCATGCAAGAGTTTCAGTTCTGGTTAAGTGTAAAAACTGATCTTACACATTTCATCTTTACTCACTCTTCTTACTGTTCTGCCTTCATTCGCACCTTAGATTTTCTATTCTTCTCACATTTACACTTTATTCACATGAAAACACACAAAAATCATCCAATTCCATCAGCTATATATATCCACAACATGATCTACAATCATTTTACCAGTCAGCTTCAAGAACATTTAGAACTTTGTTGAGTACTCTGCTCTGTCGGCTAGATCCATACATAATATGAGATGCAGACCAAAACTTGCATTGACAAATCATCAATCATGTCGGCTACCATCACTAATCATCACCAATTTCCCAATAAACAACTTCTATACATTCAGAATTAAGATCATTCACAAGGTTGGCTTGTTCTTCTTCTGTCTGTTCTATCAAACTAAAACCCGATACTCAGAAGCTAATATCTTTTGAGTCCTTCATCACCGGAGGACAAAACTCTAGATTTAGAGTGTCTTGACAATGCTTACAACTATCTTAGATTTATAGAAAACCATGCCTTTCCATTGGAGAGATCTGGACCAAGATACCAGACCCTATCACCTACTCTGTTCCTAACTACCCAAACTTAGACAAATTTTGATTCTGACTTCCGGTGTAAACAAATTGTGTTATGAAGATGATTGGGATGATCTTAGTTGTCATCAATGACAAAACCTATCAATACAAAGTAGTCTCTCTTGCCAACAATATCCCCCTTTGGCATTGATGGCAACACTTAGTGAAAAATGACTAAGTGTCTAATGTAGCTCCCTTTTACTCTATACACTTGTGCTTCTCTATTAGTTCTGAAGCTCCCCCTTTGTTGGATTCCTCATTTTTCACTGCTCTTCTCTCCCCCTTCGACATCAATTGAAAGGGTGGGGTCTCAAGCCAAAACTCTCAAAAATTATGTATAAACTGCCACATATGTACAACTAATTATAAGTTCCATCTATATAAACATGAGAATGTCTGCAAAACTAGTTTTTATTTTGACAAGTTTAGAGGCCCAAGTACTCTTCATTCCATCCAAAATTGAGATGTGCCCACTCAACAAAAATGAATATGCTTCTGCCTTTGATAGATCTGATCGATCACTAGTCTGAATTGCAGTCTGAGCTTTAGCTAGGGCATTATACATTGTCTCTAACTTAGGGGCAATCAATCCCCGGAGCTCACACATTCTTTTCATAATGTTGCCTTTCTCTTTAACAAGTCTTTTTATCTCATTAGTCAAGCTAATTACTTGACATTCCTAACTTATGGGTGAAATAGTTACAGGATCAAAATTATTGGATAGATTTGACAATTTTAGTTCTTGTTCCTTTATCTTCTTTTCAATACCCTCACTTACTTTGGGCCAGGATAGACAAAATTTATATATATCACTTCCATCACTTAGAGAATTTTGAACACTCTTTATACCAATAGCAAGTATAGTCCTATCATACCCTATTAGACTCTTAATTTCACTAAGTCTCTTATTCAAAAATGCATTTCTTACTTTCGTCTCTGCAAACTTCTCAAAGGACTCAAAATGAGCATTTACAGAACTTACAAGATTTTTCAGATGTCTAGAGGGGGAATCAGATGGATTCTTCTTGTAGGAAGGCATTAACTTTTCCAAAATCCCAGTTGCAAGTCCCAGTAGCTCATTGTCCTCCATGTGGAACTTTAACATCTTTTCTCTAGCCTTTACTTGGGTGAATGATGATATTTTCATCAACTGAATTGGAGAGAGAGCATCTGGATTGGCTAGACTTTGGAGTAGTTCAGGCTCATCAAGCTCAATCATCTCTTTTCCAAGAAGACTTTTCACTGCATCTGCAGTGTCTCTTGCAACATTTTCTAAACCATCCTTTAGTTTATCAAATTTCTCAGTATCTTCTTTAGGTGCTTCAACATTTGCACCATCTTCTTCTGCTTTATCTTTCTTTCCTTTTTCTTCCTCTTTCTCTACTTTACTTTTCCCTATTTTCTCTATAGAGGGACTCTTTTCTGTTTGTTCACCGCTTGCTACCTGATCCGGAGGGCTCTGTGAAGTAGCAATATCCTCCTTTTATCTAGAATGATCAGGAAGAGGAGTTACTCCTGCATCAACTATTTTGTCTATCATTTCTATGTCTTCCTGATTGACTTGTTCTTCTTCCTGAACTTCTCCAACATTCAGATTTGATGAATCAAATCCAATATTAGTCTCCTCATAGGTTAACTCTGGAGGATCTAGAGTAATACCTTGGTCATTACTTCCTTTCTTAACCTCTTCTTCTAGAGCTTCTTGTTCTAAAACTAGAGGATTGACTTCTTCTACTTGTTTCTCTAAATTAATATAATATTTGTCTTTGTCTAAAGCCTTTCTCAAGATTTCTTCTATTTCTTTTGCACTTTCCTCAATTTCACCAAGCATTAGCTTGTTCATCTAGACCTTGCTTCTGAATTTTTCTTTAACTTCTCTGAGGATTTTATCTACTTCTCTTCTGGTCATTACAGGACATAAAGTGGAGAGGACATACTCTCTGACTTCTATGTCTTTATCCTTGGCTACTTCTTTCCTCATTCCAAGTACTTTCCTTAAACTTTTAGGAAGTTCTTGTAAAATTTCCAATAGGGCTCTATTGAATTTATTCAAATATATGATAATGGCATCTTCCAAAATTTTCTTATTTGCTTGATCAAAATTATGATAGTAAACTTTGATAGGCTATAAATTTCCATGAACAATGATTATTTTTACAATTTCATCAATAGTCATAGCGACCTTACCAGTTACTTGCTTTTTACTGGCCTTATTTCTTTTAGAAGGCTGGTCTTTAAAAGTCTTTGAAGTTCTAGTTTTCTTGGATCTAATTTATTTGACTTCTTCATCTGTCTCTATCTCCTCATCATCTTTTGTGCTCTTGTGGGTTCCTGTGGCCCTAGTTTTCTTTCTTGTCCCTCTTTCACTAGATGGAGTGGCTTCCAGCTTCTTAGTGGAAGTGGACTTGGGTTGTTCAGCAAGAGTTGCAAAACTCCTTATCTTCCTTGAGGAGCTTGGTGGGACTTTTGGAGCAATTGCCAGTTCACTTTCTACTTTTTCTTCTGTAGTCTGCTCAGTACCTTACTTCATCTTTTCAATCCTTTCTCTGTTCTCTCTCACTGCTTCTTTTGTAATCCTAATGCTTTCTACATACATCTCCACTTGCTTGTGCACTTTTCTTTTTGTTTCTGGCTGTCTAAGTTCCACATTCAAGTTTAAGCTTAGTTCCTTGTATGTTCCAAACCTTTCTATAGAGGTGTCTTTAGGTTTGCTCAGAAAATGCTAAGCACACATGTCCAGAATTCTCTCATTCACCTCATAACCCATTGGCATTATCCATACTATTATTGGTTCTACAGCTTCCATCAAACATTGATCTATGTTGACCATAAAACATATCTCATTCTCATATTTTTTTACAACCGAATTGGGGATTCTTTCCCTTGCATGCATCAGACTCTAAATTTTTTTGAAATACCCCTAGATTGTAGTCTTTTGTGCACCAAAATCTCCAAGGCTATATAAGTGATCTCTTATTTGGATTGCCACTGGCTTGTCATTTGTCCAAAGCATGCTTTGCACTCTAGGCACTTGATTCATAAAGTAGAAAAATAAGCATATAATCAAGGAACTATACTTGAAGGAATTTTTCTTATCTTTCTTGATTTTGTTCAAATTTTCAAACTGTTGAACCCATAGTAGCTCACAGAGGTCCTAGTCTGCATTTTCTTTAAACATTTTATATGCTACATATATAACTGTCGCAGAGACAGAGTTTTCTCTACTCAAGTGGTAAATCTTGTACCCAATCACTGTGGAGGCAAATTTGACATCTAGTTCTATAATATCATTGATGGTCATTGCCCTTCTATCAAACTTGGCACCAATAGCATCAGTCACTATCTAGTTTTTCACAGCTTTCAGCATGGGTAATCCACCGGTTGAGTTTAATCCGGTCAAAATTTTGATAACATCTTTGGTGATCTTAAATGGTTTTAGTAGCCATATAAATTCATCATGCATTCAACTTAACACATAATGAACCCATTCACTCCCATCGAATGATGGAAATTCAATAATTTGTAGAAAATGTTTGCTTTCTAGGGCTTCAAATTCAGGTTTTAGTTGGTAATTGTTATCCTTTAGATGGCTCTTAAACAACTCCAGTAGTTTTAGATTCCCAAATTCTTCGATATTGCAATGAATGTATGCCCTAATGTCTTTAACATGTAAAACCCTATATGGAACACCCAAAAAAGCACTTAGTGGCTCGACTTCAACAAATTTTTAAGGATGCTTCTTAAATACTGGTCGAGGTCTTTCAATAATGTCAACAATATGAGGAGTATCCATCTTGACAGATTTTAGATTTGAGGTTTTTTAGAGAAGTGCCTTTTTCTTCTGAGGGGTTAGGGTTGATCAATCTGCTGATTGAATTTGCTCTTCATGCTTCAATCTCTAGATTTGCAGCTCAGATGCTCTTTCTTCTTGTTCCCTTCGGATGCAAAGTGATTCAAATGCATTACCAAGTGACCTTTTATCCTCCGTAAAAACCTAATTTGGCATTGTAATAAATGTGTTTCCCTAACTTCATCTAGTTTCTCTATTTCTTGAGTGGTTCTTGATGAATCACTCTGCAAATTTTGTCATAGCCACCTTTTTCCTTCTGAAAATCCTTCCAAATAGTCTGAAACAATTCAAGATCTCTTTTCTCACTATGCCAGATTCAGGCACTTATTTACTGGCTGGGGGATTTTTGATTTTTAATGCAGCTCCCCCTGAGCTAGATCTCCCAATTTAATTCCCTGAGAAATTATTAGCACCAAATTCTGGTGCGGACCCATTACTATTATTCACAATTGTTTTGTTGACCCATGTCTTTCTCATTTCATTATGGATCTCATTCTCATCATTTTTTTCTTTGCCTTTATCTTGTCTCTACTCATCCATTTTTCTATTTACTAGACCCCTTCTTTCATTAATCCTGTTTCTACAGAATCTTGCAATATGCTTGGATTTATTGCAATTAAAGCACATAACATTTATTTTCTTATTTACTTGATTTCCTCTTGATCTGCACTGGTTAGCCATGTGTCTAAATCTATTGCAAGTGAAATAGTAGCCATTGAAAGAATTTCTATTAGGGTTATTAATTACCATACTTCTACATTCATTAGATTTATGACCATACCTCTTGCATTTGAAACATTGACTAGAGAAGGATGGACCATTTTGATTTACTCTACTTCTACACTGAGTAGCTCTGTGACCAAATTTATTGCAATTAAAACAATTGCCATTGAAGGATGGATATCTTTGAGCATTAGGTTGCCTTACCGAAGGTCTTCTAGGTCCATTTTTCTCATTCCTAGCTTGAAAACTTCTTCGTTCGGATCTAGATTTTTCACTTTTATTATATCCAAGACCATGCTTGTCATCAACCTTTTGCTATCCTTCAAGCAATGCTTCAAGTTTGGCTGAGCTTATCTTAAACTTCTCCTTGTACTCATTTGCAACTTCTAGGTCATGTCTAAGATTGACAATTTGCCTTTCAAGTTCTCTTTCATTGTCTCTTCTTTCTTGTAGATCAAACTCTAGATGGTTAGCTATTCTATCCAACTTGCAACATTCTTTAGTTCTTTCTTTTAGTTTTTGATTCAAGTCTTCAATTTTCTTCCTATCTTCAATTTCTTTTGTTTGCCTCATCACCCCAAATTCCATCTCAATTTTTAGAACAACAACTTCTTTTGATAATTTATCACATTCCTTTGTCTTTTCCTCCAAAGCTTCATTCATTCCTTTTTCTTCAGTTAAACTAGATAATTGCAGTAGTAGCTCCTTTCTCTTTTCCATAGATTTTTTTAAATTTATCTTTTAACATATCAATGGTGTCATCAGCATCTTTAAGCTCGTCTCTCAGATTAGATATTTCTTCTTTGGACTGATCAAGATCTTCTAGAGCTGATTGAAGTTGATCTTTGAGTGAACCCATTGAGACTCCTTCCAAGATCTTTCCTTAAGTTGTTAGGCTTCTTTCAAGAAAGTTGGCTTTGATACCAATTATTGGCTTAGGTCCAGATAACTGAGAGGGGGGGTGAATCAGTTGTCACATATTTTAATCTTTTCTACCTTCAATCTTCCTTTACAACTTATAATCAAATTAATGATGTGAACATTTCAGCATCAATCAATAACACCTGAGCAGAAACATAAATAACACACTTGACACCAATATTTTTAACGTGGAAACCCGGTTAAGGGAAAAACCACGGTGGAGGTTAACCCACAAAGATTAATACCTTGTTAAAAGTATTTTTACAAATAGGAATGCACGTGCATTCAGGCTCACTGCCTACAGAAAGATTACAAGAGAATAACATAGATTTTGAACTGATAAATAACATCTACCCATGTAAGAGTTTTAGTTCCAGTTAAGTACAAAAATTAATCTTACACATTTCATCTTTACTCACTCTTCTTACTGTTCTGCCTTCATTTACACCTTAGATTAGCTACTCTTCTCACATTTACTCTTTACTTACATGCGCACACACCAAAATCATCCAATTCCATTGGCTATATATATTTGCAACATGATCTGCAATCATTTTACCAGTCAGCTTCAAGAACATTTAGAACTTTGTTGAGTACTCTTCTATGTCAGCTAGATCCATACATAATATGAGATGCAGACCAAAACTTGCATTTGCAAATCATCAATCATGTCAGCTACCATCATTGATCATCACCAATTACCCAATAAACAACTTTTATACATCCAAAATTAAGATCATTCACAAGGTCGGTCTGTTCTTCTTCTGTCTATTCTGCCAAATTAAAACTGGATACTCAAAAGATAATATCTTTTGAGTCCTTCATCACCTGAGGACAAAACTATGAATTTAGAGTGTCTTGAAAATTCTTACAACTACCTTAGATTCACAGAAAACCATGCCTTTCCATTGGAGAGATCTAGACCAAGATACCGGACCCTATCACCTGCTCTGTTCCTAACTACCTGGACTTAGACAAATTTTGATTCTAACTTCCGGTGTGAACAAATTGTGTTATGTAGATGATTGGGATGATCTTAGTTGCCATCAATGACAAAACCTATCAATATGAAGCAGTGTCTCTTGCCAACAGAGAGATCTAAGGTCCAAATTATGGTAGAGCAGTAAACAGGGTAGGGTAAAGATGAAGTGTGTAAGATCAGTATTTCATGCTTAACCGTAACTAAATTCTTGCATTGGCAGATGCTATTCATCAGTTCAAATAATCTGTAATCCTTTTGTAATCATTCTTGTAGGCAGTTAGCCTCTTTTGAGCAGTGAGACCGAAGGCATGTGCCTTCCCCTTTTGTGATACATTTAACAGAGTATAATCTTTGTGGGTTAACCCCCACTGTGGTTTTCCCTTAACCAGGTTTCCACGTTAAATATCTTGGTGTCAAGTATGTTATTTGTGTTTCTGCTCATGTGTTATTGATTCTTTCTTTTCATAGTTATATCATTAATCTATTAAGAAGTGGTAAAGAAGAACTAACTACAGCAAACATTAAAATTTTTAGACAACTAATTTACCCCCCCTCTTAGTTGTCAGCACTAATTCCAACAATTGGTATTAGAGAGAGGTTCCTTTGAAAATGTTTAACAGCTTGAGGAAGATCTGAGAAGGTAATAAAATTGATGAAGACAACCTCCAGGAACAACTTAAACTCACTTTAGAAGTTCTTGATCAATCTAGAGAAAAAGTCAAAGAACTGCAAGTAAACCTTAAATATGCTGAAGACTTCATTGAAACTTTAAAAGAAAAATTGAGCAAATCCAATGAAAACAAGACGGAGTAACTTCTTCAACTAGGAAATCATTATGAAGTTGACAACAAGGATAAGGCCCTAAAAGAGAAGACAAAGGAATGTGAGAAGTTAGCTAAAGAAGTTGTTGTCCTAAAACATGAGATGGAATATGGGGTGATGAGGCTAACCAAGGCAATTGAAGAAACGAAGAAGACTGAAGAAAAATTGAATCAATCTCTGAAAGAAAGTACAGAAGAATGTTGCAGATTGGATATAATTGCTAGCCATCTAAATTCTGATCTACATGAAAGCATAGATAATGAGGAAGACCTTGAAAGGCAAATTGCCATTCTCAAACATGACCTAGAAGTTGCAAATGAATACAGAGAGAAGTTCAAGACAATTTCAGCTAAACTTGAAGTGTTGCTTGAGAGTCAGAAGAAGGTTGATGATAAGCATGGTCTTGGGTATGAGAAAGGTGAAAGATCTGGATCCAGACAAGGAAATTTTCAATCAAGGAATAGGAGAAATAGACCTAGAAGACCTCTAGTAAGATAGTCTAATGCTCAAAGAGATCCATCATTCATTGGAAATTGTTTCAATTGCAATAAAGTCGGTCATAGAGCTACTCAGTGCAGAAGCAAAGTAAATCAAAGTAATCCATCCTTCTCCAATCAATGCTTCAAGTGCAAGAGGTATGGTCACAGGTCCAATGAGTGTAGAAGTATGATAATTAATGACTCTAATCGAAGAAAAAATTCTTTCAATGGAAAATACTTTGCATGCAATAGATTTGGACATATGGCTAATCAGTGCAAATCAAGAGGAAATCAATCAAATGGGAAAATAAATGTTGTGTGCTTCAATTGTAACCGATCTGGTCATTTTGCAAGATTTTGTAGAAGCAAGAATAATGAAAGAAGAGGTCCATTAAATAGAAAACCGGTCGAGAAAAAACAAGATAAAGGCAAGGGAAAAATTAATGTGAATGAGCTCTAGAATGAAATGAGCTAGACTAGGGTCAAGAAAAGTGATATGAACAATAGTAATGGGTCTGCACCGGAATCCAGTGCTGACAGTTCCTCCAGAAATTGAATTAGGAGCTCTGGCTCAGGGGGAGAAGCATTAAAAATCAAATTTCCCTAGCCAGTAAGTAGGTACATGAATCTGCCACAATGAGGGAAAATAATTTGGATTATTATAGACCATTTGAAAAGATTTTTGGAAGCAAAGAAGTGGATATGACGATTTGTGGAGCAATTGAAGGTCGACTGTATGCAGAAATAGTGTAACCAGATGTGTTAGGGCAGAGCATTTATTACAAAGGCAAATTATGTTTTGTAGAGTATAAGACAATCATTCACTCTTCATTTGAATCACTTTGCATTCGAAGAGAGCAGGAAGAATAGCATTTAAGCAAAGATTTTAAGGATTTCAAGTGCGATCGGTGAATTTGCCCACCAAACCTAATTTCGTGAAAAAGGTATTTACCTACAAATCTTTGAAACTGTAATCTTTTGCAATGGCTACACCTTTGGTTGTTGTTATTACTAAAATCCCTTGACCTAAATTTATAAAGCATCCACATAAATTAGTAGAAGTTGACCCATTAGGTGCATTTTCAAGTATTCTGTATGGTGTGCTCCATGTTGAAGATATTAGGGTCTATATTCATGCAAACATAGATGAATTTGGGGACTCAAGGTATGTAGATTTGTTTGAGAGTCATCTCAAGATGAAAATCACAACCTTAAAGCCAAGTATAAGGCACTACATGATAAACATTTCATTCATATTATGGGGTTTCCAACATTCAATGAAGATGAGTGGGTCTAGTATGTTTTAAGCTGAATGCATGATGAGTTCATATCATTGTTGAAACCTTTCAAGATTACAAAGGATGCTATCAAAATTGTGATTGGGCTAAATTCAACTGGTGGATTACCCATGTTGAAATCTATAAAAAACCAGACTATTACTAATGCAACTAGTGCCAAGTTTGACAAAAGGGTAATGACCATCAATGACATTATTGAACCGGATACTAAGTTTGCCTCTATGGTGATTGGTTACAAGATTTATCACTCTAGCAGGGAGAACTCTATCTCTGAAACTACCATATATGTGGCATATCAAATGTTGAAAGAAAATGAAGATTATGACCTATGTGAGCTATTACAGAACCAACTGATTGAGAACTTGAGCAAAATTAAGAAAGATAAGAAAAGCACCTTTAAATATGGTACATTGGTTCTATGTTTATTTTTCTACTTTATGAATTAGGTACCTAGAGTAAAAGGTGTACACTGGACTAATGATGAACTAGTTGCTATTCAGACTAGAGATCATCTACGTAGCATTGGTGACTATAAAACACAAAAAACTACAATCTATGAATACTTCAAGAATTTTTAGAATATGATGCATTCTAGAGAAAGAATCCTAAAATTAGTTGTTGAGAAGTACAAGAATGAAATATGTTTTATAGTTGACACTGATCAATGCTTAATGGAAGTAGTAGAAACCAGAATTGTTTGGATCATGCCCATGGGATATGAGGTAGATGGAAAAATCTTGAATATGTATGCTCAACATCTTTTGAGCAAGCAAAAATACACAATGGTTGAAAGATTTGGGACATATGAGGAGCTAAGTGTAAAAATGCACGATGAGCTCAAAAAACCTGAAACCAAAAGGAAAGAAAGAAAAGAAGTTGAGTAGTTGGTTGAGAATCTAGACCTCACAAAGGAAGTTGTGAGGTAATTCAGGGAAAGAACTAAAAAGGTAGAGAAGGAGAAGTAGGATAAGAAACAAGTAAGTGCTCAAATAGAATCCTCCTCCACATTAAGGACTACTAGAAGCTCTGATGCTGTCCCTATTTCCATAAAACCTACAAATCCTAAGA
This sequence comes from Cunninghamia lanceolata, assembly GCA_027924645.1. NCBI lineage: Eukaryota > Viridiplantae > Streptophyta > Pinopsida > Cupressales > Cupressaceae > Cunninghamia > Cunninghamia lanceolata. The sequence goes on along the minus strand of BSBN01000652.1, from coordinate 1,556,607 downwards.
AATCAGAAGGAAAATCATCCAGAAAGAAGGGAAAAGAGTGAAAACTAAGGCCACCTGAACATATAAAAGCATGGAAAATGATGAAGAAGAAATTGATTCTAATATTGAGATCAAAGAGTTGAAGGCCTCAGGTACAAATAAAACCAAGGTAACTAAGAAAAAACCCTCTGGAAGCAAAAGGGCAAGCAAGATGCAAAAGACTAAAATATTTATTGAAAAGCCTACTCTCTCTATGCATGACATCATCAAATCAGTCACTGTACATGGGAATTTAAGGCCAATGACTGAATTCTTTGATTATTACAGTGATACTAATAAGAAGGTCCTAGAGGAAGCAACTATCAAATATTTGAACATCTACAATAAGGCTTTAATTGAAATAACTTTTGAAATTACAAGAAGTCTAGTAGATATTTTGGAGTTAAGAAATGAAAATGCAAAAGGTAAAGACATTGACATTAGGGAGCATGTGTTGATAAAAATGTGCCTTCGGATTACTCCAGATCAGATGAAAATTATATTCAAGGAAGTGAAGGATGACTTCAGGAGTAAGAAGAGATTGAATAAACTCATGCTTGGTGAAATAGATGAGATAGTTAAGTATGCTTAGGATATTCTCCTAAATGTATTGAAAAGACACAATCTTCCTATTGTTGAAGAAGAGACTAATGATGGAGTTAACTCCTAAATTTTAGATGTTGTAGAATTGAAGATCAATGAGCAGCAAACTAAATTAGATGACTCCTCTATTCCAGAAAAGGAAACAATGAACAAGGAAGATGAAAAAATGACAGATGCAGGAGGTATTCAAACTCCTCCAGATCAATCCAAAGAAGATACAAAGATGAATGTTGAAGTTGATGATCAAATTGAAGATGATTCATTAAAGATTGAAGTGCATGAAATAGAAAAGAATAAGAACCAAGAAGAAGAAGAAGAAGAAGTCAAGAGTAAGGAATATAAAGCAGAAGAAGATGGTGCAAATGTTGATGCACCCAAACAAAATAGTCTTGATACTGAGACTGAGAAAACTCAAGGAAAGGAAGGTGGTCTAGAAATTGTGGCAGGAGACACTGCAGATGTAGTGAAGAGTTTCCTGAGTAAAGAAATTCTAGAGTTTGATGAACCAGAAATGATTCAAGGACCAATCAACCTGGATACTTTCTCTCCTATCCAAATGATGAAAATAGCATCTTTCACACAAGCCAAGGCAAGAGAAAAGATATTGAAATCTCACATAGAGGATAGTGAGCTGTTAGGTCTTGCATCTGGTATATTGGAGAAGATAATGCCAACATTCCAGAAGAATCCATCTGATTCTCCCTCTAGAAATCTGAAGAGCCTTGTAAGTTCTGTAAGTACACACTTTGAGTCCTTTGAGAAGTCTGCAGAGGTTAAAGTCCTAAATGAACTTTTGGATAAGATATTTAGTGAGCTAAAGGGGATAATAGGGAATGATAGAAAGGTACTTGATATCAGTATAAAGAGTATTCAAAATACTCTTAATGATGGAGGTGATGTATACAAATTTTGTCTATCTTGGCCTAATATTATTGAGGATATTGAGAAGAAGATAAAGGAGCGGAAACAAAAATTGTTGAATCTATCTCAAAATTCTGATCCTCTAACAGTTTCTCTAGTAAGACAGGAGTGTCAAGCAATCAGCTTGACTGAAGAAATAAAGAAACTTGTTAAAGAAAAGAGAAATATTGTAAAGAGAATGTGTGAGCTCCGAGGATTGATTGCCCCCAAGTTAGAAACAATGTTTACTACTTTATTAGAAGCTCAAGTTGCAGTCTGGATAGGTGATCCTTTAGATCTGAAGAAAGAAAAAATACATGCATTCCTACTAAGTGGACACATCTCAATTTTGGATGGCATGAAAAGAAGTTGGGCCTCTGAACTTGTATAGTTGAAAAATAGTTTTGTAGATATTCTCAAGTTCATGTAAATATAATACATGGATTATTTGTACATATGCAACCTTGTATACAAATTTCTTGTGTAAATTTTGATTTGTGGATCCCACCCTTTGCCATTGATGTCAAAGGAGGAGTGACAGACTAAGAAAAATGAAAGAAAATGAAGAATCCATCAAATGAGGAGTAGTGGAAGAATATATAAGTGTACATAGTAGGGGGATTTATCATGACACTTAGTTATTTTTCACTAAGTGTTGCCATCAATACCAAGAGGGAGATTGTTGGCATGAGACATTGCAAGGCATGTCATGTATTGTCATTGATGGAAACTAAGTCCATTCCACACATCTGCAGTGCAATATCAGATCATACCAGAAGTCAGTTCCAAGATTTGTCAAGTCTGGATAGACAGGAACAAGGTATATGGTAGAGTTTAGTATTTTGGTCAGTGGATCTCTCTAGTTAATCATTGTGTGTTGCAGATCTGAGGGAGTGTAGAGGAATGTCAGGACAATCTAAATCCAAGATTTTAGCCCCCAGTGACAAAGCAATTAAAAGTCATAAACATGTGAGTACTGGGTCCTAATATGACAGAACAATTTAGTGAAGAACAGGTCAACTTGTGTTAGATTCTTGTGTGGATCAAGTAGAAGTATTTTGGTGAGTTGTGTATGAGATATAATGTTAGTGGCCGTCATTTATGCTGACCTGTAAGTGTTATTTTTAGTACGCATCAATATTGGTGTATGGATTCAGCCGATAGAATAGAGCACTTGTATTGTTTGTTAAGTTCTTCATAAGGTCGACAGAAAGCTGATTGAATTTCTTGAGGCATATATATATATATATATATATATATATATATATATATATATATATATATATATATATATATATATATATATAGTTGATTAATTTGAGTGTATGGGTGGATGTTGTTAGCTGATTATGTAGTAGTGTGAAAAAGGTAGATTAAAGAGAGAAAGAGGAGACATCTAAGGTCCAGATTATGGCAGAGCAGTAAACAGGGCAGAGTAAAGATGAAGTGTGTAAGATCAGTATTTTTGCTTAACTAGAACAAATTTCTTGCATTGGCAGATGCTATTCATCAGTTCAAATAATCTGTAATCCTTTTGTAATCATTCTTGTAGGTAGTGAGCCTCTTTTGAGTAGTGAGCTCTGGCCAGTGAGCCTGAAGGCATGTGCCTCGCCCTTTTGTAATACTTTTAACAGAGCATAATCTTTGTGGGTTAACCCCCATTGTGGTTTTCCCTTAACCAGGATTCCACATTAAAAATCTTGGTGTCAAGTATGTTATTTTTGTTTTTACTTATGTGTTATTGATTCTTACATTTCATGGTTATATCATTAATCTATTAAGAAGTTGTAAAGGAGAACTAACTATAGAAAACATTAAAGTTTCCAGGCAACTAATTCACCCCCCCTCTCAGTTGTCAGCACTAATTCCAACAATTGGTATCAGAGCGAGGTTCCTTTGAAATAGTTTAATAGCTTTAGGAAGATCTGAGAAGGCAATAAAATGGATGAATACAACCTCCAGGAAGAACTTAAACTTGCTATAGAAGATCTTGATCAGTCTAGAGTAGAAGTTCAAGAACCGCAAGAAAACCTTAAAGATGCTGAAGACTTCATTGAGACTTTAAAAGAAAAATTGAGCAAATCCAATGAAAAGAGGAAGGAGTAATTTCTTCAACTAGGAAATCATTATGAAGATAACAATAAGGATAAGGCCCTAAAAGAGAAGACAAAGGAATGTGAGAAGTTAGCTAAAGAAGTTGTTGTCCTAAAACATGAGATGGAATCCGGGGTGATGAGGCTAACAACGGAAATCGAAGAAAGGAAGAAGACTGAAGAAAAACTGAATCAATCTCTGAAAGAAAGTATAGAAGAATTTTACAGATTGGATAGAATTTCTCGCCATCTAAAGTCTTATCTACATGAAAGTAGAGACAATGAGGAAGATCTTGAAAGGCAAATTGTCATTCCCAAACATGACCTAGAAGTTGCAAATGAATACAAGGAGAAGTTCAAGATAAGATCAGCTAAACCTAAAGTGTTTCTTGAGAGTTAGAAGAAGCCTGGTGATAAGCATGGTCTTGGGTATGAGAAAGGTGAAAGCTCTGAATCTGGAAAAAGAAATTCTCAATCAAGGAATAGGAGAAATAGACCTAGAAGAGCTCTGGTAAGACAACCTAATGCTCAAAGCTATCCATCATTCAATGGAAATTGCTTCAATTGCAATAAATTTGGTCATAGAGCTACTCAGTACAGAAGCAAAGTAAATCAAAGTAATCCATCCTTCTCCAGTCAATGCTTCAAGTGCAAGAGGTATGGTCATAGATCCAATGAGTGTAGAAGTATGATAATGAATGACTCGAACAGAAGAAAAAAATTATTTTAATGTCGAATGCTTTGCATGCATTAGATTTGGACATATGGCTAATCAGTACAGATCAAGAGGAAATCAATCAAATGGACAAAGAAATGTTGTGTGCTTCAATTGTAACCGATCCAATCATTTTGCAAGATTCTGCAAAAGCAAGAATAATGAAAGAAGATGTTTGGTAAACATAAAACTGGATGAGAAGAGACAAGATAAAGGCAAGGAAAAAATTGATGTGAATGAGATCCAGAATGAAATGAGCAAGCCATGGGTCAAGAAAAGTGTTATGAACAATAGTAATGGGTCTGCACTAGAATTCGGTGCTGACAGTTCCTCTGAAAATTGAATTAGGAGCTCTGGCTCAAGGGGAGAAGCATTAAAAATCAAATTCCCCTAGCCAGTAAGTAGGTGCCTGAATTTGGCACAACGAGGGATAATAATTTGGATTATTACAAATCATTTGAAAGGTTTTTTGGAGGAAAAGAAGTGGATATGACAATTTGTGGAGCAATTGAAGGTCAACTATATGCAGAAACAGTGTAACCAAATGTGCTAGGTTAGAGCATTTATTACAAAGGTAAATTAGGTTTTACAGAGTACAAAAAGGTTGTTCACTCTTCATTCGAATCATTTTGCATTTGAAGAGAGCAAGAAGAATAGCATCTGAGTAGAGATTTCAAGGATTTGAAGTGTGACCGGTGAATTTGCCCGCCAACCCTAATTTCGTGAAAAAGGTAATTATTTGTGAAGCTTTCAACCTGTAATCTTTTGCAATGGCTACACCTTTGGTTGTTGATGTTACTGAAATGCCTCGACCCAAATTTAAAAAGCATCTACAAAAATTAGTAGAAGTCAACCCATTAGGTGCATTTTCAAGGGTTCCGTATGGTGTGCTGCATGTTGAAGATATTAGGGTCTATATTCATGCAAACATAGATAAATTTGGGGACTCAAGGTATCTAGATTTGTTTGAGAGTCATTTCAAGGATGAAAATCATGACCTTAAACCTGAGTATAAGGCACTACATGATAAACATTTCATTCAAATTATGGGGTTTCCAACATTCTATGAAGATGAGTGGGTCCAGTATGTTTTAAGATGAATGTATGATGAGTTCATATGGTTTTTGAAACCTTTCAAGATTACAAAGGCTGTTATTAGAATTGTGACTAGGTTGAATTCAACTAGTGGATTACCCATGTTGAAATCTATTAAAAACCAAATTGTTACTGATGCAACTAGTGCCAAGTTTGTCAAAAGGGAAATGACCATCAATGACATTATTTAACCGGATGTTAAGTTTGCCTCTATGGTGATTGGTTACAAGATTTATCACTCCAGCAAGGACAAATCTATCTCTAAAACTGCCATTTATGTGGTATATTAAATGTTGAAAGAAAATGCAGATTATGACCTATGTGAGCTGTTACAGAACCAGCTGATTCAGAACTTGAGCAAAATTAAGAAAGATAAGAAAAACATCTTTATATACGGTACATTGGTTCTATGTTTATTTTTCTACTTTATGATTGAGGTACCTAGAGTAAAAGGTGTACATTGGACTAATGACAAACCAGTTGCTATTCATATCAAAGATCATCTACGCAGCATTGGTTTTTTTACTATAAAACACAAAAAAATGCAATCTAGGGATACTTCAAGAATTTTTAGAATATGATGCATTCTAGAGAAAGAATCCCTAAATTGGTTGTTGAGAAGTACAAGAATGAAATATGCTTTATGGTTGACATTGATGAATGTTTAATGGAAGCAGTAGAACCTAGAACTATTTGGATCATGCCCATGGGATATGAGGTAGATGGAACAATCTTGAATATGTATGCTCAACATCTTTTGAGGAAGCCAAAAGACACAACAGTTGAAAGATTTGGGACATATGAAGAGCTAAGTGTAAAACTGCATGATGAGCTTAGCAAAACCAGAAACCAAAAGGAAAGTAAGAAAATAAGTTGAGCAGTTGGCCGAGAATGTAGGCCTCACACAGGAAGATGTGAGGCAATTTTGGGAAAGAACTGAAAAGGTAGAGAAGTAGAAGCAAGATAAGAAACAAGGAAGTGCTTCGGTAGAATCGTCTTCCACATCAAGGACTACTAGATGCTTTGCTTTTACCCCTGTTTCCCCAAAACCTGTAAATCCTGAGAAATCAGAAGGAAAATCATCCAGAAAAGAAGGGAAAAGAGTGAAAACTAAGGCCACCTGGACATATAAAAGCATGAAAAATGATGAAGAAGAAATTGATTCTGATATTGAGATCAAAGAGTTGAAGACCTCAGGTAAAAATACAGCCAAGGTAACTAAGGAAAAACCCTCTAGAAGCAAAAGGGCAAGCAATAAGTAAAAGACTAAAATATTTGTTGGAAAGCCTACTCTCTCTGTGGATGACATCATCAAATCAGTCACTGTAGATGGGATTTTAAGGCCAGTGACTGAATTCTTTGATTATTACAGTGACTGATAAGAAGGTCCTATAGGAAGCAACTGTCAAATATCTGCTACAATAAGGATTTGATTGAAATAACTTTTGAAATTCCAAGAAATCTAGTAGATATTTTGGAGTTAAGAAAAGAAAATACAAAAGGTAAAGACATTGAGATTAGGAAGCATGTGTTGATAAATATGTGCCCTCAGATTACTCCAGATCAGATGAAAATGATATTGAAGGAAGTGAAGGATGACTTCAGGAGAAAGAAGAGATTGAATAAACTCATGCTTGGTGAAATAGATGAGATAATCAAGGATACTTAGGGTATTCACTTGAATGCATTGAATAGAAACAATCTTCCTATTGTTGAAGAAGAGACTAATGATGGAGTTAACTCCTCCATTCTGGATGTTGAAGAATTGAAGATCAATGAGCAGTAAACTGAATTAGATGACTCCTCTATTTCAGAAAAGGAAACAATGAACAACGAAGATGAAAAAATGACAGATGCAGGAGGTATTCAAACTCCTCTGGATCAATCCAAAGAAGAACAAAGATGAATATTGAAGTTGATGATTAAACTGAAGATGATTCATTGATGATTAAACTGAAGATGATTCATTGAAGATTAAAGAGCATGAAATAGAAAAGACTAAGAACCAAGAAGAAGAAGAAGAAAAAGAAGAAGTCAAGGGTAAGGAAGATAAAGCAGAAGAAGATGGTGCAAATTTTGATGCACCCAAACAAAATAGTCCTGATACTGAGACTGAGAAAACTCAAGGAAAGGAAGGTGGTCCAAAAATTGTGGCAAGAGACACTACAAATGTAGTGAACAATTTCCTAAGTAAAGAAATGCTAGAGTTTGATGAACCAGAACTGATTAAGGACCAATCAACCTAGCTACTCTCTCTCTGGTCCAAATGATGAAAATAGCATCTTTCACACAAGCCAAGGCAAGAGAAAAGATATTGAAATCAAACATAGAGGACAGTGAGCTGTTAGGCCTTGCATCCAATATATTGGAGAAGATAATGCCAACTTTCTAGAAGAATCCATTTGATTCTCCCTTTGGAAATCTGAAGGGCCTTGTAAATTCTATAAGTACACACTTTGAGTCCTTTGAGAAGTCTACTGAGATTGAAGTCCGGAATGATTTTTTGGATAAGAGATTTAGTGAGCTAAAGGGGCTAATAGGGAATGATAGTTCAATGTACTTTATATCAATATAAAGAGTATTCAAAATGCTCTCAATGATGGAGGTGATGTATACAAATTTTGTCTATCTTGGCCCAATGTTATTAAGGATATTGAGAAGAAGATAAAGGAGAGGAAACAAAAATTGTTGAATCTATCTCAAAATTTTGATCCTCTAATAGTTTCTCTTGTAAGATAGGAGTGTCAAGCAATCAAGTTGACTGATGAAATAAAGAAACTTGTTAAAGAAAAGAGCAATATTGTGGAGTGAATGTGTGAGCTCTGAGGATTAATTGGCCCCAAGTTAAAAACAATGTTTACTACTTTATCAGAAGCTCAAGTTGCAGTTTGGACAGGTGATCCTTCAGATTTGATGAAAGCAGAAACATATGCATTCCTACTAAGTGGACACATCTCAATTTTGGATGGCATGAAAAGAAGTTGGGCCTCTAAACTTGTGCAATTGAAAAATACTTTTACAGATATTCTCAAGTTCATGTAAATATAATACATGCATTATTTGTACATATGTGGCCTTGTATACAAATTTCTTGTGTAAATTTTGGTTTGTGGATCCCACCCTTTGCCATTGATGTCAAAGTGGGAGTAAGAGACAGTGAAAAATGAAAGAAAATGAAGAATCCATCAAACGGGGAGTAGTGGAAGAATATATAAGTGTACATCATAGGGGGAGTCAGTCATGACAGTTATTTTTCACTAAGTGTTGCCATCAATGCCAAAGGGGGAGATTGTTGGCATGAGACACTGTAAGGCATGTTATTTGTTGTCATAGTTGGAAACTAAGTCTATTCCACACATCTATAGTACGATATCAGATCATACCGGAAGTCAGTTCCAAGATTTGTCAAGTCTGAATAGACAGGAATAGGGTATATGGTAGATTTCAGTATTTTGGTCAACGGATCTCTCTAGTTAATCATTGTGTGTTGTGAATCTGAGGAAGTGTAGAGGAATGTCAAGACAATCTAAATCCAAGATTTTAGCCTCTAGTGACAAAGGGATTAAAAGTCATGAACATCTAAGTACCGGGTCCTAATATGACAGAATAGTTCAGTGAAGAACAGGCCGACTTGTGTTAGATCCTTGTGTGGATCTAGTAGAAGTGTTTTGGTGAGTTACGTATGGGATATAATGTTAGTGGCTGATAAGTATGGTGACCTACAAGTGTTATTTCTGGTACACATCAGTATTCATGTATGGATTCAGCCGACAGAATAGAGCACTTATATTGTTTGTTAAGTTCTTCATAAGGCCGATAGAAAGGTGATTGAATTTCTTGAGGTGGATATATATATAGTTGATGAATTTGAGTGTATGGGTGGATGTTGTTGGGCGATGATGTAGTAGTGTGAAAAAGACAGATTAAAAAATGAAAGAGGAGAGATCTAATGTCTAGATTATGGCAGAGCAGTAAATACGACAGAGTAAAGATGAAGTGTGTAAGATTAGTATTATGTGCTTAACCGGAACTAAATTCTTGCATTGGCAGATGCTATTCATTAGTTCAAATAATCTATAATCCTTTTATAATAATTATTGTAGGTAGTATGCCTCTTTTGAGAAGTGAGCCCTCGACAGTGAGCCCAAAGGCATGTGCCTTCCCTTTCTGTAATACTTTTAACAGAGTATAATCTTTGTGGGTTAACCCCCACCGTGGTTTTCCTTTAACCAGGTTTCCACATTAAAAATCTTGGCATCACGTATTTTATTTGTGTTTCTACTCATGTGTTATTGATTCTTTCTTTTCATGGTTATATCATTAATCTATTAAGAAGTGGTAAAGAAGAACTAACTGTAGCAAACATTAATGTTTTCAGACAACTAATTCACCCCCCTCTCTGTTGTCATCCCTAATTCTAACATGAACATGCAGGTTCTTGGTGCTCTACCACCAATACATACATTGACACAATAGTAATGGGACCCTGACTAGTGAATCTTGTTTGCAATGCTCTTAGAGCTTCCTTTGAGAAAAATATGAAGACATACAGGATAGTTGTTAAGTCTACCTCATCATTTGGAGTGTATCAACTATGCTACTAGTTATCCAACATAACATCTGTGAAAATTCCCATAGTTACTTCATTTAAAAGGAAATTCCAACCTCGATGTCTAGGCTATGGGAACTCTATCCAAGAGGCCATGACCCCCTCATTGGATCTTAAAAAAATCTCTGAATCATAGAAAAAAATGGAATACCTCTCCTTTAAATGCCTTGCCCTATTAATCTGCTTGCATGGACTACACATTTCATGGCCACCGTTGCTTTCTCGTGTGTTTCTCCTTGCCCATGGTGGCCTTCTAGTGGTGCAAAGAAGATAGGAAATGAAAAGAGAGGAGAAGAATGGTGTTTAGGGCTCATCTTTTAGGGTTACAACTGCCAACAATGGATATGTATTATCTTAGTTGTTTTATGACAAGGTTAAATAAAACCTATGCCCTCTCCCTTTCCTTAGGGTATATACCTTTGTTTAAATGTTTACCTAATACATGAGTAAAATATTATTGTCTAGATCTGTCGTGAGGTGTAAATAGAAATGTGTGTGTGTCTAAGTAAATGGGGTCAACACAAGTTTTAAAAAAGAAAAATTTCTTAGGGTTGTTTTGTGTCTAGTTCACACAATATGAATTGTTTAGCTTAGTGACATGTTGTGTCTACATATTGATTAGATGTGGGCATTACATTAGGTATCATAGCGCCTAGGTTTTACAACACCGAGAACTCTAGGAAGTGTTTATTGGGTCTAACCTTTCATGTGCACATGTCTTGAAACTAATAGTTTTTATGTATGTTTCAACCTATTAGTTGTGGACTTCACTATTATGATGATGGACAATAAATGACTATTTTATAGTCTTTATGCTCTCTTTCCTTTATATGGACGAGGATGATGGTCTATCTTCTCATTTGTTGTGATTATGTTTGAGGGTAGTATGTGAACCTTAACATGTGAGTGGATGAGGCTCGTTGCTTGCTCACACCTTGTGCATCCTCTAGGTGTGAAGTAGGTAGGACGTTAATTAGAGAAAACCAATTTGTTACTTTATGTACCTTGAGATGCTTGCATGATATTGGGGTAGCTATATGGTTCCACATTTATGTCTTATTCAAGTATTGTATGGAAATACATTTTTATATTATAGTGTGAATTTACTCTATTGAAGGTTAGAAAGGATAATGATAATTAATATAATAAATTTATTAGCTAATTCATATTTCTATTAGCTATTAGATGGTAAATCAGGTGCAACTTGATTTTCATATTTTATTTTATTCTCTTATCTACTTGGTTGTATAAGACTTGTTGTTAGTGTGTTCAACAACTTTATGAGTGAATTGTTCTTACATACATAGAAAGGATTTAGCTAAATTTGATGACCCTTAGATAACTTATAATTAAAATTAAATTGTAAGTTGATCCATATTAAAATGATTTTGTTGTAAAGGCTTCATGTAGGGATTTTTGCAAGATAAATTCATGAATATGGAATCACATAATTATATTGACTAGTGATTGGGGAATTGATTTGCTTGGAAGAGTTTTGATATGCCTTTCAACTCAAGTTAACATATGTATTATGACCTATTGAATATTTATTTGAAATGAGTACCAATTGCATAATATATTGTATGTAAAAATTTGGTTTCAACATTAAGTAAAAAACTAGAAAAAGAATTATGTTTCTTGTACTATGTTGTGAATGACAGTGGCCACCTAAGCAATTATCATAGATGATGTTGTAATGTTGTAATGTTGTACACATGTGTAATGTGGATATGTGTTTTGATGTGAAATTACTAGCGAATGTTGTGGTCATACCTCAAGTATGTGATACACGGTATTCAACTTGGGGACAAGGGTTTAGCAGACGTGATGTGAGATATACATGTATGCCCTTTGTGATAATTGTACATGTGTGTGATTAACTATGTTTGGCCTAGCATGGAAATGTTAAAAAAATATGTTTTGATGTGTCATTTGAAGAAAGATGTATGAGTCACTCTCCATTTTTTTATGTATTGTGATGTGTAACTGTCGCCCCTAGCATCGGCCCTCCCACTCAAATGAGAGCATGCTAGTGTAACTAGGGGTTGAGTGAGAAGGGACCTCCACTAGAATATTGTAATTCTAAATGGATGATAGTTCCCAATTAACTCCCCCGACATTAGAACAACACTATTTGGTTTGTAGTGCGAACCCTTTCCTTTCTATTGTTACATGGGTTGAGGATGGACCCTAATGTGCCCTGAGCCTATACTCATTTCTAGTTACAGACTGGCAGTTCATATGACATGAGCACTAGGGACACTATTAGTGTTTGGGTAATTGATGTCATAATGGATTTCTAGTATTTGGGAAGGTACTATTAGTTATGAGATACTAGCACTACATTGGATACAGATAGTGTTATAGAGATAGTGTTATAGCCTTTGGTTTTGAGATTTAAGATTGGTTGTGAATAAATGGGATTGGAAGCTTCTGACATTGGCACATTATGTGTTATCAAGATGTTTAGAGAGATGATAGTCATGAATTAAGATAAGTGTGATATCAAGGATAGATTGACAATTTGTGTGTAATGAGGTAATAGTAGTTGATACTTTGTTACAAGGATGACATGACTTTTGATATGGCTATTAGTGTAAGCATGGGGTGTATTATTCTCTACTTCGGGTAAATGCAGACTACCTTATACATCTATGATATTTCAGACACATGGTTCATGACAACCATATAGGCTTGTGGGTTCTCTTTTATGAGGTGCATATCAGATTTTATGGATGATTCATTTTGTGGCATATGTTAGTGGATCTTTGTATGATGGCATGTCCTAGGTTATGTGGAGAATGTGACTATTCATATGGATTTTCTATATAGATATATTATAAGGCTGTCCCAAGTTGTGTGAGACATGCTTATTATGACATGGTGATTTATCATTGATCTTTATGTGGTTTGAGACCACCTTATTATCTTATATGGTTCGAGACCACCATATTATTTGATGTGGTTTGAGACCACCATGATATTGCATGTTATTATCTTATGTGGTTTGAAACCATAATATGATTTATCTATTTTACTTGTAGTAAGTCCACCCAATTCCCCTCCTCCCCTTAGGTGGCCTTGTTGCAAGGTTGCATGGTGATCGTAATGTGCAATTTCTAAGAGATTGTTGGATTATTTATTTATGCATTGAATAATTTTGCTTACAAGTCAACATTATTTTGTTACTTGGGGCTAATTAGCCATTTTAATGTTGAGATAGTCCTTTTTCCTCAAGGACATGATCTTGGATAAATTCAGGATGATGCAATGATTGTTATTTGATCTCCACTTCTTTTATGACTTATTTTATTTTATTTGCATTTTTGTAATTTAAGGATTTAACTTATGAGCTTGCTTTACTTTTATCTTGTTGTTTTGAGGAACTTTGATGTTGTAACTACTGGTATATGTGGAGTAATGTGACTATTGTATACTATCATATCCTGAAGGGATCATTGGAAGGTTGTATAGGGGAGTATAAGGCCTAGGGAATCTTGTTTATACTAGGAAATGTATGGTGGGATCCTTTGAGAGGACACTAAGACAATCTTTCCTAACTGGTTACTTGGCACTATGGTATGGATGATACTGTATTCCTTTGGAGGTGAGATTCTATGGTTTTATGCTAATTAGATATTGGCACAGTGATTCTACATTACATGGTTATTTAGTTACTGGTTATTTGGCTCCATGGCACTATGGATTACTCAATGGTATATTAGTGCTTGTCCTCCTCGTAATACCCATACTTGTTAAGCCTTGTTGTATGAGTCATGTGAGGTCTTTGTGACTAGTATAGATTGATACATGTGAGTATGGTCTAAACATCATGTGTTTTACCAGAGATATATGTGATGTGAGAAAGCCTCTAGTTTGAATGGTGTGTTATATGTGGAGTTAAGCCTATGTGGTATGTGAGTTATTGAGTGTAGTTGTGAATCAGGTGTTAGAAATTATTGACTTGAACAATTGAGTAATCTCCTAAGGTATGATGGTTTTTTCAATTCGCAAGATTAAAATTGATATATTCATGATAGTAGTGATGATCGAAGGACATGTTTAGTTGACTAAAATGAGGTATGTGGATTAGCATGCATTGATTGGACTTGAGATAATATGGTTGCTTGGACTTTTGTTTCTCTATTATATTATGTGGTAAAGTAAATATATTTGTTGATCCTATTTTTGTTGTGTTTGTACCAAGTGGATAGTTCTCTTCTCTTAAGGACTTCCAGGAGGAAGTCTATGCAAAGGGGAAGAATGTAAGGCCCCTTACCCACTCCTTAAAACATCTCCTAGTCCATATTCCATTCATTGTGGCTCATGGTCTATTGATGTATTTAGTGAGAACTGGTGGTGTTAGTTATTGCTCTCTTGTGATAAACATAAGAAATTCTAGATCTTTAATGAAATTGCTTTGTGAAGCACATTCCTTTAAACACATATTTTATCCAAAGTATGTTTCTATAATGATAGGTTAGGAAAAATTCATATATATAATTACACATCTTGACTACCACAAAATGGGTGTGAGACCACCTTAATTTACTGAAAAGCCTACTAAACTATTATTCTTATCATTTTGTATTACCTAGAGACATTGTATACTCTAGGTTAATATCTTACTTTAGACTATGGTTTTGATACGATTATTTCACTTCCGTGAACTCATATGTGTAGGACTATTTTTGTTTACAGGTGAGTTGTGCATTAGTTAATGTTGCGATCATGAATATGTGTGTATTAGTTATAGATGTGGTGATGAATATGCATATTGTAAAGTTCTATCCAGAAACCTCATGTGATATCCATGCATTAGGATCAAATTTATGATATGATGGCTATGGTTTACTAACAGGTGAAAATGATGATTGTAATCTATTTACAAGTCGAATTATTATGATTTTTTTGTTGTGTAATGTTGTACATTGAGAAATATATAATTTTTATAATAGCTGAATAAAGTATGTTAGGGAGTTGCGTGAATGATTATAATGATTAAATCAATGATGAATTATATGCCTTCTTATCATTGCTTCGGCTATTATTATTTTGATTACAACTAACAATTTGAAAACAAGTGTGCAAGATATCTCTAACCAGCAGAAATGTGGGGAAAACACTTGGAGACCCTATTGTGATTCACCAGTTAAGTCAACTTGGTCTATTTGGAGAGACTTAGGTCTATTGTGTTGTGTATAAATGATGTGTTGCATTTCCACTGTCATAATCATTATGTTATGTGATGGTCATTGTTCTTGTTGCATGATGGTCATAATTTCTTAAGGTTACTAATTCTGCTCCCTATAGGTGTGATGTTCTCTCTCTCCCCCTATTTAGAAGTATTTAAGAGGAATCTTTCTTGTGAGGTCTGTATGTTTCAATATGTCTGAATGCATTATGTTAAATCTAGCGTAATGTTTTAGTCTATGTGAAGTCTAGTATCTTCAGCCTATGTGAAGTCTAAGTGTTTTAGCCTATGTGAAGTCTGAGTGTTTTAGCCTATGTGAAGCCAGAGTGTTTAAACTAGAATAAGTTACTATGTCAAGTTGTATATTTTTGTTCTATGGCAATATTGTTGTATAAATTTGTTGCCTTGGTCTCCCTATGTTTCCCCCTAGCTCGTGGGTGGGCAGTTACTGCCCTAGGCTAGGAGGTGAGCCTCCACTAGTAGCACAAAGAATTTTTGTTTTCTTGTAGGTTTTCTACAAGTTGTGGAAAGGAACACTAGATGTGATGACATTCTAACTTGAGGAGTTGTGAAAGAAGTTATACATCCCTACATAAAGGAAATTTAGTACCTATGTAATGTATAAAGAGTGGTTTAAAATTTTTTGTACAAGTTGTGTTTGAACCTAGTACATAACTAATACTATGTTGATAGATTGGAGATCTATAACATTATCCATAGAAAGGAAGACTACATTAATGGTAATGTTGTATATGTTTAGGAAAAACAAATAAAAATTAAAAAAATAAATAAAATGCTTTTCATATTGATAGCTAGCCTTAAATTGTATTTCAGATCCTACTGATATGCAAGCTGAGTCTGAATAAAATTTGGTAGAATAAGTTTAATTTACTTCCAATATGATTTATTCTAAGCCCTACTTCATAACTCTAAAAGTATTTAGAAATAATCCTTATAATCTTGTCAAAAGCCAACAAGGTATTGTTTATGTTCCTCCTTTAAATTCCTTGGTGTGTAAGAAACAAAATATCATAGTATGAACTAAAGAAGTTATAACTATTCTATGTAAACCTAGATTGTATATGAAACCAAATTTTATTTATGAAGTTTGTTAAATTTTAACAGAACTATCCTCCTAACTGTATCATAAATGATGGGACGAAAGCGAAGAGGTAACATCATTGCAAAGTAATGGTAATAATAACAATAATAATTCAAGGAGTTACTGGCAAGGGTTATGGAATCTGGTTGAATACCTACAGGTGTCAATACCCTTAAACTTGTATTTTTAAAATAAATAAATAATAAAGGCCTAAGAACATTTGGGTGGAACTGTAAAATAATGCATGTCTAGTTATAGTCTTTTTGGGGGCTTTTTGGCAAGAGGCCACCTTTTTTAATAAGCCTTAGCAAGGTGTGGCTAGTGTTAGCTGTCCCATTAGTTCCTTTGTCTAAACTCACTCCACCTGCACAATAATAAACATATTTTTATGTCAGCCCTTTTGGCTAGGGTAAGATCAAAGTCATATGCAGTTAAAAGTCAGTATTATGTAGAAATAAAACCAAAGAAGAGAGTGTAGGAGACATCAAGAATGACAACCTCACAACTTCCTTTATATCTCACTTGTTTTCTTTGTGTTTCAAAAAGGATCAACACCAAAGATAGGTGTGGCCCTGCCAGAGAGGCCATGAATCCCTCTGAGAGGCTTACCTTCCCAATTACCTATTAGTGCATGCAATAGGTTCTCTTAGGTTAGGCATGGGTTCCATTCCCTCCTCTATGAAAGCCTTCACCCCCATGCAAAAAGAGCCCCAATTTTCTTTGAGTGTGCATACCTCTTGGGACTAGAATGTATCAGTGTGAGAGGTGAATGCTTAGGTGTGAACATGCAGGTTCTTGTTTCTCTACCACCAATCACATACATTGACACTACAGTAATGGGAACCCAACTGGGGAATCCTATCTACAATGCTCTTAGAGCTTCCTTTGAGAAAAATATGAAGACATACACACCAGTTGTTAATCCCACCTCACCATTTGGAGTGCTTAACCGTGCTACTAGTTATCCAACATAACATTTGTGAAAATTCCAACTGTTACTATTCATTTCAAAGGAAATACGAACCTTAATGTCCCCACTATGGGAACTCTGTCAGAGAGGCCATGGCCCCCTTGTGGGTTCTAAAAAAAACATGAATCATAGAACAAAATTAGAATTCCTCTCCTTTAAATGTCTTGCCTTGTTAATCCATCTGCATGGACTATACAATGCATGGTTGCCATTGCTTTCTCATGTGTTTCTCCTTGCCCATGGCAACCTAGTAGTGGTGACAAAGAAGATAGCAAAGGAAAAGAGAGGAGAAGAAGGGATTTTAGGGCACGCTTTTTAGGGTTAGGGCTGCCAATGATGCATGTGTGTGTGTGTGTGTGTGTGTGTGTGTGTGTGTGTGTGTGTGTGTGTGTGTGTGTGTTTGGAAACTATGCAATTTTATAATTTAGTTGGTGAAAATTGTAAGAAAGTAAGTATATATATTTGTATATATATAATAAATAAAAGAAGCAGTCTTGCTAACGATAGGGTAGGCATGTAGAATGAAGCTAATAATTCCAAATTAAATTTTACTCTTAGTCCCATTGGAAGGAGGATCCCTTTAAAAACAAAATTGTTAACATTTGTTGAAGAACATTAGACTCTATGACTATCCCAACATAAACTAAACCTTTTGCCAAAAAATTGTCCTAGTCCCGATCATGTTAGGGAAACTTCTTCACTCTTGTCAAATGTATGTCTTCTTCTCAAATGAGTTAAGACTCAAGCATAAGCGAATGAGTTAAGACTTCTTTTCTGCAAGTCAATGCTTTAGTCAAACTTATTAAAAAATAATTTCTTTGCACTTTCGAGTGAGTTCATTACCTTGGGGATCTCGTTTGAGAGGAAGATCACAAGTTAAAGTCCTTTGTTGTTTCTTTAGATCCTTTGTGAGGACTATGGCTACAAAGGCATTCTTGATCTCTGTTAGAGGTTCTTGTCCTGAGTCCATTTGTTTGGCTAGCCAAACAGTATTGACTAGTTTCTTTTTCTTTGATTTTTCTAGATTTGATGTATAAGCTAGATCTTGGTACAACTGAGGAAGTTGATATCTATTTTGAATAGAAATAAAACTAACATTAATAACAAATGGCTCCTATTGATATATAGTTCTACTTCCAATCACACCATCATATCCATCATGATGTGAATTATTTGGCTTAGTGACGTGTTGTGTCCGCATATTGATTAGATGTGTGTATTATAGGAATTCAACTATGAAACCTTGACATATAATTTTGGAATGCTCTTAGGATTCTTCTTGTCAGATGGTTTGTTACCAAACTTCATAAATTGCTTCAAACTATTGTTTTACTAAAATTGCCCTATTATGCACTAGTATTGAAACTTCACGAAACTCCAATAGTTATGCGATTCTGATTGTACCAATCACATCGAATACTAATAAATACCATTAGAACCCAAACAAACAAAATTACAAAAATTGAACCTGCTCTTTTTTGTTGATGGCGATTGCTTGTTTGCCTAGGATGCTCCTGCATCACAGGATATGTACATACATACATAATCTTGGATCAATTGTAGTCTTTTGGTATTCTAGAAAATTATTTCTTATTTCACTTTCAACTATTGAAGCAGAACATAATGCAGCTACATCAACCTCTTATCAAGTAGTATAGTTTAAAAAGGTTTCGTATCAATTTAATCAAGCACATGAAGATCTAGAACAAAATTATTTTATGATAATAATGCAACCATAGGATTTTCAAAGAATCCAATTTTAATGGAAGAAGTAAACACATTGATATTCAATTTCATTTCATCTAAGATTTTATTGGTTATAGAGAACTTAAATTTCAATTTTTGAGGTCAAAGGAACAAGTTACAAAAAATATTTATAATTTTTTAGACACAGTTGAGGATTTTGAGAAACTAAAATGAGAGCTCAAAGCAATCAATTTCAAACTATATGCATAGCCATGTTCAAATCAAGACTAAGGGCAGGTGTTAGAAATATTATCTTTCCCTTTACGTCTTCTTTTGTATCGTTGTATTTGTGAATAAACACCTAATCTAAAAGAGCATTTTATAATATAGAATAATCTAGGAATATATGCATCTTATTGTAGAAGCTATCAGGGTATTATTTAGAATTGTCTAAATATAACATAAGTTCTTGAAGTTGTTGGAAATGTATGCATTTTGTATAAAATTACAATTAATAGTAGATGTAATAGATTAGATGAAGAAAAAATAAAAAGTAGGAGCATTATTTTATAAAACTAATATTTTTCTAATATAAAAAATTAAATTTTCCATGTATACCTTATTTTGTGTTTTTATATTCTAAACAACAACCTATTTTTTTATTTTTTAATAAAATAAGAGATTGGTCCAAAACAAAAGCATTAGTCTAAAATAGAGCACACCTGATTTCAACATTAGTATCATTAGATGTTCTAACTATTCTATAGTCAACTGACAATTAATACCAATTTAAAACTTAATAAAAATAGAAACAAAATGCCATAAAATTCTTAAGAAATTAGTTGGTAGGTATTACTAAAAGCTACTAAGATGAACCTTTCATTACAAGGTCTAAAGAGAATAATGGAAAACAAATGACATGTTAGTGTTTTAGATCTTTAACTTTTAAGAACATAAGAGAATATATATTTCATCTAGGATTAGGTGTAGTCTCCTTGTCTTCTAAGAAACAATTTGGTGTTTCCCATTCAACTATTGAAGTAGAACATGTTGTAACCCCATCAACAACTTGTCAAGTAGTGTGGTTTTAAAAAGTGTTGGGTGAGTTCAATCAAGTATATGAATCTGCAACAAAAATATTTTATAATAATAATGCAATCATACCATGGTCAAAGACTTCAGTTTATCATAGAAGAACTCAACACATTGATATTAGATTTCATTTCATCTAAGAGCTTATTGATGATGGAGAAATTAAATTAGAATTCTATAAGTCAAAGAAACAAGTTGCGAACACATTTACAAATTTTTTGGCAAAAGAAGATTTTAAGTGACTAAACAAAACCTGGAGCAATCAATTTGAGAGCAAATGCATAGAAATATTCGAATCAATAATAAAGGAGGGTGTTAGAAATATTATCTTTCCCTTCACATAATCTTTTGTATAGTTGCATTAGTGAACATATACCTTATCCACAAGAATATTTTACATTTAGAATCATCTAGAATATATTTATTTTGTTGTAGGAGCTATTTGTAGTGAAAAATAAGTCCAATAAACCTATAGAATATAAGTAGTGCATATACAATCTAAAACAAAATATAGAATAATCGAAATCAAACACAATACACAATACTTTTACTTGGAAAAACCCTTCTAGGTAAAAGACCCAAAACAATAAAATTTTTCACTATTGCAAAAACTTAACTATTCTCCAATAAATTAACAAATCTCTTGGGCTTCTCCCTTAAGCATGTGACAATATAAATAAGAACATAAAAAGCAATTTTATATAGTGCATGAATCCCGCCCTGATTATTAAACATAGAATGTATGCAAGACTTATCCAACACCATCAAAGTATTATTTAAAACTATCTAGATATAATAAAAATTCCAAAGTATCTAGATATAAGAAAAATTCCGAAAGTCACTAGAAATATATGCATTTTGTACAGAAGTATAATTAATAGCCGTAACGGTTTGAATAGGGAAAAATAAGAAGCATCAGCAACATTATTCTCTAAAACTATTATTTTGCTAATATAGAATTAAATTTCCTGTATATAACTTATTTTATATTTTTACTTTCTAAAGACCCTATTTCAATCTTTTTTAAAATAAAAGAGAAGGTTGGTCCAAAACAGAGCATTAGTCTAAACAGAGTACATCTGATTTCAACATTACTTTGATGAAATGGTCTGTCCATTCTGCAATACCACATAACAGTCAATTCCAGTTTCAAACTTCATAAGAACTTAGATCTAAGCTATTATTAAGAAACAATAAGATGAATTTTTCTTTACAAAATCAGAAGAGAATACTGAGAAACAAATGCCATGATATTATCTTGTATCTTTACCATTTTAAAGACCATTGATGAAGTGAAGATAAATTAGAGAAAGCGGTTTTCTATTCCACCTCTTGGGTCTTCTGAAACTATGAGAAAAGAAAACAAAGATTTTACTTCTCCTCTGAGATTGAGGAAGCCTTTGAGGGGAGTACAAAATAACTCCCTTTGAACGTTTGACACGACAAACCTTGTTGAGAGTTGAACCAAAACCTTTGAAAACCTAAAGGTATACGTAATATCCTTTAAAATAAAGGAATATGTTTGAATTGTGTAGTTTGAGGATTTTTCGAGCCAATTTATAGAGATTTTGAAAAAAAGAAGATAATAGAATCCAGAACCGTTCAAAATATTCTCAAGCGATCACACATTATCCACAATTTACAGCTACAACATTCCTATCTTGACATTGGCAAACATGAATGACCTCTTTGGAAAAAAGATTCTATTCTTGCTAAAGGATAAGCATTGCGAATTGGAGAATTCTAATGATTGTTCGTTCAAGCGTGTGGTCACTCTAAATATTTAAGCGTAGATTGAAGTGTCAACAAACAGTAAAACTTGACCTTCAATAAAGCTTACGTTGCACAAATAATTTTAGAATATTTTACTCGCAGATGAATAAAGTGCTAATATTATTCCTCAATCCTCACCAAGAAAAATCTTTTCATTTTTTTTAATGAAAATGCATGCATCTTTATATTAATTAAAGATAATTAATACATTTTTACAAAAAAACATTGGGTGGTGTAAAGGCACACCCCGACAGAACATGGGCAGAGCCTAGAAAGAGATTACAGGTAGCAAATAGCTAAGCTTCCTTTCTTTCCAAAGAAGGAAGCCAACAAAAGCATTACTAAACAACAATCACCAACAACTGACAGGCTACTAAACAACCATTACTGACAACTGGCAGGCACTGACAACTGGCACTAACATAAGTAGGAGAAACTTGAGGGCGTCCATCACTAAACCCTAGGCCACTAGAATCAGCCACTGGAAGTGGCTAAATTGAAGAACAAATAGGAAACAAAAAATTGCAAACATAACTTGTACCTTCGCTCCAGCAAAACCCTCGTCTAAAGCATACACTACCATCACTGCTGCTGCCATCAAAATCACCGCGTGACTAAACAGTTGGAAGAGACAATAGAACCATCAACGACAGTCAGAGCAAATAATTTGCTCTTCTCAGCTCATGACCATCACAAACCCAACTCAAAAACTATTGCCACCATGTCCGAGGCAAAAATAATAGAACTAGAGAA
This sequence comes from Cunninghamia lanceolata, assembly GCA_027924645.1. Taxonomy (NCBI): domain Eukaryota; kingdom Viridiplantae; phylum Streptophyta; class Pinopsida; order Cupressales; family Cupressaceae; genus Cunninghamia; species Cunninghamia lanceolata. Next base: position 1,534,004 of record BSBN01000652.1, on the reverse strand, counting down.
GACTAGGGCACAAACTGAACCAGAAAACTACTGCACTTTTCTAAGCATAATCTCCATCATGACTGCAACCATGTGCAAAGAATGAAGAAAACCATATGCAGCTTCCTCCCTCATGGATCACACACCCACGAAGGTTTCTGTGGCAACCGCTGGGCCAATCTAGCGCTGCCTCTCAGGCAGCCTCATTTTCATAGAAACCTAGCAGAGCGGTTTTCATCTCTTCTCCCTACAAAGGCATCTTTTCTAGTTATGTCTTGGAGTTCAACCTAATTGGGCATAGATTCATGACTCTTTTAGACCCTTCTGGATTGAACCATTCTCTTGGGATATTGTTTTATTAGGGGATTATCCTCGAAATCCCTTTAGATATACCCATATTTAGCATGCTTTTTGGGTGGAAATTCTTTTTAGCATATGGAAGGATCTAGGAAGTTTGCTTTGTTTCCGTATCCTTAGTTGATTCTAATTCCTCATTGTACACTAAATGTATGATTTGTTCTAATGTGCTTATGAAGATTTAGGTGCAAACCAACAAAGGTGCACTTGAAATGACACATATTCAAGTGATGTTGTATTATTAGGTAATGCCTCGTACACCATTTCCAAAGTCCCTCTAACTCCTACCTCCAGTTGAGGCCATTCTTTTCCTCATGGGTGTCGAGGAACCCCACTACATTTTCTGAGAAGCCCCCACAAATGGGATGAAATATATGTTCTGGGCTATTCTTAAATATCATCCACTTCAACAGTCACTGGTCAATTTTGGCCAATAAAAATAAGACAAATATTTACCACCTTTTGTTGTGAGTGAGGTGTAAAATTACTATTGATTGTTTGACCATTGAAGTGGATGATATTTAAGTAGAGTGTATGTTCTACTTATCAATAGAAATATGAAGATTATGTGATATCATGAGGTGGCATCTAGGGGCCCACAAGTAAAAGAGGGTGGCATGGAAACTAAAAGCCTTCTTCGCATAAGTGATTAAAAGTATGTATGAAGGAAATATGAAGACTGGCGAACATTGAAATATCAACGATATAGCTCAAAGCCATACTCTAGTAGAATACATGTTAACACTATTGCATAGCTCTTGGAGGGACATATGTTTTCTTGCAAAAATTGTTGTTTAGGGATTCACTTGGGGTCATCTAAGTTTATCTTTTGGCAAAGATGATGAGGTATTGTTTTTAAAGTCATTTTAGATGGTTGTCAATTTGTTCTAACTAGTTATATTGGTATCATTGAAAAGGTAAACTAGGTTCTTAGATTTCATGGTTATATCAAAGGTTTTGTATCTCATGTGAAAATTTACTTTGATTTTCATGAAGCACAAATAGAGAGATCATTTGTCTTTTAAAAAAGGCAATAAGCTCCTGCCCTTTTAGAGATTATCAAGTAATATGAAAGGAAGGTAATTGTAGTATTTTGGGTGCATTATATTGAAGAAGAATTCACAAAAAATCAATGAGATTTTAATGAGCAAAAAAAATATACTTTAAAAGTAACTATTAAAGTTAAGAAGATGAATGGAAAAAGCAAGAGCCTTTTGGAATGATCTTAGAGACTAGGTATGAAGTAGGTTCATGCATTAATCAAATCAATTCCCATTACTAGAAATACACTTAATCCAAAAAAAAAATTTAATAGTCATATCACTAGAATAAGAGAACTTAATATCTAAATTTTAATTTAAGTATTTTAAATTTTAGTAGTCATTATTTTAGTAAGTATTTTATAAATTTGTATATTTTAATGACCAAAACAATTATATAAAAAATATAGAGAGGTCTAAAAAATGTGTCATGAAAACTAAATACATCTCTTGTACATGATTATGACAAACTATCTCAATGATTATTTTTCAAAAATATGAATTACACATATGATTGGTATTTTATTAAATTTTAGGCATTAGTTTTCCACACTCATGAAATTCATTTTACCTATTTTTAGATTCAACTATATAATTTTTACATCAACAAAATTAAATTTAAAATTATAGTTCATAAAGTAAGTGTAACAAAAATGTTTTGAGAGGTTTATAAATACTAATTGTATATAATAAAAACTTAGTAACATTATAAATATAGCTTGAGGAAATGAGTTGTTTTTAATATATATTTAACATTAAATAAAATAAAAAGTATAAAATTTTAATATTATAATGATAAATAAATTTTTATTGAGATTATTACAAAAATTTATATAAAAATAATTTAAACTTAAATTCTTTTTAAACAAAATATTTTAAAAGGCACACAATAGAATCAAGGGAGCCAAAGATCACCTACAAAAAAAATAACCGTCCACATAAGAGAGAAGCAACACAAATTCTATATTGCCAAAGAATGATAATGATGCATACAAGATAAACAAGATATACAAGATCTAAGATGTATGATAATATAGAATGAGAGACCTTGCTTGTTTAGGCAAGGTTGAAATGTAGGACAACATAAGATCATGACAAATGTCTTAATCATATGACTTCAGACACAAATAGTAAATGCCCTAAGTAAAGTTTAACTATGCAAGTGTGAATAGGACTGAATGTGGAAATAGTTAGGTAAAATACCTCACTCATACTAACATCCCTTAAGTGTAACTTAGGAAGGACTAAACAAATGCAAAGATAAGTCCTAGGAACAAGGCTTGATAAGGTACCCATGAATACAAGATCTCTCATAAATGGTGTAAAAGAGAAAAAAAATGTAGAAAAAACTCCTCTCCTAAAGATACAAACCATGCAAAGAAGCATGTACAAGTGATGGAAAAAGAACTCAACAAGACCCCCCAAGGACTACATCCATCAGGAATATACAATCAATAGCCCCCCATAAGAGGAAAATAGTGAGATTATGAATTCCCCCCCAAAAAAGTAGCTCATGTGTCAATGGTGAATGCTCAAAGATGAATGCTGAAGATGAACCAAAATTGGCAAGAAACATTTCTCCCCTTGGGAAGAAATAAATCCAATGCTATATGTAGAAGAAGCTCCATCTCAATTAAGAGAGATGAGGGAAGAATTCTCATGAAGTGTGCCTTTGAAAACTATTCATGTGTTCACTTTCTAGTGCCCAAAGATGCCAGAACAAGATTAGCAGGGTCAAGCATAATCAAAGAGTGTGATATTACAAAACAATGTTGAAATTCATGAGCAACAATCTCCAATGACAAAGATGACGTGATAATTGTCATGCCATAATTGTCATCAAAGAGGAAATGGATATGGACTCAAATGTGTCTATTAATTTGACAAGACATTCAACTCATAAAAAATCTACAATACCTATCAAAAGATCATCCCACAAAGTTATATCTAAAAGATAAGAAATAACCTACTAAACTAATGTACTATAAACCATAGCAACACTAAACTATAAATAAGAAAGAGGTGGAGGAGATGGAATCTTAGCACAAGACTTAAAAACTAGAGTGAATGAAAGAACAAGGTTCATGTGACCAAACTTCTCCTTAAGAATACAATCCACACTAGATGCATGAGTGTGAATATTAGTAAAAGGAACAATCATATAATTATGATTAAAATGTGAAAAGTTGTAAAAATGAGATGTGTGATCAACCATCCCAAAAATAATGATCTCTCTCCTCTCCAAGTCTCTAATAATCATTGAATTAGGTGTGAACTCAACACTTTTCCCTACTCCACTCTATGTAATATAATAGATTGAAATGACATTGGTTGATAATGATGGAATAGAAAGTATGTAATTGAAAGTGCCTTCTCCCATATCAATAGATTATTTTGTACAAACATGCATATATGTGTTATTCCCCATTAGGATGTGTCGTTAAGTATAGGGCTCAAATGAAGAGAAAATACCCTATGAAGAAGCCATATCTCTGACTCAAGACTTTTATATACAAAAAGTGCCTCACCCTTAATCTTTTTTTCCCTATTATCCAATCTAGTTGTCCCCGACTATGTAGATCATAATATTGTAGAAGAAGAAGATAAGCTAAATGACATTGTTGAAGATGATTTGATACTATTCTTTTGAAGAAATGCTTCAACTCATCAATTTGTTTTTTGTAGAAATTATGCTCATCATGCCCAATTTTCTTACAATAAGGACATGTGGATGTCTCCTTTTTATTCATATCCTATTTAGAAGAGGTGGGAGGATTATTAATTAAAATATGATTCTATATTAGATTTTGGTTTCTTCTTGCATATATCTTTGCCTTTAGATGATCGAGCTAGCAACAAATAACTCTTGGGAAGTGCATCTGACTCAATAAGCTTTGTATGCCCTCTAGTAAAATCGTCATAAAATAACTCAAAAGAAGACATAGTAAATGCATCACCTAGGGCATCCATACTGGAATAAAAGGAAAAAGAAAAGACTACAAATAGTCCTTTTAACTTAGACAAAATCAAGAATATATATTCCTTATCAGATTTATCTTTGGTACAAGTAGCCATTTGATATCTCAAAGATTTGAATTTAACCAAATAATTCTTCTTGTATATTTAAAGGGCTTAATTCACTAACTTTACCAAATAGGTATTTGTATTAAACTTGACGTGCTTAGGTGTTGTACAATCCTCAATATGGAACAACAAGATGTCAAAAACATGTAAAGCAATCAAATTTATAGCCTCACCAAGTTTTTTCACATAAATAAATATCCCATACTCCCTAGTCAAATTAGGTTGACCATCACTAAAAGTAGACCATAAACCCTCAGATAGGAGTAATCATTGCATCTTTATCTTCCATGTGTGATAATTTTGAGGACTGGGGTTCTAAAATGAATTATAATCTACCATTAGAGAAAAAAATCAAAAAATATACAATGTACAACAATAATCTACCTTAGAACAAGTCTCCCAAATATGAATCAATACTAAATTTCAAGCCCTCTGAATAATAAAAAACCACCAATTTCAATAATTTTTCTAAGAAATGAGAAAAATTATAGAAAATGATCTTAAACTAAAATTGTAATATCTAAGGTAGAATCTAGAAAAACCACATGGATGCACATGTGTTGCTCAAAAATACCTCTCCAACACTTATGAGAATTTCAAAAATAGACATTCAGGGCACAAGATATGGCTTGTCAAAAAAATGCAAGAAAACACACACTTCAAACTAACAAAATAGGCACCTTTTGTAAAATTGAAAAATATCTATACCTCTATGAAGTTCTCAAAACCAACTTTTTGATGCCTATAAGAATGTGTAAAATCTTATACCATGGAAAATATTTATGCCCAATAAAAGAAACTCCTCCTTTATGGAAAAAAGAATGACCACCTCCACTATTGGGGCAATGCTTGGGTGGCACCACTCAAGCAAGTAGGACAGTTGGTTGTGGATCTAGATGGAGTGGGCATGGCTAGGTAGAGGTGGTGAATAATAGTAGTGGTGGTCCCTATCCAACCCACTAGTGACCAAACCCAGTGGGATGGTACAAACCTTCATTTTTGACCCCCATAGAACCAAGGGCTTTAGCCCATTGAATAAACTACTGATGTAGCCTTGTACCTACTAACATAAGAATTTTTTTAATTTATATAATTGCACCTCTATACCTTGCCAACTGACCACTTACATAGACTATACATAAAGGAATATTCCTTAAGGATACCAACAAATTATACCAACTACTAATGCCTACTGGTATGATGACTATATGCCTATATGGTATGGATCTATATGTATTGTATGGATTGTACATAATTTTTTGTATCAAATTTTTTAGAAACCTCAAAAATGGCCAAAAAATTTCTAGCACTAAAAACTATCAAGTTATATATCAATTAATAGGTTTTTAGGCATTTTAGACTTAACAGTGAGGTCCATTTTCCACTAGGATGCATCGTATAAAATTTCATGAAAAAAATCTCCAAACAAGGAAATTATAGATATGAAGCTTTGATACCATGTAAGAGTTACACAATAGACTTAAGGGGGTCTTAGATCACTTGTAACTAAATAATCTTCTACACAAAATATAAATAACACAAATATTATTTTTCCAAAGAATGATAATAATGCATACAAGATACAAGATACATATTATCTAAGATGTATGATAATGTACAATTAGAGCCCTTACTTATATAGCCAAGGTTCAAACATAGGACAACCTAGCATCATGACAAGTGTCTTAATCTTATGACTTGAGACATAAATAGTAAATGCCCTAAATAAGCTTGACCATGCAAGTGTGAATAGGACCTAATGTCGAACTAGTTAAATAAAATATCCCATTCACACCAACAAATAAAATATAATAACTACCTTTCAAATTTTTACTTCAACTATTTTATATATAAATTTTTAAACTAAGAACAAATTAAATCATCTTCCGATTAAATAAATGATTTTTAAACTTTCCTTTTAATTACTTTTAAACTTTACATATTTAACAAAATTTATATTTATAATGTTTGAACATAATATATTGAAATAATTTTCAATTAAAAAATTAATGAAAATTTTCTAATTTATTTATTTTTAGTTGGTCTTGCTAAAGAGGACTCCGTGTTAAAAATATGACATTTTCGTGGAAGTGCATAAGAGTAAGAAGCTTAGTATGAACAAGGCACATAATCATATCATTTAGAATTATTATTTATTGAGGTAATAAATAATACTAAAATTTTGTACTATTGATGCTCTTTAGACAATTGTCGTTAACATTTTTTATTTGTCCTTTCTCTTGTCGTGAGAAATTTTGGAGATGCTTATAAATTGGAAAGAACCATTATCCCACACTTGTCTAAGGACGATGACTAAGGTTTGTAGCCATCATTGCTAGCTAGAGTGATAACCTTGGCAATGCTAGAGTAAATGTAGGCTTGTGTAGTGAATGGCTATCTTCCAAATTGGAATTAACTAGGATATTTACAATTTTATTCTTATAGTTTAGGATCACGTGGGAAGCTAGTAAGGTTAGTAATACACAAAGAGAGTTGTGAGAACAAAGGATTTATCCCTCACATTCTAGTAGTGTTGATATAGTTATTAAGAAGTACATGTTTTAGATGTCACCTTTATCTATGAACATAGTCTATCTTATAAGTGTTGAAACTCTCATTGAAACCATCCTTGTCTTGATACGAAGGTTTCCATACTTGACTTCTATCCTAAGCTATTTACTTCCTTGTGCAATTAATTTTTTCTAGTATGCAAGGTTGTACTACTCATGACCAAGTGTCTCGTGTTGATCTAACATCTACACCAATGTGGCTAGTGTCAAAGATGTAAATGTTATATATGCTTGATCGTAAAGTATAATTGGTTAGATGGTTAGTTGGATGGCTTAAGGGCTATGCTTTGTTCTGAATCCTCTTTTATTGATCAATTTAATATATGGCATCAATACTTGCATGTCTTATCTTATCTTCTCTTATTTTCACTTGTATGTTCATGAAAAGTAGTTGACTTCAGATTTATTTTTGTGTATAAATGTCTCCATAGTTGATTAGACTTGTTTAGGAGGTGACATGCCATGTCTCCCTATGAAGATATACTTTATATCTTTGTGATAGATTGATTAGTTGGCCTAATTAGGGGCTGGTAAAACAACTTGAAGTGTATTTAGGTTTCTTTTTTAAATTTGTCATATCGATTTATCTTACTTTATTATGGATTGTTTAATGATTGTTCATGTACTATTGTGTTTGGTCATTTAGAGGACTATTATGTTTCAAAATGTGTTGCAACTTTGAATCCTAATGTTAAGAACCAAAAAAATGTAATTTTTGGGCTATAGAACACAAAAATCTAATTTTTCAAGGCTATAGAGGTCATCTTTTGCCCTAGAAAAATGTTGAAATGGGCCTTAACTAGACGGACCTAGTTATGGAAACATGGACTTCTTCAATAGCTATAATTAAACAAAATGGGCTCAATTGGCTTCCTAGATTGAAAGTTATGGTCTTTGAAAGTTGGGCTTCCCACATTGGAAATGTAAGAGGATCTATGACACATAAGAGAGTTGTAAGAGGGAGATACACTTATTGAAAAACTAATTGAATGGAAATTGAAATAAAAAATATACCACTTCCACATAACACTCATGAGAGAAACAAATGGAAAACAAGTATTCAACATACATAATGCAAAATAATAACAAAGAATACCAAAAGATAATATGAAATTTACCCAAGGAAAACCCTTCGAAGGAAAAAAATGTAGCCTATAAAAGCACTCACACTCAATGTATTATCTCAAGAGAAATATTACAATACACTTGCAGAGTCTCCATGCAAGGCTTCTAAAGCATCAAGCACCCTAGTTACATTCCTCCATGTGAACAAGAAAATGAGAACCATGTAGCCACACATCCCAATCCATGCTTCCACATATGCAACCTAACCTCTAACTAACAAGCCAAATATTATGCAAGCCAACCTCAACAACTAGTCATGTTCTTAGTTTTAAAGAACAAGCTCAAACAAAACCATTAAGTGATATTACATAAACCATTTGGCTCAAAAACACGAGCTCACTAAACCATGATCCAAAATTAAATATTTCATACTAAGTTTTCCCTGTAGTAAATATTTTCTCAATGTGACACTACATTAAATATTTGCCATGTGGTATGCACATCTCTAAGATGCACCATAATTTGTATGTATGTATGTATGTATGTATTCATGTATGTATGTATATATACATACATATATATATCATAATTATACATACATACATAAATACATACATATGACATATATATACACACACACATACATATACATATACATATACATATATACACCCATTATTAACATTTTTATTTTATCCAAGGTGTACAACACACCTTGCCTAACATTCTTTGACTTGTATAAAATATATAATGGGTCAAAAACTCAATCATCAAGGGAACAATCCCTACAACTAACATGTACCATCAAAATATCCATGTGCTCCATCAAGATACCTAGAATAGAAACCAAGGTGACCACCATCTCAATCAAAAAATCTCTCATCCTCCATCATCCCAATGCATGAATGATAAGATCCCATCAATAGATTATGACACACTAACTATCACATAGAAGCATGAATCCTACCTCAAATAGATATCCAATCATAAATAACAAATCTATTGGTAACAAATATTCTTTAGTAGTTGTCATGAACTCACTAACAACTAGATTGAAAACCACAACTATTTGCTAAGACATCCAGCTGACCATACCTCAAAACAAGGTATACTAGTCATCATAGGTGGACCTTCTACAATCAACATATCCAACCCAATCCAAAATCACAAGTCCCTATATATACACTATATACACAAAGAAGTCCCCCAAGGTAACACACACACATAAATAGGTGACAAAAATCCTAAAGACCTTTAATCTACAGTATAATGAGAACATACAACAAAGGACACATATACTTCCTAGAACTCCCTCAACATTGTTAATGTCAAATCTAACATCATCAAAGAATAAAATTTTCCACCAATAGCACTCACAAGAAGGTGTGCTAATGTCATTAATATCATGCAAGATCAAAGAACACTCACAATGATATGCAAACCTACAAACTAAATCATTGAAAAATCACTCTCACCAATGATCTCCATAGATCTTTCAATCTTTCCACAATACAAAAGATAGAGATTAAAGAGCCTCCACACTATTACTAAAATATAATGAAGTTTAATAATAGTAACTAATCTCACACATAGTGATGACAATAGCTCTACACAAACCTCAACTGCAATGCCATGTTAACATGAACCTTTAGGAAGAAATAATAGACCATAGATTAAAAAAACCTACAAATCAAAACCATGTAGCATGTCCTTCTACCAACATTTCTAAGTGCTCTAGTTGTGAAAAGTAACATCTCATTCACAAAACTTTAAATATAAAATCCTCCTCAACATCCGACTATTTAACCCCAAGGTCAAACTTAACATTATATCAATAAACAAATGAAGATTCTTATAGCATCTCAAACTAAAGTAAGATTAGAACAATAAACATACATTCCCTCAACAAGGGAATATGCCCAAAACTATCTGCTACACTCCTCAAAACCAACCTCATAACAAACTCATATACATAAGTAGACAAATGAAAAATAAACCATGCCAAGTAATCCTCAAATAGGCCCTCTAATATCCATATCTCAAGATTCATTCCCATGAGAAGACAAAGCATGAAACAAAATGCATCTCAAAACAAGGTGGGCAATACCTATCAGATGATTCACCATCAAGTGAACTAGGAGTGTGGAACTAGATTTCTCCTCCTACAATGCACCAAGCTACCAAGACTTTCTCCATGAATAATCTTCTCATTGGGTCCATGCTAAACTCACATCTAGCTACAAGTGTAGGCTCGTCGGTCTTCTTGCTAAAACCTCATCAAGAGAGACTGTCTTAACACATGATCACTATAAGCATAATCTCTCCAACTACACCTAAGTCTATCAATTATCTATGTGCACCCAACTAACTATCGCATACCAACTAATCTCCAATTGCATTATTGTAACATCTAGAAGCTCCAAGGAAAAATGATCACTACACTCAATAATAGAAGACTACTACAAATCACTACCAAAGTTCCAACTAAAAAAATTAGGAAATCCACATGTGATCATGATTTACACCTCCTCATAAGAATATCATGTCTGTAATGAACATATTTTCTACCAAGAGCACCTATATCTCAACCAAAACTCTAAACACTAATTAGGAGTCCAACATGGCACAATAATGTTCATCCTCTAAACCAAGGATCATCTATCAAATAGATAAATTATAATTTACATCTTAACCAAAGACTCCAAGAGTTATCCATCATAACAAGATATCAATATCTCAAAACCACATGAAGATAAGCATCTCCTATCAATGGAACTACATATTTCAACAAAATCTCACTCATTACAAAAAACATAATCCAAGAGCTCCTCATGACACCAACATTAACTATAGAAGATCATTCATCACTAAATAATGAATCCACATCACTACCAACTATCCCACCAATTCATGGTATTGAGCTATACATGGCATCATGATAACCATCTCCTAACTAAATATTAGCCATGGCCCTCATACAATCAAAGAACTTAACTCCAAAACTAGGAGCTCCTAAAATGAAAAGTAAAACCATGATCTTGAAATCAATAAGATAAACCATCACATACAATCTAGGAATCGATCCATCACCACCAACTATGTATCTAGATAAACAATCGTGTCATGTTAAAGCTTTGTGGATACAAGAACCTCCATGACACCATTATTGAACCACCCTCAATGTACCTACATCAAACTCCCACTAAATCATGATGTAGAATCACTAACACATCATAATCAATAGTTATAAGTCCCAAAGTAAAAATGTCTTAGGGAACACTATCTCTCTACATCATAGTGACACACATACCAATGCACCAAGTGACCAAACTAGGCCAACATTGAAAGATCTATGGATATAGACTGCCCACATCCAAATTATCTATGCAATATATAAGTATAGATAACCTATAAAACTGCACAACTCATAGATCTCATAATTCAACACATAGGTTCAACATTACATTAGAAATCATGTAAAATTGAGACAACTAGAGATTATTATATAGATTAACTATGATTGAAACACCAAATCACCTCTTGATTTGATTTGCCACAAATCTACAAAGTACCACAGTTAACAAACCCATCAATATACTATAAAAAAAATGAAGTGAACAAACAACATATCAACACTTACATACCTAATCCACTACAAAGTTCTCAGAAAATTCTCTCTATCAACTATAAGAATTCTAAAAATGGACATAGCGAGAAGAAGATATGACAAGTGTCAAATTAATGACTGGAAACATAAATTCTGAAAACAATTTTCTATCACAAATATAAAAATATAGAAAGACAATTAATACCAATAAATAGTTCTTGGAAAGAGCTTTTTGTCAACTATAAGAAGTTGAAATTCTAACATAATAGGACAAATCTATGGCTCTCAAAACAAATTTTCTCTATTAGGCAATTCAAAGGATCTTTGCCACTATTCTAGTGGTGCTTTGGTTATAGGGGGTGGCACTAGTAGTATCTAGTAGCATGGTTGTTGGTTAAACCTATAGTGGTGGAAGCTCTCAACAATGAGTTTCGAGGTAGAATGAAGGTGGCTCATAGGTGGCTTGATGGTGGCATGTAGGAGGAACGCCACTCATTGGGGACTTAGATCCATGGCTAGCCATGATTGAGGGTTGGCCCCCCATGTGCTGATTGATTAGATTCTATCAAATGGTCAATGATGTGACCAGGGCTAGACCCAATAGCTCATAGTTGGTTTTCCTCATTTGACTAAGGCTGGTACACTTGGTAAAATTTAACTCCTATACCCTCCAACCAACAAAAAATATTTTTCATTTTATTTCTAGAACATACCTGATCTTGATGTAGATAGATGTTGGGGGAATATTCTTTACAATATTCCATAAACTAATGACTATACCAATGAATGGAATGGTAGTATGGATCCATGTAATTGTATTGATTTTGATAGTCAAAGATTCCTCCACACCCCTAAAATTGGCTTTTTTTTTTCTCCAAAAAATATTGTTTTATATTGACTTATAGGTTTTTGGACCTTATAGATCCAATGGTGAGTTATTTTTTCTAGGAGGCCATCTACATAATTTCACTACCAAAATCCTCACAAAATGAGCCCAATCAAAAACCCATTTGTCAAGTCACCATAAAACCCTAGATCTACAACAATCCAAATCTACATGAAAGATACCTTAAATCATTTTTTTGAAAGACCATGGATTCAATTATGCGCAATATTCCACATAGGCCAAGGATTAAAAATACTAGTAAGATGTCTCCTCCTACAACCTAACAACTAAACTTTGATACCAAATGAAATGGAAATGTAAAAAACATGTACCATTTCCACATAACCTTGATGAAAGAAAGAAATGCAAAATAATTATTTAGAATACATAATGCAAAATAATATCAAAAAATAATACAAGATAACACAAGATGTACCATGGGAGAACCCTTTCAAGGAAAAAAACCTAGCCTCTAAAAGCACTCACACTCATTGTATTATCTCAAGTATAATATTACAATACAATTGTAGCCTCTAAGTAAGGATTTTGAAGCATAAATTACCGTATTTTTGTTCGTCCATGTGAACAAGAAAATGAGAACCATGTAGCCACACATCCCAATCCATGCTTCCACAAGAGAGGCTCAATCCAACATTTAACTGACAAGCCAAAGGTTACACAAAACAACCTCAATAACTACTCATCTGCTTTCTTTTAATAGAATAATCTTGTACAGAACCACTAAGTGGTATTACATAAACCACATTCTTGAAAAACATGTTCTCACTAAAACATAATCCCAAATTAAATATTTCATACTAAGTTTTCCCAAATATAAATATTTTCCTGATGTGACACTGTTGTTATATGGAGCCCAATCAGACTTGGAGGTTAAATTTTCCCCACTTTTATTGTCTTGGTTTCCCCCCAAATTATTTAACGGGGGTTTGGGGGTAGCGCCCCCAAGACAGGGTCAAGGGGCAGAGCCCCTGGCATGCTCCCTATCACGATATAGGGTGGGGTCGAGTGGCAGCGCCCCCAAAACCTAAAATGACTTATTATTTTATAAAGGCATCAGGAGTTATTTTTCTATTGGTTGACATAAAAAGAAAACCTATTTTGTAACAGACATAAGTCTTGATAAAAATGACTAAGGATTAGGGTTTCTGTTGATATTGTATTGTAGCATTTGTAGTGGTATTGAGTTACAAGGATTGTTGGTTGTAATCGGTTTGATTTGTTGGATAATAATATGGGACTCTCTATTGGTAGATGTAGCCCGAGTTTGGGTGAACAACATTAAAATTGTGTCTCGTTGTTATTGTTTCTATGTATTTTTCATTCCTCTTTTAATCTTTATTTGCATTTAATTGATATCTTCTGCATGCAATTCCTTACAAATGGTATCAGAGCGGGTTGTGTCTGATTATCATCTACAGGAAAGTCTCACGGTTGAGTGGGAGTCTCATGATTAAATGGGAGCAAAGGTGGACGAGGGTAAATTGAAGGTAGATAAATTTAATGAACAAAACTATTAGTTATGGAAGATGTAGATGGAGGATTATCTCTATAAGAAGGATTTATGGAGGCCGTTGGAAGGAACAACCAAGAAACTGGTAGCAATGACTGATGAGGAGTGGGAACTTCTAGACAAAAAGGCACTGGGAACCATTTGGTTGTGCCTAGCACCATTTGTGGTATTCAATATAATAGAAGCGAAGACAACAAATGAACTAATGAAAGTTTTGATAAAATTCTATGAAAAACCCTCAGCCTCAAATAAGGTATTTCTCATGAAGAATTTGTTTAATCTAAAAATTATTTAAGGTGGATTTGTGACAGATCATTTAAATGAGTTTAATACGATTACCAGTCAGTTAATTTTTGTAAAAGTAAAATTTTATGAAGAGGTGAGGGCTCTCTTAGTTTTATGTTCTTTACTAGAAAGCTAGAATAGCTTGGTAATGGCTATAAGTAACTCCATCTCTAGTTCAAATACATTAAAATTTGATGATGTTGTTGGTGTTATCCTTAGCGAGGAAATGTGACGAAAAAGCTTAGGAGGGTCCACATCAGGTAGTGTTTTAAATATAGAAAGCAAGGGTAGATCAAAGGAGAGAGGAAAAGGTTCTGTATGTCATGGGAAGTCACGAGAAAAATCAAAGGACAAGAGGTCCCAATATAGAGTACAGAAGGATTGCTAGTATTGTGGGAAACCAGGTCATCTGAAGAAAGATTGCTGGTCTCGGAATAATAAAGAGGGAGACAAATAAGAAGGCAATAAGGAGGCAAATGTGGTAAGTAATAAATATGAAGATGATGCTTTGATTCTTTCCCTGGATAATGTTGATGATTCATGGGTTTTAGATTTAGGGGCCTCATTTCATGCTATGCCCCATAGAAGTTATTTTATTGATTATGTCCAAGGGGATTTTGGGCTAGTTTATTTGGGAGATAATGAACCCTATCAAATGATTGGAAAGGAAAGAATTAAGATCAAGTTGAAGAATGGGAATCATTGGCTACTACAAGAGGTAAGGTACATTCCAAGACTAAGTAGAAATTTAATTTCAGTAGGGTAGCTATGTGATGAAGGTTGCACAGTTACTTTTAATAATAAAAATTGTAAGGTTTCAAGAGGTGCCTTAATAGTAGCAAAAGGATGGAAAGTAGGCACCTTATATCTTTGTACATGTCATATTGTTCCTTCTACTTTGGCTAATGTAGAGAAAAACAAACAGGTTCAGGAACAGTTGCTGCAGTTTCGTAGGAAAAGACTGAAACAGTTGCTGCGGGTTCTAAGACAACACTATGGCATAACAGACTTGGGCATATGAGTGAAAAAGGTATGAAGGTACTTCATTCTAAGAAAGTTTTACCAAGTCTGAAATCTATTAATAAGGATTTTTGTGAAAGTTGTGTGTATAACAAACAAAAGAGAGTTAGTTTTCTCAAGGATAGGAATCAAAAGAAAGATGAAAAGTTGGAGCTTGTGCATATAGATGTATGGGGACCGGATTAGGTATCTTTTCTCAGTGGCTCTTGATATTATGTTATATTCATAGATGATGTAATTAGGAAGATTTGGATTTATTTCCGTAGGCATAAATCTGATGTATTTGAAACATTTAAGAAATAGAGAAGCTTGGTTGAGATTGAGATGGGTAAAAAATTAAAATGTACTAGATTTGATAATGGTGGTGAGTATTGCAACAAAGAATTTGAGGATTATTGTTCCTTTAATGGAATTCGTATGCAAAAATTGGTTCTAGGGACTCCACAAGAAAATGGAATGGCTAAGCATATGAGCATGACAATAATGGAGCGTACAAGGAGCATGAGATTGCATGTTAGGATGTCTTTAAACATGTGGGTAGAGGCTATCAATATTGCTATTTATTTAAATAATAGAGGTCCTTCAGTTCCTTTGGGCTATGATATTCTAGAGGAAGCATGGATAGGTAAGAAGGTGAGTTATTGTTTTCTCAAAACCTTCAGATGTGAAGCATTTGCACATTTAGATTTTGAAAATAGAACCAAACTGGATGCAAAATCAAAAAAGTGTATCTTGATTGGATATGGCATTGATGAATTTAGTTATAGGATTTGGGATGTTGAAAATTTAAAACTTGTGAGAAGCAGGGATGTATTCAATGAGAAGGTGTTGTACAAAGATCACTTGCAGTAGCATGAGAAGAAAAAAAAGGATTATCTGGTGCTAGATGATACTCTAGATAGCGATGTTCTAGTGGTTCCTCATGCTCTGCAACAACAACAAGAAATACCACAAACTCCAGTGAATGTTAGACAGTCAATAAGGCTAAGTAGACGTCCTGAAAGGTTTTCTCCCTCTCTGTATTCTATTTTGTTAATAGATGCTAGTGAACTGGAAGGTTATGTTGAAGCTATGCAGGTGGATAGAAAGGTTTAGTGGGAGCTTGCAATGAAAGAAGAAATGGACTCCTTGCTGAAAAATCAAACATGGGAATTATGTAAGTTGCCTACAGGTAAAAAGGCTTTACCAAACAAATAGGTTTATAGACTGAAAGAGGAAGATGGAGGTAAGAAAATAATTAAATCCAGGTTAGTTGTCAAAGGATTTGTGTGTAAAAAAGATATTGATTTTCATGACATTTTTTCTCCGGTTGTTAAGATGACTTCTATTCATACTATTTTCAGTATTGTGGTTGCTGAATATTTTTATTTGGAACAACTAGATGTGGAAATTGCTTTTCTCCATGGTGATTTGGAGGAGGAGATATATATGGACAACCACAGGGATTTGAGGTCAAAGGTAAGGAGAAATTGTTGTGCAGATTGAAGAAGAGATTATATGGCTTGAAACAAGCACCTCAACAATGGTATTTGAAATTTGATAGTTTTATAGATGAGCAAGGCTACAGCCAGTGTAATTTTGACCATTGTGTTTATTTTAAGAGATTGGATAATGACAGCTATATTATTTTATGTTTATATGTTGATGACATGCTTATAGCAGGGTCTAACATGGATCACATAAGAGAGTTAAAACAATAGTTAGCACAATCATTTGATATGAAGGATTTGGGGGTAGTAAAATAAATCCTTGGTATGAAAATTTGCAAAGGTAGGAAGAATAGAAAATTGACTCTATCTCAGGTTGATTATGTTGAAAAGGTTTTGCAAAGATTCCATATGGAGAATGCAAAAGCTATCAGCACACTTTTGCCTAGTCATTTAAAATTGACTAAGGAGATGTGTCCTAAGACACAAGAGGTGGAAGAAAAAATGTCCAAGGTACCATATGCTTCAGTTGTAGGAAGTTTAATGTATGCCATGGTATGCACAAGACCAGATATTACACATGTTGTAGGAGTCGTAAGTAGGTATATGAGTAATCTTGGATTGGAGCATTGGAATGTAGTAAAATGGATTCTCAGATATTTGAGAGGTACATCTAATAAACATTTATGGGGCCTCTAATACTGATTTAGCAGGTTATGTGGACTTAGATTTGGCAAGGGATATTGATACTGGGCAAAGTACTACATGTTATGTCTTTACCGTAGGTGGGACAATGGTCAGTTAGATCTCTAGGTTGTAAAAGGTGGTTGCTTTATCCACCATGGAGGTAGAGTATGTAGTTGCAACAGAGGCAAGCAAGGAGATGATCTGGCTACAATCTTTTATTGAAGAATTAGGAAAACAACAGGCTAACAGTTATTTGTTTACAGACAATCAAAGTGCCATACATCTTGCAAAGAATTTTGCCTTGCATTCAAAGACCAAACACATACAGCTAAGGTATCACTTTATCCGGTCGGTGTTGGATGATGGACAGTTACGTCTAGAAAAGATACATACAAATGAAAATCCAACAGATATATTTATGAAGGCAGTGACAAGGGAGACGTTGAGCTCCTCTTCAGCTTCAGTTGGTCTTCAAGACTGAAAAATAATAAAATCAGAACAGCAGGGTCTAGGGTATTTATTTCTAGTGGGAGCTATAGGGTTAGTGGTGTTATGATCAGTCTCCAACTGGGAGATGATATGTTGTGGAGTTTGATCAGTCTCCAAGTGGGAGATTATTATTATATGGAGCCTAATCAAACTCAGAGGTTAAATTTTCTCCAGTTTTATTGGCACAGTTTCCCCCCAAATCATTTAACGGTAGTTTGGGGACAGTGCCCCCAAGATGGGGTCAAGGGGCAACACCCCTTGCGGAGTTCAAGGGTAGTGCTCCCAAAACATCAAATGACTTTTATTATTTTATAAAGGTGTCAGGAGTTATTTGTCTGTTGGCCAACATAAAAAAAAACCTATTTTGTAACTGACATAAGTCTTGATAAAAATGACTAAGGGTTAGGGTTTCTGTTGATATTGTATTGTAGCATTTGTAGCAGTATTGAGTTGCAAGGATTGCTGGATAATAATATTGGACTCTCTGTTGGTGGATGTAGCCTGAGTTTGGGTGAACCATGTTAAAATTGTCTCTCGTTGTTATTATTTCTATGTATTTTTCATTCCTCTTTTAATCTTTATTTGCATTTAATTGATATCTTCTGCATGCAATTCCTAACAGACACCAACACTAAATATTTGTCCTAATGTTAGATACAACATACAAGTGGCCGCACAAATGTCTAACCCATGTGGTATTCACATCTCTAAGATGAACCATAATTAAATATTTATTTGTACATTATTAACATTATTATTTTATTCAAGTTGTACAAGACACATTTCCCAAAACTTATGATTCATGTTATGAAACATCATAAGGTATATTTTAATTAAGATAATAGAGCACCCATGTTGGTGAGTGGGGCATCCATATATTTTCACTAATCCATTTCATCAAAGAGATCCTCCATTGTCAACTTCCAAAATTCATGTCTCTTGTGATTAAAATTATCAATCTCCATATGGGATGTGCTTGTTATGATCTATATTTCCATAACATGTACTACACAAAACACAAAATATCCCACACCAATAAAAAAGATTCAACACTCCAAAAGAGTGTCCCGATTTTAATCAATCCAACTAGGCTCCAATACCAAATATTAATAATCTAGGTAAAAATTTAAAAAATATTTTATTTCATAGTGTTCACAAATTTATTTAATAGTAATAGAACATGTATGGAAATGAAAACAATATGAAAGGAATAAAACATGCACTAGAAAAGAACAATGACATACATGGGGAAAAATCTTTCAGGAAAACTCCCCATCAAAAAAGAGAGTACAAGACTATATTAGTCTCACATGTGGAATACATCAACACAAATTCCCGCTTCAGTCCAACAACTTTCCAACAACCTAACATAACCTATAAAAGATATAATTCACTATCTTAAGTGCTCAATATATAGGAAAATGTTATCTAGAAAATCATAAATGGTTTCTAATACAATGAACTCATACCATGAACTAAGTAGTAGATATGTAAAGTATACCTCACAAAACATATCGAGGAGTTGCAAGCATCTTTCTATAAGCTTCAATATTTTTCACATAAACTAGGTCATCTAACTTAATTGGAGAGTAAAAACAACCCACTAAAGGAAAAAATAACAATTGTGCCAATATCCAAAAAAAGACAACTAACCTATTAAAGATGGCCATAAGTTATTTCTTTGTACACTATTACAATGTCATAAATGATTCTTATACATCTTACAACATCATATAAATTGTAATAGACTTTCTTTCACTTCATGTAAAGTGTTTAGTGATGCCTTAGAATGCTTCCTCGCACATTATGACCCTTACACACAAATTCAATGTCACCTAGAGAATAATAATTAATTATAAATACCACAATCCCATGTATATGACCAATTTGTCCCTCTCCATGATCCATGAAGATGTTCACATAATTAAACTAATATTAAATAAATAAATTACAATACTCTAAAAGGATTTCAAGGTGAATATTATCCCTAGTCTTCACAGTGTCCCCTTAAGCCATCCCCTAGTCACAATCTATAAATTAGGTGATTGATTTAATTTAATTTGTAGGTTAGTAATTTGCAAGTTATCTTAGAATTTATAGTTTATCTATTTGTAGGTGAGGGAAGTGTTTCATTATGTAAAATTTGATTATTTATTTATAGGTTAGAGCATTCTAGGTTAGATATTCATAGGCTAGCTATTTCTATGTTAATAACTTGTATGTTACTAGATTACATAGGTTAGTCATCTAAGAGGTTTTGGATGCATTTCATGTGTGCATGTACTGGAAGAGAAATAAGAAGTTAGATGATAATGGAGAAAAATACATATTTGTGAGTTGATATATCAAATGCTTACAAGCCATACAATCAAATTACTAAAGCAGTCATAATCATCTAATTATTCATGAGTGGCATTGCAGAATAAACTACCTCTCCTAAGCATAAACGATCCTCTTAGTGCTTCTTTCATCTATGCAATTTTCATAGCAGTGAATAATGGTCTACTTAATAGTCATTGCATTAGATTTATGTGAGAATGACTACATTAATTTAGATATATAAACAAATGTGATTACTAATTATTTTGATAACAATGACATTTTACAAGTAAATTTTTTAATATTGTTTTCTTCCTCTAGAGATTAAATTGTTATCGAGTTTACAATTTGGACATGATCATTGGGTATGTGCATTGAAATTGGGGGTCAAACGTAGGTGAAAATTGACCAATTTTTTCTTGAAATTAGTAAGAATTGATCTTGGAAAAGAAATTGAAGAAATCCATGCTCAAATTTTGAAGATGTGATAGAAACGAGATTAATAGTTCTCAGATCTAGTTTTTTTTATATTGCATATCATTTATAAATATTTTTCTCATATGAGCATCAACATGAGACCAATACGCTTGAACTCTTGAAAGCAATTAGTCAAGACTAACACAAGCTCTTTATAAGATAACACAATAGAAATTGCCCATAGAAGATTAAAAGTCACTACTTAGAAATCCACTTTATTGAGAAACCACATCCACATTAGAAGCCAACTATCAAAGACCAAGATTCACAACGTATAATTTCATATTACATGTCCCTATGGGTATATGAGCATTGGTATCCACAATGAGAACCCATAATTTTAACCAATTAAGCTCAACCCCTTGTATAGAATCTAGTTTATAAACTACTATTTTTTTTAGAATGGTGGATATTAATAGGTTCAAATAGGGGGAGCACACAAAGTGGTCTTCTTTTTGTCAAAAATATATAACATAGAATTAGTTGTGCTCCCCCTAAAATGTTGACTTTTTAAAATTATTTCACAAATTCCTTTAGTAGAAAGTTAGCTAACATCATGTAATTTATGTTTCATTTTTTTGCTAATTGTTAATAAATATATAATTTTTACTAATTTTCAAAGTAGACACATCTTAAATATAGAAAATTTAGTGTGCTCCCCCCTTAACTTTTAGAAAACTAATGAAAAATAAAACTTTTCCTTTTTGAATGTGTATAGAATGGAATCTAGAATGTAAAAATGTAATTTTCTTCAAGTTTGACACCAAAAA
The DNA here is from genome assembly GCA_027924645.1 of Cunninghamia lanceolata. Classification (NCBI taxonomy): domain Eukaryota; kingdom Viridiplantae; phylum Streptophyta; class Pinopsida; order Cupressales; family Cupressaceae; genus Cunninghamia; species Cunninghamia lanceolata. Next base: position 1,512,411 of record BSBN01000652.1, on the reverse strand, counting down.
GCTATACATGAGTTTGTAGTGAAAAATGAAGACACTAGCCAATGAAATTAAAGATGGAAGCTTAATGTATTTTAGTTTTTAAAAAAATTACATGGTTAGAAAGGTGACTGAGAGATTTATTTCATTGTGGCATTTTTATAAGAATGTCTCAAATTTGTAGAGTTGATACAGAGCATGATGAACATTTACTTTTTTTCTATGTTTTATACAAAACATGTATTTAAGCATGTGGCATATAGGTCCAACCATTTGGTTTGGAAGCTCTGAAAGCAAGTTATAATGAATGTGCATTATAATATAATGTCCATGCATTATAAGACATATACCTATTATAATATAAGATGCACAAGTTTTGATTTACATATAAAAGTACAGCAATGTCCTATAAAAAGGAGAAATTCATGATTTTGTAGGTCTACATACAATCACACTTCTCATTATTTTGAGGACATACAATCAATGTTTGACTAGACTAACTAATTTTTAGTCTTGTATTGATGTAGAAGATTCTAATTGCATTTTTCTTATTTGAGTTTTCTATTATTAATCATTGCTTTCATATTTTAAGGAAACTAAATCATTGCTTGACAAAACTAACTAGTTTTTCTTGTCTTGATTTGACATAAAACATTCTAACTACATGTTCTTTGTTTGAATTTGATAAATTGTCAAACATTATTTTTATTATTCTAACAAATTTTGTTAGATTGATATAGAATTTAGTATCATGCCAAGAAAATTAGTAAAAATGCAAACATTAGATGAGCATGAAGCTAAGAATACAAAGAAAAGAGAATAGATGAGACAAGTTCATGAAAATAAGAAATTAATCTTTGGAGTTAAGGATCTAATTCAATTAGATCCTGAAGCATTTATTGGAGCCATGAAAAAAAGAATTTAGAGATAGAAAGGAAACAAATGTAAAATATTCATATGATTAGGAAAATGAACCCTAGTGTTGAAGGTACACCATCTTTGCCATCTCAATTTGATATTCTAGTAAATGCATAGACATTGATTGAATCAATAAATAATGAAACAATCAATGATGATACAATTCTAAATATAAATTTAGATACTAGACCAATTGATCATCCTATTAAAGAAACATACAATTCACCAAATTATGTTAACCAACAAAATTTGTGTAATGAACAAATTTTATCTAATGAATCTAGTTTACCATTGAGAACAACACCTAGTGTATACAAGTAAATATAGACGTGCAAGAACAAACTAAACTTTATATGGGTTAAGAAATGAGAAGGTCCAAGACTCAAATGGGTGGGAGGATTTCAAAGCTATGGACACTTTCAACCTGGATGCAATACTAAATGAGGTTATCCTTAAAGTCAGCAATGATATTTGTGATGACATTGCAGAGGAAGTGCTATAGGAGCACTCAGAGGATGAGGACAGACCCACTCTAGGATTAGTCCAATCAATTATGGATGGAAGATTAGGGGAGACTATCACACCAAAATCCACCAAGAAAAAGAGGAGCTACAAAAATAAGAAAACCGAGGTGGAAATCACTATAGGTATTCAGACAAAAATAGATAGAGCACTGAGATCAAGTAAAGGGAGAGCGTTGAAGTCCCGTCGAGTCTAATGAGACTCCTCATGTGGAATGTTAGGGGCTTAAATTCCCCTAACAAAAGGTGCATCATCAAGAATTATCTTGATGAGGATGAGGTTGATGTGGTACTATATCAAGAAACAAAATTCTCAGAGGAGCAAGGGCAAAAAATATTCCCACAATTGTGGGGATGGGATTCATCATTAAGTCCTGTGAATGATGCATTGGGCAGTATGGCCATCCTTTGGTGAAAATACATGCCTAAGCTAGAATGCATAGATATGAAAGGAAACTAGATGCTAGGAAAATTATTCAAATCCTTAGACATGAAGGACTTATGGATTATCTGCATATATAACCCTTGTGGAATGAACCAAAAGAATGAGTTGTGGTCTAAACTAAGTCAAATCTAATACAGATTAAGAAAGGAAAGAGTTATCCTTAGAGGAGATTTCAATGCTATAGTGGTAGAAGATGAGAAGGCAAGAGGTATCTCCCATCCCATTGAGTCAACAGAGGACTTTAAGGACTCCATCTTAGATAATGGCCTCCTAGACTGTCCCACAAAGAATGGTCACTACACTTCAAGACTAATAAAAGGAAGGACTTCAATCAAATTATGGAAAGGCTAGATAGGTTCCTAATCTCCAGTAAATGTTTCAATTCATTGAAAGGTATGTCTTCAATCAAATTCCCATGGACATGATCAGATCATTTTCCAGTCTTCTTGTCCATAGGGGAGTCTCCAACTCAAAAGAAAAAAAAATTCAAATTTCAAGATATGTTGTTCAAGGATTAGACATTCATCCCCTGAGTCAAGGAATGGTGAGGAGAAACACCCTTTATGTAAGGCTCAATATTGTTTCAACTCACACACAAATTGAATATTCTCAAAATACAAATTATCACCTAGAACAAGTCATGTTTTAAAAACACATTTTAAGAAAAATAACAATCAAGAAGGAATTGGAAGCCTTGGTACATCATGTCATATTGCATGGTATGAATAATGAGTCTTACTCAAGGAAGAAATTTCTTAAAGAAAAGTTGGAAGAAATACTTAGGAGGGAGGAAATCTCTTGGTGGTAGAAATCAAGAGAAATGTGGCTAAAAGATGGGGACAAAAATACCAAATTCTTTCACGTCTCCACAAATATTAGAAGGGAACATAACTATATCAGAGTAGTGAGAAAATATAATGGAGAATTCACATTTAACCTAGTTGAAATTCATGTTTAAGCCACTCTCATCTTCAAGAAGCTCCTTTCGGTGAAGACTAATTCAAGAGCCAGACTGCAAACAACAATGGATTTTAATCTACCAATCTAGTCAAGGAGGAGCATAATGACCTGTTGATGAAATCTTTCACAATTGAAGAAGTTCAAGCAACAGTCTTTGCCATATCAAGGGACAAATCACTAGGACTAGATGGCTTCACAGGTTGCTTTTTTCAAAGGTGTTGGGAGATAGTGGGAAAGGAGGTCTTCTTGGTGATGGATGAGGCCTACAAGAACAAAAATATTCTCAAAGAGTTCAAACAAACAACTATCATTCTTATCCCAAAGGTGAAATCTCCCACATCTTTAGAAGAATATAGGTGAATCTATCTTTTTAACATAGTCTTCAAGATTATTACAAAGGTAATGGCTCTAATATTGGCCACAATAATCCCAAAAATTATATCAGAAGAACAAGGAGGCTTTGTCTCTAGTGGAGAGACAACAAAAGAGGCCATAATAACACATGAGTTAATCAATTCATTTCAAGCCAAAAAGATCTCATCGATGGTAATCAAACTAGACATGGTGAAAGTGTATGATAGGGTTGACTGGACCTTCCTGATAGAAGTCCTCTTTAAGCTAGGTTTCTTATGCCAATGGTGCAAGTGGGTCTGAACATGTATTTCTGGCACGTCCTTCATGATTCTGGTCAATAGAAACTAGGCAAGAGTCTTTGAGGCTTCGAGAGGTATTCACCAAGGGGATCCTATTTCCCCAAATTTTTTTATTCTTATGGTTGAGGAATTCACTTGGAAAATCAAGGTAACCAATGCCAAGAAGTTATGGAGAGGAATTTAAATTGGAGGAGTGGAAGACCCTTTCATGTATGCACTATTCACAGATGATATCATGATTTTTGGTGTTGTCATAGTAGAGGAAGCTAGATCTATCAAAAACACCATCACAGCATATTGAGAAGCTTCGAGTCAAAGAATAAATTTGAGAAAATCAAAAGTGTTTATCTTTCACATAGCTCTAGAGGTCCAGCAACATATCTTGAAAATTTTAGATTTCAAAGAAGATTCACTGCCAAGTAGCTACTTAGGTGTCCCTATGTTCAAAGGTATGAACAAACAAGCTTTGTGGAATAAAATTCTTCAGATCATTCAGAACAAAATGAATTCATGGAAAGGGAAATGATTATCTTTAGTAGGAAGATTGGCCATGTTAAAAGTTGTCTTAGCAACCATCCCGATATACATGTTCTCATTCTTGAAAGTCCCTAAAGGAGTTATATTAAACATGGAAAAAGATTTTAGACAATTCTTATGGAAAGGGAGGGTAGATAGAAGGAAAATTCATCAAGTATCTCTTGGGAGAAAATTTGCAAACCCAAAAGTATGGGTGGAGTAGGCATCCTCAATTTAAGATTTTAGAATCAGGCATTGCGAGCCAACTTGACATGGCACATGTACACAAAACTAAATGCAAGATGGGTTAGACTAATGCAAGAAAAATATCTAGACTCAAAAGATATGGAGAGAATCTTCACAGTGAAAGACCCACATAGAGGTCGAGCATCTAGAACTTCATTATAAATAACTAAGATCTGATTGGGACACATCTATCATGGCTCATACATGATGGTAAAAAGGTGAACTTTTGGGAGGACACATGGAATGGATGGCAAAAATTATCCTTAAGGATGGACCTTGTTGAGGCAAAGATCTATCTTACATAGCATTGGGGAACTAAGATTAGTGATTATTGGAGAATAACTCAATAACATACCTTTGGTGAAATTGAGTGAAAAAGCTTTGATAGTTGCACCTTCCCTTCAAAGCAAAAGATGATTCTATAGGACATCCTCTTGAATAGAAAGGTGTTCAAAAGCAATTTGGTGGATGAGCTTGTATCGACTGCAGATAGATCAGGTAAATATTCAGTCAAACATGGATATAGATGTTTATCCACCTCCTCAAAATCGGATTGGCCTTACAATCTCTATTGGAATGCGGATACACTACAAAAAGTGGGGGATTTTTCTTAGCTAGCATTAAATGATAGAATGTTAATGGGGAATAGACTTAACAAGCTTGGCATCAGTCCGACTTTTAATTGTGTGCTTTATGATGAATATGAGGATGACATAAATCACCCACTCCTCTAATGCCCATTCAACATCAAATATTGGAATTGGTGCATGGAGAAGCTTAATTGGAGCACTCCACTGCCCATATCACTGCTGGAATTATTCAAGACTTGGCCAATCTTCAACCAGGATTCTACACTTGCATGTCAATGGGAAGTTCGCCCATCCATGGTGATATGGGGGATCTTGAAGGAAAGGAATTACAGGATATTCATGAAGACTAAATGCCCCATGGATAAGGTCCTAGTAGATATATCTTCAACCATTGTAGAAGTTGTGAATGTTAAGAGTAAAGTCCAAAGCTTCTTCTAGTACAAAATTTATGAAGTGAGACATTAAACTCTTCAGAAGTGGAACCAGCTACAACTCCCTTTTTCGACACCTAAGAATCAAACCATCTTGAACAAAACCTCAAGACTCTCAATTAGATGGATATTACCCACAGGTCCATTTCTTAAGTTAAATATAGACAAAGCATGCAGAGGCAACCCGAGACAATCTGGTATGGGATGTATCATCAGAGACACCTATGGAAGCCTAGTGGTGGCTGAGGTGACAAAGATCTCGTAGGGCACAAATAATCATGCAGAAGCTCTATCTCTCCTCAACCACATCAGACATGCTATTGATTATAGGATAAAGAACATCTAGATTGAAGCAGACTCCCAAATTATCATAAACTCCATTAAAAATAGAGACACTCCCAATTGGCAAATTTATTATTTAGTCAGCAAGTAAGAATGTTACTAACTTTTATTGATAATTTTTACATTAGTCATTGTTATAGGGAGCTGAATCAGGTGGTGGATCAGTTAGTAAATGTGGCTATCTACCAGATGGCTCCCAGATCAGTCTTCTCTCTAGATCAACTCAAAGGAGTTGACCTAGTGGACAACCTACTCATGGTATAGACGTCATTTTGCTGCGAAAAGACCAAATGAAGAATGTGTTCTTAGAGGCCGTGTCACCCCTCTTATTTGCGTCATCCAAATAGTGGGTTAGTAATGAAATCCATCTTCTATCACGTCCAAGGAATGTTGGGAGTGCCCTCACATGGAAGGCATTTATGGATGGATCCGATGATATTAATTATACATGGAGATGCCATGTTAGTGCTTTAAGATCAGAAATGAAATAAGCAGAATACAGAACACATAGAATAATGAAACCACTATTTTACCCTGGGAAAACCCTCCTACTCGAGGGAGAAAAACCCAGCAAATATGTCTCTTATATATTGAAGAAATAAGAGTAGAAATCTACTTATAACTCAGGCCCAACACAAGGCCGAATTTGATACAATGAATAATAACACCTCTCCTAGATGCAAAGATACAAATGAATATGTTTCTCCTTGAAATTTGCTCTACTGCTAAAGGAATGACTGAACTTCTGCTAGAGATATTGATGTATATATACAAATCAAGATGACTCTTCATATGTGTCAGCAACTCTTCATATGCTTTGGTGTCTCTTCATATATTTTGATGTCTCTTCATATATTTTGGTGTCTCTTCATATATGTCTTTACATTGAGTTGACCTGAGTAAATCTCCCGACGCTACAATAACATCAACACTCCCTCTTAGCTAGGGAGATATCTTTCTAGATATGTCATGGAGTCTCTCAACATGACACCCACAATGGCTACACCCATTAGTGAGAAGAATTTATCACGGAGTCTCTCAACGTGATATCATCATGGAGTCACTCAACATGATGTCAACCATGGCTACTCCCATGTGTGGAGATGAACATGTGCATAAGTGCCCATCTCGGAGTCACTCAATGTGATGTCGTCATGGAGTTTCTCAACATGACGTCCACCATGGCTACTCCCAAAGGGTGGAAAGAAACATGTGTACAAGTGCCCATCATGGAGTCACTCAACATGATGTCATCATGGAGTCTCTCAACATGACGTCCACCATGGCTACTCCCAGAGGGTGGATAAACATGTGTACAAGTGCCCATCACAGAGTCACTCAACATGATGTCATCATGGAGTCTCTCAACATGACATCCACCATGGCTACTCCCAGAGGGTGGATAAACACAAGTACAAGAGAATCATCACATAGTCTCTCAATGTGATGTCTACAATGGCTACTCCCATTAGTGGAAAAAATACATTATCATGGAGTCACTCAACATGACGTCCACCATGGCTACTCCCAAAGGGTGGAAAGAACCAAATCTCCATCTCAGAGATGGACAAGGGCTCGCACCTCATATTTCTCTGTCACAGAGAAATATACACTACAAGGGCTTTCACCTCATACTTCTCCCTCACAGAGAAATATACTACAAGGGCTTACACCTCATACTTCTCCATCACAAAGAAATATACATTGCAACATATCTTCATGATGATGTGACTCCCTCTGAAAATCCAAGTACTTGCATCAACCTTTTGACCTCTTCGTCCAAGATTGCCTGCAATGCTTGCCTTAGAGGAATGATTTTCAACACATGCCTCTGGCACTACTAACTTGCGAGAGTTCAAGATTGTCCTCCTCGATCTTATCCCAAATCACCCTATTCTGAATAGGTTTACGAAGCTACCAATGTCAAATTAGGATTGACAGTCTTATACAATTCTGTTCTCAGCAGCTAAAGAGGTCTTCCAAGCACTGCAACCTTCACTTCTTCTCAGTGAGTCACAGAACTTCCTCTTGATCCCTACCTCGGAGATTGCAAGGAAATCCTCTGGAAGTGAACTCCCCTCCATTGACTGATCTCAGAGCCTTAGTCCTTCAACTTGTGCCTTGAATTCTCAGAATTTAACTCCCTCTAAATGTCATTTCCTCCTCTTCAAAGTAGTTGATCGTAATGACAATCTGTAAGGGTTCTCGGTTGTTTAGTGTCTTTATCTTTCTCAATCTTCTTTGCTGATACAAATTCCTCATCCAAGGCGGACCCAACCTTGAGCCCTTGAGAGATGTTTCTAGTGAAGTTATGTGCCACCAACTCAGTCCCATGGCTGCAAGCTATAAGTCCATGATTGTTCATTTCTCCAGCCGGCATGCCTTCCTCATAGGATGCCTCAAGTTCTTCCTCCCTTTGAATTCTTTATGCAGTCTCTCATCATCCTTTTGCTCCTCGATCCATCCTGGAAGCATTTTAGAGAGATTATTAATAATTTAGAGAATCAAATTACCTTGAAGAGAAATATTCAGACCAATGCTAGAAGCATACATGATTCACTATTCTCAATGTTAGTGCATCAATTAGCTACATTATTATTCAAAGGTACACACATAAAATACTTATCTCTTTATTGTGATTCTCTTTTCACTTCATCTTCATCCTCTGTAGAAACAAAAAAAACTCAATAGCCTCTGCCTCCATTTGCCCCTTTATGCATCCCATGAGTTCCCGCTGCCAGGATATGCAATTGAGCAAAGTGACCATACTTGTAACACCTGAAATATTGTTAGCGGAGCCAAAGACAGTGCGGAAATGAATGGCTGCCGTGGGGGTCTTCGTAGAATTCATATAGGCTTCCAGGGCAAGTCCTGCCTTATAACCAAGGGTTGTTGATGGCAAAACTTGAGCCCATGAAAGACAGATCCAATCCAGTGTTCATTGGTTTGTCCACCATTGCTCTCGCCTTCCAGAAGTTGCCAGGATTCTCATAAATACTTTTGAAGACCATGAGGCAGATTGTTTAGAAGCACTCAGGGAGAGGAAGCTTCTGAGCTTTAGAGCAATGCCATCCATTTATGCAATCGGTCCCGTGATATCAGAGTCTCACGAGATACACGAGTGCCTCAGCTGGTTAGATCAACACCGTCCCTCCTTCATTGTATTCGTTTCCTTTGGAAGCGCAGGGATTTTGTCAAGGGAGCAGCTTAAGGAACTCGCACATGGACTGGAAGCAAGCAGCCATTGATTTCTGTGGATGGTGCATGGAGAGGATACATTTATTAATGATACGGAGCTTTCATAGCTTTTACCTGAGGGTTTTGTGAGTCGAACAAAAGACAGAGGGCTTGTAGTTCTCAACTAGGCTCCTCAAATTCCAATTCTTTGTCACCCATCCATCGGAGGCTTCCTTTCTCACTGCGGTTGGAACTCCACAGTGGAAAGCATTTTGTATGGGGTTCCAATGATTGGCTGGCCTTTGTTTGCTGAACAGAGGTTGAACAGGTTTATGCTGGTTAACCATGACAAAGTAGCCATAGATCTTAGGATGGAAAGAGACGGGTTTGTACCGAGAGCGGAAGTGGAAAGAGTAGTAGAAGAGGGAATGAAAGCAAGGTAGAATATGGAGGAATTGAAAAAAAAAACAAAGCAAAGGCTGCCTTGATAGAAAGAGGGACTTCGTACAAAGCCATGGAAACTGCCGTTGATCATCTCATGCAGAAACAAGGGTTAAAATGACGCTCGACATTCAGAAATCTGTGGCGCATTCACTATTGTATAGGTGACTTTTATCCAGTCCATAGATGGTACGGCTCTAACCTTATTGGTACCTCTAGATGAAAAGTCAGCCACAGCGGGTGCAGGCTTAATGCCTAGGACTGTCACGCTGAACTCTAATTCCACCGTAGGATTTCGTGCTAAAGAAGAATATTTGCCAAGGGTTGCCACATCTTGAGGATTCAAGAACACTGTAGGAAAATGTTCATTTGGATATTCTAGCGTATAAATTGTTGGCATAAGAAGCCCCATGGCTCCAGCGGCTTTCGCATCGTCAAAAATAGCAGAGCTCAAGCTCATGCATAACAAGTGTTCTGTTGCACGCACTATCTTGGATGTCAAAAACAAGGGGAGTATTTGATATCTTCAACTTGCTATTCATCATATTGGAGATGTAAAAAGAGGAGCCATTCACAACAGATTCATCGTCCAGCTTTAATGTAGCTTCGTATCCTCAGTCGATAGTGCTCACCCTCACTGAGAATATTCAGGGCGCACCATTATACATACTTCGGCGTGATGGCCAGCGTTTCCCGTAGAGAAAACCACGAGAACTCCTTTCTTGATGGCTGCGAAAGCCCCCACTGCGACAAAGTTGTTAAAATAAGGTGTGGTGGTGTCTCCTGAGCTGAGAGAGATAGAAAGAACATCATCTCCGTCGATAATGGCGCTCTCCATGCTGGCAAGCACATCAGACCCGGCGATCCCAACCGACCAACCGACTTTGTACATTGCAACTTTTATCTTCTATCTTGACACTATTCACCATCTTCTTTTTCTGCACAAATTTTCCTTCAAAGATCTGCCCTTAGGTCTGGAATAATTTGCAACCTTAAATCTACAATACTTTGCCTTCGAGATCTGCCTAAATAAATCTGATCAGATCTTTTCTTAAACCCGCTTTGATACCATGTTAGTATTTTAAGATCAGAAATGAAATAAGCAGAATACAGAACACATAGAATAATGAAACCAGTATTTTACCCTGGGAAAACCCTCCTACTCAAGGGAGAAAAACCTAGCAAATATGTCTCTTATATATTGAAGAAATAAGAGCAGAAATCTACTTATAACTCAGGCCCAACACAAGGCCGAATTTGATACAATGAATAATAACACCTCTCCTAGATGCAAAGATACAAATGAATATGTTTCTCCTTGAAATTTGCTCTGCTGCTAAAGGAATGACTGAACTTCTGCTAGAGATATTGATGTATATATACAAATCAAGATGACTCTTCATATGTGTCGGCGACTCTTCATATGCTTTGGTGTCTCTTCATATATTTTGGTGTCTCTTCAGATATATCTTTACATTGAGTTGACGTGAGTAAATCTCCCAACGCTACAATAACATCAACATGCCATAAACTTCCATTTATAACCAAATCTAGACATAACCCTCCACGCATGATCAAATTAATCCCTAAGGATAAAATAGTAAGAATTGAGATGACAACAAGTGTGTAAATTCATTATAGAGGTCTTGCCCAAGCCAGGAGGTAAATGCTTCTCTATCATTCCATACAACCTCATCAATCAGGCATATATCACTGGTGCCACATAACACAAAGGGCGTACAACACAACACACCAGTTTTAATCCCCATGATGTGGGGACACCACCCATTCTCGCAAGGAGCCATCCTATTTAATCATCATTTGGAGGATGTTTTAGCAGACCCACTCTCAAATTCTAGTTTTTTCATCCTGTTTTTTATCAACTTCAATCTTAATTCTATGGCAGAATGGTAGGCTAATCTCCATGTCCTGCTTCGCACACTGGACGGGGAGCCTATGTATACAGGAGAAATCGACACAGTATACATGAGGGAGATCTTTGAGATCGACTGTGATAATGTTTCAAGTTCATCTTCTGTTGCGTACTAGGCTTCTACCTCTTCCGACCTATAGATAGAAAAGTCAAGGGCTCATAGATTGTAGTTACCTTCATTGCTAATCTCTTTGATATTTTACAAGACTATGAATATGTTCAAGCAATTGGATTTGGGCTTGTGCTTCCTTCTTTCTTCAACTCAGAAAGGTTGAGGGCAGCCCTAGCGGATTATGAGTTCTAGGAACGGCCTGCTCCCATTGGTGGTATGTTCGACAGATTCTCCTACAGTCTTCACACCATGCAGCGTGTGTCTACAACGCGATGCAAAGAGCACTTAGATTGGACTGTTATAATGTCTTTACTAGAGCTTTGAATGCCCATCGCTTCCAACTCCTGATGGGATTGGCTAATAGAGTCAAGGAGGTGTCCATAGCGATTAGGTTCCTACGACACCACGCCCCAAATATTGCATCAGGTCTTCCACGAGCTCCAAGAACACCATAGTTCACCCTCCTGTTTGCCATTCCCCTTCCAAAAGATCCTCATGGATCTAATTTAGACTAAGGTCTATTATGTAATGCATGTTTTATGGTCTTTCTGGGTATTTACTTATCTTCCGATGGTGTTTCCCGCCCTATTTTTGGTCGAATAGCTCAAACTCTTAAGTCTATTTTTTTTGTATTTAAACTCTTTTATAACATTATATAGGTGCATCGCCACCTTTCTTTTTTTAAAACAAAAAGAGCAAACTAAATTAATTTATCTTATTCATCTACATCTACATGTAAGTTTTGATTAGAGCAAATAGGAATGCATGATAACATAAAATAAAATCAAATAAGTAACCCAAAATACAAACCTATGGTATTTGGATGTGCTCCTTGATTTTTGATATGTTCATTTCTCCTCAAACCTATAGCATAACATTGCAGTTCAAAGAGACTTATAAATGACCTTCATGAGGTTGAATTTATAGATTTTTGGATGGGTTGATAGAGGGTTGAGATTGATTTCAATGATCAATGGTTGAGATTTGTTGAGAGGATTAGGTTGATGAGGAGTCTCCAAGTGGCATGATCTAATTGGTACACAAGTGGAGGTCCAAGATTGAAGGGATATCAATAGTGTAGGATCTCCCTAGAATAACTGGATGGTGAGGATCAAAAAGGTACCAAGGGTACCTTTTGGAGGGATGTACAAAGGACTTGCCCATACCCATGTAAGAAGACCCATGTCTTGTGTACAAAGACCCATGCCAATGTACATTTTTAGAAGATGTGAGAGCTTTGAATGGATTAATGATGATAATTTAGACTAAGGTCCATTATGTGATGCATGTTTTAGACTAAATTTCATATAGGTCTACACAGGTCATGTAGGAGCTACATAGGTTAGTAGGGCAAGCCTTGGAAGTACCAATCATACCAAGATCTATAGTATAGCTAAAGTCCCTACAAAGGGCTACAAAATTAGAAAAGAATTTACATGAGAGATATGATGGAAGCTAAGAAATCAAAATAAGAACACATTCCTTTTAGGAAATTTTCCAAGAAGATCATAAGCATTGCTTATGCTTTTGCATCTATCAAAACCTCTTTATCCTTTATGCTTTGATTGTTGTTTTTCACATTGTAAAACTATGATTTTGGTCCAGCTTCAAAGGGCAATAACATATCTAGACTAATCAAGTTAAGGTGTCCTTAATTGTATTTGTTGAAACATGTAAGTGGCCACATCTATAGTTGACATGCATGTATCCATTAGCATTTTAGGGTGAAAAAAGGAGTGTAGGTAAATGTTGGGTATATTGTATAATAGGACTCAAAAATGGAATTATTTAGAATAGGGTAAACCGTTTCTTAAGCAACAAAAGTAAAGGTAAGAAAAATTGACAACTTAAAGAATGAAGTAAATTAGTAAAATACAAGCAATGAATTTCCATAAGACTAAAGTAATACCACTTGCAAAATAAAAAAAATTTATGCCAAAACGTGCTTGATATATAAAATCTAGTATTAATAAACATTGAAATGCATTAAATTCTAACATCTTCAATTTTTTAAAGTAAACTGAAATATAACTATTGAATAAAAAACATTGTTACCAACATGGTTTAAATAAAGAGAGAGTAACAACTTAATCTTGTAAAGAAACATAGTTCCATTATAATTTTCAAATGGTCTTAGTGTGGAGAAAATGATTCTTTACATTTAGCAAGTTGCCAACAATCAAGTGGCATGGACTAATAAATCAATAGACCCTAAAATTTCTTTGAGGCACTTTTTCAAATTGTTCAGATGTGTTGATTATGCGTTGACATTTTACGTACACGTCTACCAGATCACTTGCAACTACATCATGTACCAAAAATGTTTCTTCCATTATGCTTTGATGGATGTCCATATGTCGTTCCAAACCTCCCATATTTGGATAGCCTAAAAATCCATAATTGTGGAAGGTGCAAAATATCTCACACAGATTTTTCCCTATACTTTGAAGCACTTTGATGGTATTTAAAATTGCACATCAAACCTTTCACATTTTTGAAGATTAGAGTGTCAAATTAATCCTAATATGTAAAATATAAACCTTATCTTACTCAAGAAAGACATGATACGATAAATAAAATAGGAATTATATTAAAGTCTTAGAAAAGAAAAAATCAGAAACGAGAAACTAACTAAAATACTCCTTAATTAAGTGAATTAGATTTTTTTTAAACTAATCTAATCATAGTTTTCTTTCCAAACTCAACACTAAATGAAAACCTTGACCTCCAATTTTTAGCAATTCGAGGTGTATTTGATATAACTAGTATACATAAAATCTTTGGACCCTAAAATTTCTTCTTGTAAATGTAAATATTTGATAATTTTTCTAAAACCATACCATGGAAAGACCCAAGGTTGTGCTCCAAACTAAGCACACTACCAAGTGCTACCCAACACAACAAGTTGGGGATTAGAATGACAAAACACTTAACAAGAATCATTTTTCGAAACTTCAAACTAGAACTGAACTATAACGTGCATAAGTAGCAACATATGCACACTATGAAGTGTTTCTGATAAGAATAATAACAATTAAGATGAAAAATTTGATCCATATTCTATTATTCTTTGATGGATGTCAATACCCTTGTCCATAGCCCCTACTTTTCCATAGGTTGCAAGGATGCTAGCAGAATTTAGAGAGAAAATATTTAAATACATGCATGTAAAGGCACTTGCAAATGTATAAAGACCACATCATGCACTAATATGGAAGATTTTTTTGCATAGCTTCTTGTACAAAAACTACAATTCATGGAACATTACAACACAATGCAAATCATTTTTTTATTGTAGCTTACTAACCTAGTAGAAGTTTAGGAAACAAATGCAAAGATCTACAAATCTCATCAACACAATATAAGCTTGTTCAACAAAATCTTTCTACTAAAGACTCTATCTCTAGTTTTATGGGAACTTCACTTTTTAGATAATTTGCCTAGGAAATTATGCTAGGTGTAAAATTAATATAGTTTTGTGGGAACTTCACTTTTTAGATAATTTGCCTAGGAAATTATGCTAGGTGGAAAATTAATATAGTTTTGTGATGTTGTTTCTTCCATTTATAATTTTCCATTAAAAAGAAAAGAAATAAAAACCAAATCAAATAAAATCACATTTAGTAAAAATTTAAACTATTTTTTGAATGCTTATATCTATACATATTAAAGCTTATTTCTACATTGGAGTACTCTCCTAGCCTGTTTGCAACTGAAGCAATTCATATTTGGTGGTACAATCCCTACTTATGTCAAAATTGGAGATTTGGAATAGTGTTGGGACATCAATTAAAGCATAAAGAATAGAGAAACTTTTTCAAATTTTTTGGTTAGTGCTATTGTTGTCTAGATCTATTTGAGAGATGTGTTTTTGTCTATTTCTAATGGTTTTCCTATCATTCTAATGCTCATTATTTGGATCTCCCAATGGTATGGTTTTTTAAACTGTTAAATATTTACATATAATGGTAGAATACTAGAAATTTTATCAAATGTGAACTATCAAAAGACAATGCAAGAGATTTTATTATTGATGGTCATGGCTTCCTACCAACCATGCATTTACATTCAAATGAACAATATAAATGATTTGGAACAATTTGTACTATTGGAGTAAACTGAAAAGTATCTGCTCAATCAAGAACACCATTTATATTAATCCAAATTTTAGGAAAATCCCTAAGTTGTGATGTGAAAAGTTTTATAAAATATTATCAAAGATTCAAACTATAATAATTATTCACTAAATTTCAATAATTAGCAAATTTGTAAAAGCCATACCATGGATAGTGTTAAAGTTGCACTCTAGGCTAAGCACACCTCACATTGTTGGAAAGCACATCAAAATAAGAATTAGAATGTCATGAAACCACTAGAAATAGTGAAAAAATATGGATTTCTCACACATAAATGCGAAAAGACTCAAAATCAAGTTCATAAAACACAATACATAATATGCAAGGGACAACATATCAACCCACTTCTCCAAAGATAATAAAAAAATCCATTTTTGCACCACACTTTTATTAATCAAGAGACACTTACATGAGTATCCATGATATGGAAACACATCATAGCATAGTAAATTAATAAACTGTAAAATAATGACCTCTATAATAGGAAACATACAAAACTTGATTGCCAAAACCAAACGAAGAAGCTAAACTATAAAAGTACAAAATACAAGAATAAATTTGCAAATATAGGCTTACTACACACTAAATTATTTTGGAGCCCATTCTATACGATTGGAGATTCAATTTATACATGGTGGAAGAATGATAGAACTTAAAGAAAATGTATTTGTTGCTAGAAATTATGAAAGGGTAGTCCAAAAACACTATTTTGTATAGTTTTCAAATACATTTGCAATCAAAATGATTTTGCTCCTTGTGTGTGCCTCTATACTTTGCATACATGTCTACTAGAGTAGTGACACTTGAACAATATCTAATAGGATTCCTCTACACTTTATAGAGTTTTATCATTTTTGTAATGCTCTATTTTAGAAGGTTTCAAGGTTTGAAGTAACTTCAAAACATTTCCAAGTGATTGTTGTGGTTCTATTGAACTTGAGTAGACCTGCAATGAAGGCTGGCATATTTTTATGGTATATAATACATATTAGAATACTAAATGTATACGAAGAAGAGAAAATTGGTTTTGGTTGTTCAATAAACCAGCCTAAAGTTTGATTTCAAATGTAAATATTTAGATATTTAGACTTCAAACAAAATGTAAATCTTGAACTCCAATATTCTAAAATTTGGTATATATTTCACATATATAGCATACTGTAACACTTCAAACCCTCAAAAATTTGTAGGTAAATTTAAATGTTTAACAATTATAGTAAATAAATATTAGGGTCTATGCAATATGATGGGGGCTCCAAAAAGTGACAATGTGATGACCAAAATTTTGCCCTTGTGGCCGACGACTTTTTTTTATCCTAATTTCATGAAACAAAAAGGGTTTATTGAAAAAAATGTTAGGTTTCCACCAATATAAGATATGCCTTATTTTGAATTTAATAGATAATTATTATTGATTTTGTACATACATTACAACTAAAGTCCTAATTGATAGGCATATTGAAAAACTTCTATAATTTTCAAATTTTTTCACATTTTTCGAATCTAAAAGATGTGTCACATTCATTGACTCACATACTATAGGATAAAAGAAAAATTGAATTTCATAAATTTTTGACCAAGTTACAGTGGTCAAACAAACACATTTTAATAATTTTGAAATATTCTAATAAAAAATCATACCTAATTATTTACTTGCAAAAAAATTACAAAAAAAATTTGGCACATCCAGGCATGTGTGCTGTACTTATATTGAAAGTTTCAGAAAGAATTATTATTTTTTTTCTTGTACTTATGTTGGTCAGACATACACTTGTTTGTTATCTTTTTCTTGAAAATTTAGTACTACAACATTGAAATTTCATTTTTTTTTGCAAAATAGATTTACTTTTTTCCAAAAAAAGACTAGTAATCTAGAAACTACATTCAATTTTCTACAAATTTTGTTCTTACATATTTTTTAAACTATTTTAATAACCTATTCAAATTTTTATGTCAAGTTGTCTAACTCTGTTTTTCTAAATTTTCATTTCCACTTAGGGGCCTAGTTTAGACCCCCATGATCCTGCACTGACCCAATACCATGGAAAGCCCCAAGCTTATGTTCCAAACAAAGGACACCTCTAATTGCTACAAAGCATAAGGTAAATAAAATGCAAGGAAACCTAACTAGAATCTACTTTCCAAAGTTCATGATACATGTGTTTCTTAAGAAGAAGAACAACTTTGAACTACAATTTTTCACAAGTGAAAGTTATGTACACTAGAGATCAACAAGAATAGAAAACTGTAAAGGAGAATTATGACAAGGTTAAAACAATGATGAAGCAAATTTTTATATCACTTTGCATAAATGTCTAGCATGACATTAGTAACTACAATATCTTTCAACAATTATTCTTCTCTTATGCTTTGATGGATATCCATACCTTGTTCCAAAGCATATGCTTTTGTATAGACTATAAGGATGCATTTTACTTACATGTTTACAATAAACTCTAATGCATTTAATTACAAGGACTTAGAATTAACCCCATCAAAATCCTATTGATGAGTTGGAAAGGGTAATAGAGTTCTATTTTGTGCTATTATTACAAGGGCTGAAGTGTGTCTAAAGAGAGTTAATTGTATCATGTGTTGTGATTTTTTGAGATTGTACAAAGGCTAATTTATAGCTATAAATAATATTGTTGATCATTTCTATTATATATGTATCGTAATCAGAGCTGAATCAAAGGTGACAATTTGATTAGGCATTTCCTTTGTGTTGCTAACCTGAATTTTTTATTCTTTGTAGTTTCTAGCAGATGAGTTAGATGGTAGTATTATTTTTCTAGAGTTGCTTAGACCAAGAAAATTTTCATGATGGAGATGTGTAGAACATGTAGTTAAAGTTAGAACTACTTTTCTTTGTGCTTAAATATTTGGTACACCATCCAAATGTTTGTACACTTTCCTATAAAGTTGTATGAAATATACATATCATTGAAGATATACTTGGAGATCTGTGAAAGGTATTGTATTTACCATTGTACCGAGAAATTTGTCTTGGGTTATGTTATTCCTTTACCAAAATGAAACCTTTTCATAGTTGGAGCCTAAAGCTGAGATGTCACTAACACATAAACTAGAATTAAAAATGATGTAAATGTTATCCACAACTAAATAACCAAACAAAATTACTTACCTTTTAAATCGTCTAATGGTAATAAGTTAGACTAATGTGTCTTCACATTTAACCTCGAAAAATAATCAATTTCCTAGGTACATCTAAATGAACGAGGAATTTTTTATTTTTGATTTTCCACACTATTGATAGTGTCACCTTGCCCTACAACTATGTGAAAATTATTTTCAAAAATTAGCAAATTTAACAATTAAAGTTTTGAGATTTCCATGTATAAAATATTTATATGTTTGTAGAATTATTTGTATTGTATGTGCATCCTCTTCACTTCCATAATTAGTTAAATGGGTGAAAACGATTGTAAAAATATTGAGATATGTCTAGAATCAATTGTCCTATATAAGCATAATTTGTAATTCTACATGGAGTTGATTTGAGATATACATATAAAAATTCAGCAATCACTGAGAATGCACAAGCTTAAGTGGAATGTAAATGTGACTTTCTTAGCATTGACTGGGTTCAAATCCTCAAATAACATGTTTGCATATCAAATTGAGTAATATACCACATCTAATTGTAGGCATGACATACGTCAATAGATGAGACTAGTTTCATGTTATGGGTTATTGATTTTTCTTATCAATCTCTTTTCCAAACTTAACACTAAATGCAAACCTTGAACTCCATTTTTTTCAAAAATTAGAGGTGTATTTCACATAATAAGTACTAGCTTAGCCTAAGTTTAGGAAAAATGGATTCAAGAATCTACGAATCTCATCAACACATTATAAGCTTGTTTAACAAAATCTCCTTGCCAAGGTGTTCACCTCTAGTATTTTTGTGCACTTCATTATTTAAGTAATTTGCTTAGGAGATTATGCAAGTGGCAAATATAATATAGTTCTGTAATGTTGTTTCTTACGTTTATAACTTGTCATTAACGAAAAAAGAACTAAAAACTAAATCCAATCAAATCATATATGACAAAAAATTAATCCTTTCAAGTAAAAGATCCAAAACAATAAATTTATTCACTATTGCAAAAATTTAACTATTTTCCAATATAATAATGAATCTCTTTCGATTCACCCTTAAGCATGTGACCATATAAATAGGCACATCAAAAGTAGTTTACACATTGCATGAAAACATGCAAAAGATAAACACGTGTGCTTTAAAACATGGCTGAAAATAGAAAAAATTCCAAAATAACATCCAATTGTTTTTTTCCAAAAAATACATTCAACTCACAAGATTGACCCAACTTTGATTATTAAACATAGAAAGTATACAATAACTATCCAACATAATCAAAATATTATTTAGAACTATCTAAATATACCAAAAATTCCAAAATTCACTAGAAATATATGTATTTTGTACAAAAGTATAATTAACAGCCCATGTAACAGATTAAATACGGAAAAATAAGAAGCAGTTACAGTATTCTATAAAACTATCACTTTGCTAATAAAAAATTAAATTTTCCACATATAACTTAGTTTATATTTTTTCTTTTTAAACAACCACCTATTCTCAATAATTTTTTTTTAGTAAAACAGAAGGTTGATCCAAAACAGAGCAATAGTGTAAAGAGAGTACACCCAATTTCAACACTACTTTCATGAGATGGTCTATCCATTCTGCAATGTCAAATAACAGTCAATTCCAGTTTCAAACTTTATAAAAATAGAAACAGAATGCCAGAAAAATCTTTCAGAAACACTAAGATGAATCTTTCTTTACGAAATCAGAAGAGAATACTGAGATCATTACCCTTTTAAAGATCATTGATGAAGTAAAGATAAATCAGAGAAAGCAGTTTTCTGTTCCACCTCTCGGGTCTTCCGAAACCATGAGAAAAGAAAAGCAAAGATTTCACTGCTCTTCTAAGATTTAGGAAGCCTTTGAGGGGAGTAGAAAACAACTCCCTTTGAGCGTTTGACACCACAAACCATGTAGAGAGTTGAACCAAAACCTGTGAAAACCTACAGATATATAAAATATCCTATAAAATAAAGGAATACGTTTGAATTGTGTATTTTGAGGATTCTTCGGGCCAATTTATAGAGATTTTGAAGAAAAAAAGATAAAAGAATCCAGAACTGTTCAAAATATTCTCCAGCGATCACATGCTATCCACAATTTCCTATCTTCGCGTTGGAAAACCTGAGTGGCCTCTTTCGAAAAAGAGATTCCATTGTTGCTAACGGATAAGCATTGCGAGTTGTACGAGAATTCTAATGGTTGTTCATTCTTCTGTGGTTAGTCTATCGTAACCTCTTCTAAAGATTTAAGTGTAGATTGAAGTGTCGAGAAACAGTCAAACTTGACCTTCCATAAAGCTTACGATGCACAGGTGAATTCAGAATATTATACTCGCAGCTGAATAAAGTGCCAATGTTATTCCTCACCAAGAAAAAGTTTTCTTAACTTTGACTTGCAAGTCCACAACTTTTTCTAAGAAGCCACCTACGTTTACGAATGGCTTGACATATGCGTTCTCCTTATAAAGAGAAATATCAAGATCATGCCTATCAGGAGTTGGCATCTAGGGAGCCACAAGTATTTAAAGTAAAAGAGGGTGGCGTGAAAATTAAAAACCCTTTATTAAAAGTCTGTATGAAGAAAATATAAAGACAGGCCAGCATTGAAATATCAAAGATATAGCTAAGGCCATTATTCGAATACATGTTAACATTATTGCGTAACTCCTGGAGGGACAGATGCTTTTTTGCTAAAATTATTGTTTACGGACTCAATGTGGGGCCACCTAAATTTATCTTTTGGCAAAGATAATAAGGCATTGTTTGTAAAGTCATTCTAAATGGTTGTCAATTTGCCCTAACTGGTTATATTGGTACCATTGAAGAGTTAAACTAGGTTCTTAGAGTTAAGGTTATATAAATGCTTTGTATCTCTTGTGAAATAATTATTGTTATTATTGAAGAGGTAAAGTAGGTTCTTATATATAAGGTTGTCTTAAAGGTTTTGTATTTTGTGCTAAAATTTATTTTGATTTTTATTAAACACAAATAGAGAGATCATTTTAGTCTTAAAAAATTCAATAAGCTCCTCTCTCTTTAATGATTATCATAGTGAAAGGAAGTTAATCACTGTATTTTGGGTGCACTATATTGAAAAAGGATTCAAAAAAAAAAATCAATGAAAGTTTAATGAACAACAAACAATACACATTGAAAGTAACTATTAAAATTAGGAAGATGAATGAAAAAAGGAACCACCTTTTGGAACAATCTTAGAGGACTGAGTATGGAGAAGATTAATGCATATTTCAAATCAATTTCCATTGGTAGAAGTACACTAAATCCAAAATAAATTTAATAGTTATATCACTGGAGAACTTAATGTCTAAAAATATAGATACTTAAATTTAATTTATTGTAAATCAAATTTCAATATTAGTATTTGAAATTTTAATAGTCATAATTTTAGTAAGTATACCTTAATTTGTATATTTTAATGACATATATATATATATATATATATATATATATATATATATATATATATATATATATATATATATATATATATATATAGAGGTCCTTGATTAAAAAAAATATAGAGGTCTAAACATGTCACCTCAAAATTAAATCCATCTCTCATACATAAATATGTCAAACTATCCCAATGATCATTTTTCTAAAATATGAATTTCATATATGATTGGTATATTATTCAATTGTAGGCATGAGTTTTCCACAATCCATGATGCTAATTTTACCTATTTTTGAAATCAAGTGTATAATTTTTTACATCAAAAAATTAAATTTAAAATTATAGTTCATAAAGTGTAACAAAAATGTTTTGGGAGGTTATAAATTCTCATTGTATATAACCAAAAACTTAGTAACATTAAAAATATTGCTTGAGGAAATGAGTTGTTTTTGTACATATTTAACATTTAAATATTTTTTTTAAAAATTATTTATTATTATAATGATAATTAAAAAAAAAATATTGCCGATGACGGCATGGTTCGGTGTTTAAGTCGCTCGGTTGTAGTGGCGGCCACCAGAGTTCAAACCTCCACTGGGCCAACGAGCTCGCAAGGCTTTATGCCTTCGCTGGGCCAACGAGCTCGCGGGTTTGAAGTGTTCTTGCTAGGGGATGAGGTCCCCCATGTTGTGGCGAGGGGATGAGGTCCCCCATGTTGTGGCCTCACCGGTTCATTGCTCCGAGAAAAAGTATTTGTGTGGAGCCGGAGGGCGTGTCGCACCAGCATCACTGGTCACATTAAAAAGTTTACCAAGCGCATTATCTTTAAGAGAATAAAAAAAACATTTTTTTATTGAAATTATTACAAAAATTTATATAAAAATAATTAAATATTAAATATTTTTCAAAGGAACTAATGTAAGAGTCACACAATAGACTCAAAGGGGCCAAAGCTTGCTTGCAACCAAAACAACCTTCCATACAAGAGAGAAGCAATACAAATATTATATTTCCAAAGAATGATTATCATGCATATAATATACAAGATATACAAGATCTAAGATGTATGATAATACACAATAAGTGCCCTTTCTTATATAGGAAAAGTTCAAACATACGTCAACATAGGATCATGACAAGTGTCTTAATACTATGTCTTGACACACAAATAGTAAATTCCCTAAGTAAACTTAACTGTGCAAGTGTGAATATGACGTAATGTGGAACCAGTTAAGTAAAATACCTTGTTCACACCAAAACCCCCTTTTAGTGCAACTTAGGGAGGACTAAACAAATGCAAACATGGGTCCTAGAAAGAAGGCTTGATGACATGCCCATGTATAAAAGATCTCTCACAAATGGAGTGAAGGAGAAAACTTGTAGAAAAGAACTCTTCTTAAAGAGAGAAAACATGCAAACAAGCATGTACAAGTGATGGATGGAGAACTCAACAAAACCTATCAAGGACTACATCCATCATAAATATACAATCAATAGCCCACGATAAGAGGGAAAAAGTGAGACTATGAATCCCCCTCACAATGAAGTAGCTCTTGTGCGAATGGTGAATGCTTAAAGATGAATGTTGAAGATGATCCAAAATTGGCAAACAACATTTCTCCCCTTGGGAAGAAACAAATCCAATTCTATACGTAGAAGAAACTCCATCTCCAAGAAGAGAGATGAGAGAAGATGTCTCATGAAGTGTACCTCTAAAAAATACTCAAGTGTCAACTTAGTAGTGCCCAAAGATGCCACAGCAAATTCAAGAGCTCCAAGCCTAATCAAAGAGTGTGATAATCCAAGTTAGTGTTAAAAATCATGAACAACAATCTCCAACGAAAAAGATAATGTGATAATTGTCATGCCATAACTTTCATCAAAGAGGAAATGGATATCCTTAAGTCTGTGTATTAAATCTACAAGATGGGACTCACAAAACATTTCCATAATATCTATCAAAAGATCATCCCACAAAGATGAATGTATAAGTAATGAAACATCCTATTGAACTAAAGTATTGGAAGTCATAGAAATACTAAACTAGGAATAAGCGTGAAATGGAGGAGATGGAATCTTAGCACAACTCTCAAGAATTGGAGTGGATGAAAGAACACTAAGGTTCAAGTGACCAAACTTCTCCTTAAGAATACAATCCACACTAGATGCATGCATGTCAATATTAGTCAAGCAAATTGCCATATCATCAGGAGCAAAATGTAAAAATGTGTACAACAAAGTGTCATGATCAACCATCCCAATAATAATGATCTCTCTACTCTCTAGGTCTCTAATAATCATTGAATTAGGTGTGAACTCAACTCCTTTACATATTCCACTCTATGTAATCTAATAGATGGAAAGGAGATTGGTTATGGAACACAAAGTGCATCATTGAAAGTACCTTCTCCCATATCAATAGATCCTTCCCCACAAACATGCATATATGTGTTATTCCCCATCAAGATGTGTGGTAAATTACAAGGCTTAAATAAAGAAAACATACCCTATGAAGGAGCCATATCTCTTACTCAAGGCTTGTAGATGCCAAAGTGCCTTACCCTTCTTTTTTTCTATCCCACTAACCAATCTAGTTTTCTCTAACTACATGTAGATGATGATAGTGTAGAAGAATAAGATGAACCAGATGACATTGTTGAAGGCAATTTAATATTTATCTTCTAAATAAGATTCTTCAACTCATAAATTTATTTTTTCAAACAATTATGTTCATCATGCCCAATTTTATCGGAATAAGCACTGGGTATCTCGTTTTGATGTGTATCCTCTTTAGAAGAGATGGGAGGCTCATTAACTAAATTTGAGTCTATCTTATATTTTCATTTTTATTGCCTTTGCCTTTTGATGATTGAGCTACAAATGGCTTAATCTGAGGAATTACATCTAACACAAAAAGCTTAGCATTCTATATAGTCAAATGGTCACAAATAACTCAAAATAAGGCATTGTAAATGCATCACTTAATGCATCCATAGTGGAATAAAAGATAGATGAAGAAGATTGCAAATATATCTTTTTAACTTAGATAAAATCAAGAACATAGAATCCTTATTAGATTTATTTTCCCCACAACTAGCCAATTGAGATCTCAA
Organism: Cunninghamia lanceolata; assembly: GCA_027924645.1. Classification (NCBI taxonomy): domain Eukaryota; kingdom Viridiplantae; phylum Streptophyta; class Pinopsida; order Cupressales; family Cupressaceae; genus Cunninghamia; species Cunninghamia lanceolata. Next base: position 1,487,351 of record BSBN01000652.1, on the reverse strand, counting down.
AGATTTGGACTTAACCTAATAACCTTGAATGGAAGGAAGTGCATTAGGAGAAAGAGTAGTCATTTTTGTCTCTATTTACAAAGCACATAATTCACTAACTTTACCAAATAAGTTTTTGTATTTATTGCATACATGCTTAGGTGTTGTACAGTCCCCAATATGGGACATTAAGCTATCAAAAAATTGTAAAGAAATCAAACCCACAGCCTCATCAACTTTGTTCCCGTAAACAAATCTCTCATACTCCCTAGCCATATCAGGTTGATCATCACTGAAAGTAGACCATAAACCCTTAGATAGGAGTAGTCATTACATCTTTATTTTTCATCCATGATAGTTATGAGGAGTGAGGTTCTAGAACAAATTAGAATATACCATTAGAGAAACAAACACCAATAGAGAAAAATAGACAATGTACAATAATCTACATTAGAACCTTCCAAATATGAATCAATACTAAACTTAACAAGCACTGGAATTTCAACAAATTTTATAAAAAATGAGCAAAAGTACACAAAATTACCTTAAACTAAAATTATAGTATCTAAGGTAGAATCTAGAAAAACAACATGGATGGACCCATAGTGCTTCGATATACCTTTCCAACACTTACAAGAAGTTCAAAAATAGACATTGAGGGCACAAGATATGGCTTCTCAAAAAATGAAAGTAAACACATCTGTCAAATTGAAAAATAGGCACCTCCAATAAAATCTAGAAAAATACCTATACCACTATGAATTGTTAAGAACCGACTTTTTGATGCCTATAAGAAAGTGAAAATTTGATACCATAGCAAAAATCTATGATTTGTTAAAAAATATCCACCTTTAGGGTAATAAAAATGACCACCACCACTAGTAGGGTGGCACTAATCAGGAAAGAAAAATTGTTGGTGGTGGATCTAGGTGGAGTGGCCATGGCTAGGTAGAAGTGGCGAATATAGGTTACGATGGTCCCATGCTACCTGCTGGTGATTACTCCTCATGGATTGGTAGGAACCTCAAGCTTTATACCCCATAAAACCAAGGGCTTCAAACTATTAAATATGTTTCTAACATAATGCCCCATACCTAGTAACACAAGAATTTTTTTAATTTAAAAAATTACAGATCTATACCTTGCCAACTGGCCACTTACCAAACTATACTTAGATCAATATTCCTGAAAGGCACTATCAATTTATACTGACTATCAATGCCTATTGGTAGGATGATTGTATGGCTATATGGTATGAATCTATATGTATTGTATGGAATTTTCTACAATAAATTTTCCACAAACCTAAAAAATGGCTAAATTTTTTCTAGCACCAAATCCTATCAAGCTATATATTGATTAATAGGTTTCTATGCCTTTTGGACTTAATTTCAATGTCTATTTTTCACTGGGATGCACCATATGAAACTTAAAAAAAACTCTCCAAAAAAGGGAAGTAAATTATAGATCTAAAGCTCTTATACTATGTACTTGATTCACACAACAAACTCAATGGAGCTAAGATCAATTACAACCAAAATGACCTTTCACACAAGAGAGAAACAACACAAATTCTATATTGCCAAAGAATGATAATATTGCATACAAGATACAAGATACATAAGATACACAAAATCTAAGATGTATAATAATATACAATGTGAGCCCTTGCTTATATCTAGGTAAGGTTCTAACCTAGGACAATATAGGATCATGACAATTGTCTTAATTCTATGAATTGAGACACAAATAGTAAATTACCTAGGTAAACATAACTATGCAAGTCTGAATAGGACCTAATGTTGAACCAATTAGGTAAAACACCCCATTCACACCAACAAATAAAAATATAATAATTACTTTTCAAAGTTTTACTTTAACTAGTGTTGCTTGAGAGTTAGAAGAAGCCTGATGATAAGCATGGTCTTGGGTATGAGAAAGGTGAAAGCTCTGAATCTGGAAAAAGAAATTCTCAATCAAGGAATAGGAGAAATAGACCTAGAAGAGCTCTGGTAAGACAACCTAATGCTCAAAGCTATCCATCATTCAATGGAAATTGTTTCAATTGCAATAAATTTGGTCATAGAGCTACTTAGTATAGAAGCAAAGTAAATCAAAGTAATCCATCCTTCTCCAGTCAATGCTTCAAGTGCAAGAGGTATGGTCATAGATCCAATGAGTGTAGAAGTATGATAATGAATGACTCTAATAGAAGAAAAAAATTATTTCAATGTCGAATGCTTTGCATGCATTAGATTTGGACATATGGCTAATTAGTACAAATCAAGAGGAAATCAATCAAATGGACAAAGAAATGTTGTGTGCTTCAATTGTAACCGATCTAGTCATTTTGCAAGATTCTGCAGAAGCAAGAATAATGAAAGAAGATGTTTGGTAAACAAAAAACTAGATGAGAAGAGACAAGATAAAGGCAAGGGAAAAATTGATGTGAATGAGATCCAGAATGAAATGAGCAAGCCATGGGTCAAGAAAAGTGTTATGAACAATAGTAATGGGTCTGCACTAGAATTCGGTGCTGACAGTTCCTCTGAAAATTGAATTAGGAGCTCTGGCTCAAGGGGAGAAGCATTAAAAATCAAATTCCCCTAGCCAGTAAGTAGGTGCCTGAATTTGGCACAACGAGGGATAATAATTTGGATTATTACAAATCATTTGAAAGGTTTTTTGGAGGAAAAGAAGTGGATATGACAATTTGTGGAGCAATTGAAGGTCAACTATATGCAGAAACAGTGTAACCAAATGTGTTAGGTTAGAGCATTTATTACAAAGGTAAATTAGGTTTTACAGAGTACAAAAAGGTTGTTCACTCTTCATTCGAATCATTTTGCATTTGAAGAGAGCAAGAAGAATAGCATCTGAGTAGAGATTTCAAGGATTTGAAATGTGACCGGTGAATTTGCCCGCTAACCCTAATTTCGTGAAAAAGGTATTTATTTGTGAAGCTTTGAACCTGTAATCTTTTGCAATGGCTACACCTTTGGTTGTTGATATTACTAAAATGCCTCAACCCAAATTTAAAAAGCATCCACAAAAATCAGTAGAAGTCAACCCATTAGGTGCATTTTCAAGGGTTCCGTATGGTGTGCTGCATGTTGAAGATATTAGGGTCTATATTCATGCAAACATAGATGAATTTGGGGACTCAAGGTATCTAGATTTGTTTGAGAGTCATTTCAAGGAAGAAAATCATGACCTTAAACCCGAGTATAAGGCACTACATGATAAACATTTCATTCAAATTATGGGGTTTCCAAAATTCTATGAAGATGAGTGGGTTTGGTATGTTTTAAGCCAAATGCATGATGAGTTCATATGGTTGTTGAAACCTTTCAAGATTACAAAGGCTATTATCAGAATTGTGACTAGGTTGAATTCAACCAGTGGATTACCCATGTTGAAATCTATTAAAAACCAGATTGTTACTGATGAAACCAATGCCAAGTTTGTCAAAAGGGCAATGACCATCAATGACATTATTTAACCGGATGTTAAGTTTGCCTCTATGGTGATTGGTTACAAGATTTATCACTCCAGCAAGGAGAAATCTATCTCTGAAACTGCCATTTATGTGGTATATCAAATGTTGAAAGAAAATACAGATTATGACCTATGTGAGCTGTTACAGAACCAACTAATTCAAAACTTGAGCAAAATTAAGAAAGATAAGAAAAACATCTTTAAATATGGTACATTGGTTCTATGTTTATTTTTCTACTTTATGATTGAGGTACCTAGAGTAAAAGGTGTACATTGGACTAATGATGAACCAGTTGCTATTCATATCATAGATCATCTACGCAGCATTGGTTTTTTTACTATAAAACACAAAAAATTGCAATCTAGGGATACTTCAAGAATTTTCAGAATATGATGCATTCTAGAGAAAGAATCCCTAAATTGGTTGTTGAGAAGTACAAGAATAAAATATGCTTTATGGTTGACACTGATGAATGTTTAATGGAAGCAGTAGAACCTAGAACTATTTGGATCATGCCCATGGGATATGAGGTAGATGGAAAAATCTTGAATATGTATGCTCAACATCTTTTGAGCAAGCCAAAAGACACAACAGTTGAAAGATTTGGGACATATGAGGAGCTAAGTGTAAAACTGCATGATGAGCTTAGAAAAACTAGAAACCAAAAGGAAAGTAAGAAAATAAGTTAAGCAGTTCATTGAGAATCTAGGCATCACATAGGAAGCTGTGAGGCAATTTAGGGAAAGAACTAAAAAGGTGGAGAAGCAGAAGCAAGATAAGAAACAAGGAAGTGCTCCGGTAGAATCCTCTTCCACATCAAGGACTAATAGAAGCTTTGCTTCTACCCCTGTTTCCCCAAAACTTATAAATCCTAAGAAATCGAAAGGAAAATCATCTAGAAAAGAAGGGAAAAGAGTGAAAACTAAGGCCACCCGGACATATAAAAGCATGAAAAATGATGAAGAAGAAATTGATTCTGATATTGAGATCAAAGAGTTGAAGGCCTCAGGTAAAAATACAGCCAAGGTAACTAAGGAAAAACCCTCTAGAAGCAAAAGGGCAAGCAAGAAGCAAAAGACTAAAATATTTGTTGGAAAGCCTACTCTCTCTGTGGATTACATCATCAAATCAGTCATTGTAAAGAAGTGGTAAAGAAGAACTAACTGTAGCAAACATTAATGTTTTCAGACAACTGATTCACCCCCCTCTCTGTTGTCAGCCCTAATTCTAACATGAACATGCAGGTTCCTGGTGCTCTACCACCAATACATACATTGACACAATAGTAATGGGAACCTGACTGGTGAATCTTGTTTGCAATGCTCTTAGAGCTTCTTTGAGAAAAATATGAAGACATACAGGATAGTTGCTAAGTCTACCTTGCCATTTGGAGTGTATCAACTATGCTACTAGTTATCCAACATAACATCTATGAAAATTCCCACAGTTACTTCATTTAAAAGGAAATTCCAACCTCGATGTCCAGGCTATGGGAACTCTATCCAAGAGGCCATGACCCCCTCATTGGATCTAAAAAAAATCTCTAAATCATAGAAAAAAATGGAATACCTCTCCTTTAAATGCCTTGCCCTATTAATCCGCTTGCATGGACTACACATTTCATGGCCGCCGTTGCTTTCTCGTGTGTTTCTCCTTGCCCATGGTGGCCTTCTAGTGGTGCAAAGAAGATAGGAAATGAAAAGAGAGGAGAGGAACGGTGTTTAGGGCTTATATTTTAGGGTTACGACTGCCAACGATGGATATGTATTATCTTAGTTGTTTTATGACAGGGTTAAATAAAACCTATGCCCTCTCCCTTTCCTTAAGGTATATACCTTTGTTTAAATGTTTACCTAATACACGAGTAAAATATTATTGTCTATATCTGTCGTGAGGTGTAAATAGAAATGTGTGTGTGTGTTTGTGTGTGTCTAAGTAAATGGGGTCAACACAAGTTTTAAAAAAGAAAAATTTCTTAGGGTTGTTTTGTGTCTAGTTCACACAATATGAATTGTTTAGCTTGGTGACATGTTGCATCTACATATTGATTAGATGTGGGCATTACATTAGGTATCATAGCCCCTAGGTTTTACAACACCAAGAACTCTAGGAAGTGTTTATTGGGTCTAACCTTTCATGTGCACATGTCTTGAAACTAATAGTTTTTATGTATGTTTCAACCTATTAGTTGTGGACTTCACTATTATGATGATGGACAATAAATGACTATTTTATAGTCTTTATGCTATCTTTCCTTTATATGGACTAGGATGATGGTCTATCTTCTCATTTGTTGTAATTATGTTTGAGGGTAGTATGTGAACCTTAACATGTGAGTGGATGAGGCTCGTTGCTTGCTCACACCTTGTGCATCCTCTAGGTATGAAGTAGGTAGGACAGTAAATAGAGAAAACTGATTTGTTACTTTATGTACCTTGAGATGCTTGCATGATATTGGGGTAGCTATATGGTTCCACATTTATGTCTTATATTCAAGTATTGTATGGAAATACCTTTTTATATTATAGTGTGAATTTACTCTATTGAAGGTTAGAAAGGATAATGATAATTGATGTAATAAATTTATTAGCTAATTCATATTTCTATTAGCTATTAGATGGTAAATCAGGTGCAACTTGATTTTCATATTTTATTTTATTCTCTTATCTACTTGGTTGTATAAGACTTGTTGTTAGTGTGTTCAACAACTTTGTGAGTGAATTGTTCTTACATACATAGAAAGGATTTAGCTAAATTTGATGACCCTTAGATAACTTATAATTAAAATTAAATTGTAAGTTGATCCATTTTAAAATGAGTTTGTTGTAAAGGCTTCATGTAGAGATTTTTGTAAGATAAATTCATGAATATGGAATCACATAATTATATTGACTAGCGATTGGGGAATTGATTTGCTTGGAAGAGTTTTGATATGCATTTCAACTCAAGTTAACATATGTATTATGACCTATTGAATATTTCTTTGAAATGAGTACTAATTGCATAATATATTGTATGTAAAAATTTGGTTTCAACATTAAGTAAAAAACTAGAAAAAGAATTATGTTTCTTGTACTATGTTGTGAATGACAGTGGCCACCTAAGCAATTATCGTAGATGATGTTGTGATGTTGTAATGTTGTACACATGTGTAATGTGGATATGTGTTGTGATGTGAAATTACTAGCGAATGTTGTGGTCATACCTCAAGTATGTGATACACGGTATTCGACTTGGGGAGAAGGGTTTAGCGGACGTGATGTGCGATATACATGTATGCCCTTTGTGATAATTGTACATGTGTGTGATTAACTATGTTTGGCCTAGCATGGAAATGTTAAAAAATTATGTTTTGATGTGTGTCATTTGAAGAAAGATGTGTGAGTCACTCTCCATTTTTTTATGTGTTGTGATGTTTAACTGTCGCCCCTAGCATCAGCCCTCCCACTCAAATGAGAGCATGCTAGTGTAACTAGGGGTTGAGTGAGAAGGGACCTCCACTAGAAAATTATAATTCTAAATGGATGATAGTTCCCAATTAACTCCCTCGACATTAGAACAACACTATTTGGTTTGTAGTGCAAACCCTTTCCTTTCTATTGTTACATGGGATGAGGATGAACCCTAATGTGCCCTGAGCCTATACTCATTTCTAGTTACAGACACTTGGCAGTTCATATGACATGAGCACTAGGGACACTATTGGTGTTTGGGTAATTGATGTCATAATGGATTTCTAGTATTTGGGAAGGTACTATTAGTTATGAGATACTAGCACTACATTGGATATAGATAGTGTTATAGCCTTTGGTTTTGAGATTTAAGATTGGTTGTGAACAAATGGGATTGGAAGTTTCTGACATTGGCACATTATGTGTTATCAAGATGTTTAGAGAGATGATAGTCATGAATTAAGATAAGTGTGATATCAAGGATAGATTGACAGTTTGTGTGTAATGAGGTAATAGTAGTTGATACTTTGTTACAAGGATGACATGACTTTTGATGTGGCTATTAGTGTAAGCATGGGGTGTATTATTCTCTACTTGGGGTAAATGCAGACTACCTTATACATCTATGATATTTCAGACACATGGTTCATGACAACCATATAGGCTTGTGGGTTCTCTTTTGTGAGGTGCATATTAGATTTTATGGATGATTCATTTTGTGGCATATGTTAGTGGATCTTTGTATGATGGCATGTACTAGGTTATGTGGAGAATGTGACTATTCATATGTATTTTCTATATAGATATATTATAAGGCTGTCCCAAGTTGTGTGAGACATGCTTATTATGACATGGTGATTTATCATTGATCTTTATGTGGTTTGAGACCACCTTATTATCTTATATGGTTCGAGACCACCATATTATTTGATGTGGTTTGAGACCACCATGATATTGCACGTTATTATCTTATGTGGTTTGAAACCACTGTATGATTTATCTATTTTGCTGGTACTAAGTCCACCCAATTCCCCTCCTCCCCTTAGGTGGCCTTGTTGCAAGGTTGCATGGTGATCGTAATGTGCAATTTCTAAGAGATTGTTGGATTATTTATTTATGCATTGAATAATTTTGCTTACAAGTCAACATTATTTTGTTACTTGGGGCTAATTAGCCATTTTAATGTTGAGATAGTCCTTTTTTCCTCAAGGACATGATCTTGGATAAATTTAGGATGATGCAATGATTGTTATTTGATCTCCACTTCTTTTATGATTATTTTATTTTATTTGCATTTTTGTAATTTGAGGATTTAACTTATGAGCTTGCTTTACTTTTATCTTCTTGTTTTGAGGAACTTTGATGTTGTAACTGCTGGTATATGTGGAGTAATGTGACTATTGTATACTATCATATCCTGGAGGGATCATTGGAAGGTTGTATAGGGGAGTATATGGCCTAGGGAATCTTGTTTATACTAGGAAATGTATGGTGGGATCCTTTGAGAGGACCCTAAGACAATCTTTCCTAACTGGTTACTTGGCACTATGGTATGGATGATACTGTATTCCTTTGGAGGTGAGATTCTATGGTTTTACGCTAATTGGATATTGGCACAGTGATTCTACATTACATGGTTATTTAGTTACTGGTTATTTGGCTCCATGGCACTATAGATTACTCAATGGTATATTAGTGCTTGTCCTCCTCGTAATACCCATTCTTGTTAAGCCTTGTGGTATGAGTCATGTGAGGTCTTTGTGACTAGTATAGATTGATACATGTGAGTATGGTCTGAACATCATGTGTTTTACCAGAGATATATGTGATGTGAGAAAGCCTCTAGTTTGAATGGTGTGTTATATGTGGAGTTAAGCCTATGTAGTATGTGAATTATTGAGTGTAGTTTTGAATCCAGGTGTTAGAAATTATTGACTTGAACAATTGAGTAATCTCCTAAGATATGATTCTTTTTTCAATTCCCAAGATTAAAATTGATATATTCATGATAGTAGTGATGATCGAAGGACATGTTTAGTTGACTAAAATGAGGTATGTGGATTAGCATGCATTGATGTGACTTGAGATAATATGGTTGCTTGGACTTTTGTTTCTCTATTATATGATGTGGTAAAGTAAATATATTTGTTGATCCTATTTTTGTTGTGTCTGTACCAAGTGGATAGTTCTCTTGTCTTAAGGACTTCCAGGAGGAAGTCTATGCAAAGGGGAAGAATGTAAGGCCCCTTACCCACTCCTTAAAACATCTCCTAGTCCATATTCCATTCATTGTGGCTCATGGTCTATTGATGAATTTAGTGAGAACTGGTGGTGTTAGTTATTGCTCTCTTGTGATAAAGATAAGAAATTCTAGATCTTTAATGAAATTGCTTTGTGAAGCACATTCCTTTAAACACATATTTTATCCAAAGTATGTTTCTATGATGATAGGTTAGGAAAAATTCATATATATAATTACACATCTTGACTACCACAAAATGGGTGTGAGACCACCTTGTTTTGCTGAAAAGCCTACTATACTATTATTCTTATCATTTTGTATTACCTAGAGACATTGTATACTCTAGGTTAGTATCTTACTTTAGACTATGGTTTTGATATGATTATTTCACTTCCGTGAGCTCATATGTGTAGGACTATTTTTGTTTACAGGTGAATTATGCATTAGTTAATGTTGCGATCATGAATATGTGTGTATTAGTTATAGATGTGGTGATGAATATGCATATTGTAAAGTTCTATCCAGAAACCTCATGTGATATCCATGCATTAGGATCAAATTTATGATATGATGGCTATGGTTTACTAACAGGTGAAAATGATGATTGTAATCTGTTTACAAGTTGAATTATTATGACTTTTTTGTTGTGTAATGTTGTACATTGAGAAATATATAATTTTTATAATAACTGAATAAAGTATGTTAGGGAGTTGCGTGAATGATTATAATGATTAAATCAATGATGAATTATATGCCTTCTTATCATTGCTTCGGCTATTATTATTTTGATTACAACTAACAATCTAAAAACAAGTGTGCAGGATATCTCTAACCAACAGAAATGTGGGGAAAACACTTGGAGACCCTCTTGTGAATCACCAGTTAAGTCAACTTGGTCTATTTGGAGAGACTTAGGTCTATTGTGTTGTGTATATATGATGTGTTGCATTTCCACTGTCATAATCATTATGTTATGTGATGGTCATTGTTCTTGTTGCATGATTCAGCTATGAGTATGTGTAAATAGGATATGTAATGTGATGGTCAATTTGATTGTGATTATGTGTAAATAGATTGTTTTCTAATACAAATTTGCTTATTCTAGTTAAGGCTTTTATACACATTTTAAGTGACAATTTATCTCATAGTTTATATTTTATAAGCCTGGGTCATTAGGTTAGGGTCTTACCTCTTTTTGAGGGGCATAAACTTAAAATTAAAAAATATATCGACACTTTTTTCACTAATTTTAGGGTGACGAAAATGGAAAGGAGATAAGTCATAAGGTAGATATGTGGTGTAAGCCTCCTGTAAAAAGAAAGGTGGAATAGCCAGTAGAGGACACATGTTAACATTACAATTACATATGTGTAGGTTTGGGGGAAAAACATCCTAGAGGGCATTTTATCATTCTTTTGGGTTTTCCTTTTGGGAAAAAATAAAGAGAAGTGGAGGGCTACTCCTATGTTGTGTGGGAAGGAAGGGAGCTGTGGATTGTGGGATGAAACCATTCTGCGTCAAACTCTTTAAAGGAAGCAAGGTAGGCTTATAATTCTAGAAATTCAAATTAAAATTTTGTTGTTCAAAAATATGTCATAACAAACACTCAAGTTGAAATACTCAAGGGAATTAAATTGTTACTGTAATTTGTTTTATTGAATTCATTTTCTATATATTTTCTTCTATGCTGTATATGTTGTATGTTTTCTTTCTTATTGTGTGCACTTCTTGTGTGAGGGTAGAAGGAAAGATTTCCATGTAGGTAGATTTTTTGATGAGTAAGAATACCCATATAGTGCTGAATATTTAAACTGGGTAAGAGTACCCGTTGTTAGTAACTTTAGTTGGGGGTAAGAGTACCCAAAATGAAAAAATAACATAAGGCTATTCTGGAATTTCTTAAGGTTACTAATTCTGCTCCCTATAGGTGTGATGTTCTCTCTCTCCCCCTATTTAGAAGTATTTAAGAGGAATCTTTCTTGTGAGGTTTGTGTGTTTCAACATGTGTGAATGCATTATGTTAAATCTAGAGTAATGTTTTATTCTATGTGAAGTCTAGTATCTTCAGCCTATGTAAAGTCTAAGTGTTTTAGCCTATGTGAAGTTTGAGTGTTTTAGCCTATGTGAAGCTAGAGTGTTTAAACTAGAATAAGTTACTGTGTCAAGTTGTATATTTTTGTTCTATGGCAATATTGTTGTATAAATTTGTTACCTTGGTCTCCCTATGTTTCCCCCTAGCTCGTAGGTGGGCAGTTACTGCCCTAGGCTAGGAGGTGAGCCTCCACTAGCTGCACAAAGAATTTTTGTTTTCTTGCAGGTTTTCTATAAATTGTGGAAAGGAACACTAGATGTGATGACATTATAACTTGAGGAGTTGTGACAGAAGTTATACATCCCTACATAAAGGAAATTTAGTACCTATGTAATGTATAAAGAGTGGTTTAAAATTTTTTGTACAAGTTGTGTTTGAACCTAGTACATAACTAATACTATGTTGATAGATTGGAGATCTATAACGTTATCCATGGAAAGGAAGACTACATTAATGGTAATGTTGTATATGTTTAGGAAAAACAAATAAAAATTAAAAAATAAATAAAATGCTTTTCATATTGATAGCTAGCCTTAAATTGTATTTCAGATCCTATTGATATGCAAGCTGAGTCTAAATAAAATTTGGTAGAATAAGTTTAATTTACTTCCAATATGATTTATTCTAAGCCCTACTTCAGAAATCTAAAAGTATTTAGAAATAATCCTTATAATCTTGTCAAAAGCCAACAAGGTATTGTTTATGTTCCTCCTTTAAATTCCTTGGTGTGCAAGAAAACAAAATATCATAGTATGAACTAAAGACATTATAACTATTCTATGTAAACCTAGATTGTATATGAAACCAAATTTTATTCATGAAGTTTGTTAAATTTTAACAGAACTATCCTCCTAACTGTATCATAAATGATGGGACGAAAGCGAAGAGGTAACATCATTGCAAAGTAATGGTAATAATAACAATAATAATTCAAGGAGTTACTGGCAAGGGTTATGGAATTTGGTTGAATACCTACAGGTGTCAATACCCTTAGACTTGTAATTTTAAAATAAATAAATAATAAAGGCCTAAGAACATTTGGGTGGAACTGCAAAATAATGCATGTCTAGTTATAGTCTTTTTGGGGGCTTTTTGGCAAGAGGCCACCTTTTTTATTAGGCCTTAGCAAGGTGTGGCTAGTGTTAGCTATCCGATTAGTTCCTTTGTCTAAACTCACTCCACCTGCACAATAATAAACATATTTTTATGTCAGCCCTTTTGGCTAGGGCAAGATCAAAGTCATATGCAGTTAAAAGTCAGTATTATGTAGAAATAAAACCAAAGAAGAGAGTGTAGGAGACATCAACAATGACAACCTCACAACTTCCTTTATATCTCACTTGTTTTCTTTGTGTTTCAAAAAGGATCAACACTAAAGATAGGTGTGGCCCTGCCAGAGAGGCCATGAATCCCTCTGAGAGGCTTGCCTTCCCAATTACCTGTTAGTGCATGCAATAGGCTCTCTTAGGTTAGGGATGGGTTCCATTCCCTCCTCTATGAAATCCTTCACCCCCATGCAAAAAGAGCCCCAATTTTCTTTGAGTGTGCATACCTCTTGGGACTAGAATGTATCAATGTGAGAGGTGAATGCTTAGGTGTGAACATGCAAGTTCTTGTTTCTCTACCACCAATCACATACATTGACACTACAGTAATGGGAACCCAACTGGAGAATCCTATCTACAATGCTCTTAGAGCTTCCTTTGAGAAAAAGATGAAGACATACACACCGGTTGTTAATCCCACCTCACCATTTGGAGTGCTTAACTGTGCTACTAGTTATACAACATAACATTTGTGAAAATTCCCACTGTTACTATTCATTTCAAAGGAAATACGAACCTTAATGTCCCCACTATGGGAACTCTATCAGAGAGGCCATGGCCCCCTTGTGGGTTTTAAAAAAAATAGGAATCATAGAACAAAATTGGAATACCTCTCCTTTAAATGTCTTGCCTTGTTAATCCATCTACATGGACTGCACAATGCATGGTTGCCATTGCTTTCTCATGTGTTTTTCCTTGCTCATGGCAACCTAGTAGTGGTGACAAAGAAGATAGGAAAAGAAAAGAGAGTAGAAGAAGGGATTTTAGGGCTCACTTTTTAGGGTTAGGGATGCCAATGATGCATATGTATTTTCTTAATTGTTTTATGACAACGTTAGATAAAACCTATGCCTTCTCCCTTTCCTTAACATATATACCTTTTTTTAAATGTTTAGCTAATACATGAGTAAAATATTATTGTCTAGAGCTTCTATGAGGCATATATGTGTGTGTGTGTGTGTGTGTGTGTGTGTGTGTGTGTGTGTGTGTGTGTGTGTGTGTGTGTGTGTGTGTGTGTGTGTGTGTGTGTTTGGAAACTATGCAATTTTATAATTTAGTTGGTGAAAATTGTAAGAAAGTAAGTATATATATTTGTATATATATAATAAATAAAAGAAGTAGTCTTGCTAACGATAGGGTAGGCATGTAGAACGAAGCTAATAATTCCAAATTAAATTTTACTCTTAGTCCCATTGGAAGGAGGATCCCTTTAAAAATAGAATTGTTAACATTTGTTGAAGAACATTAGACTCTATGACTATCCCAACATAAACTAAACGTTTTGCCAAAAAATTGTCCTAGTCCCGATCATGTTAGGGAAACTTCTTCACTCTTGTCAAATGTATGTCTTCTTCTCAAATGAGTTAAGACTCAAGCATAAGCGAATGACTTAAGACTTCTTTTCTGCAAGTCAATGCTTTAGTCGAACTTATAAAAAAATAATTTTCTTTGCACTTTCGAGTGAGTTCATTACCTTGGGGATCTCATTTCAGAGGAAGATCATAGGTTAAACTCCTTTGTTGTTTCTTCAGATCCTTTGTGAGGACTATGGCTGCAAAGGCATTCTTGATCTCTGTTAGAGGTTCTTGTCCTGAGTCCATTTGTTTGGCTAGCTAAACAGTATTGACTAGTTTCTTTTTCTTTGATTTTTGTAGATTTGATATATAAGGTAGATCTTGGTATAGCCAAGGAAGTTGATATCTATTTTGAATAGAAATAAAATTGGCATCAATAACAAATGGCTCCCATTGCTGTATAGTTCTGCTTCTAATCACACCATCATATCCGTCATGATGTGAATTGTTTGGTTTAGTGACATGTTGTGTCCGCATATTGATTAGATGTGTGCATTACAGGAATTCAACTATGAAACCTTGACATATAATTTTGGAATGCTCTTAGGATTCTTCTTGTTAGATGGTTTGTTACCAAACATCATAGATTGCTTCAAACTATTGTTTTACTAAAATTGCCCTATTATGCACTGGTATTGAAACTTCACGAAAATCCAATAGTTATGCGATTCTGATTGTACCAATCACATCGAATACCGATAAATACCATTAGAACCCAAACAAACAAAATTACAAAAATTGAACCTACTTTTTTTTTGTTGATGGCGATTGCTTCTTTGCCTAGGATGCTCCTGCATCACATGATATGTACATACATACATAATCTTGGATCAATTGTAGTCTTTTCGTATTCTAGAAAATTATTTCTTATTTCACTTTCAACTATTGAAGCAGAACATAATGTAGCTACATCAACCTCTTATCAAGTAGTATAGTTTAAAAAGGTTTTGTATCAATTTAATCAAGCACATGAAGATCTAGAACAAAACTATTTTATGATAATAATGCAACCATAGGATTTTCAAAGAATCCAATTTTAATGGAAGAAGTAAACACATTGATATTCAATTTCATTTCATCTAAGATTTTATTAGTTATAGAGAACTTAAATTTCAATTTTTGAGGTCAAAGGAACAAGTTACAAAAAATATTTATAATTTTTTAGACACACTTGACGATTTTGAGCAACTAAAATGAGAGCTCAAAGCAATCAATTTCAAACTATATGCATAGCAATGTTCAAATCAAGACTAAGGGCAGGTGTTAGAAATATTATCTTTCCCTTTACATCTTCTTTTGTATAGTTGTATTTGTGAATAAACACCTAATCTACAAGAGCATTTTATAATATAGAATAATCTAGAAATATATGCATCTTATTGTAGAAGCTATTAGGGTATTATTTAGAATTGTCTAAATATAACATAAGTTCTTGAAGTTGTTGGAAATGTATGAATTTTGTATAAAATTACAATTAATAGTAGATGTAATAGATTAGATGAAGAAAAAATAAAAAGTAGGAGCATTATTTTATAAAACTAATATTTTTCTAATATAAAAAATTAAATTTTCCATGTATACCTTATTTTGTGTTTTTACATTCTAAACAACAACCTATTTTTTTATTTTTTAATAAAATAAGAGATTGGTCCAAAACAAAAACATTAGTCTAAAATAGAGCACACCTGATTTCAACATTAGTATCATTAGATGTTCTAACTATTCTATAGTCAACTGACAATTAATACCAATTTAAAACTTAATAAAAATAGAAACAAAATGCCATAAAAATCTTAAGAAATTAGTTGATAGGTATTACTAAAAGCTACTAAGATGAACCTTTCATTACAAGGTCTAAAGAGAATAATGGAAAACAAATGACATGTTAGTGTTTTAGATCTTTAACTTTTAAGAACATAAGAGAATATATATTTCATCTAGGATTAGGTGTAGTCTCCTTGTCTTCTAAGAAACAATTTGGTGTTTCCCTTTCAACTATTGAAGTAGAACATGTTGTAACCCCATCAACAACTTGTCAAGTAGTGTGGTTTTAAAAAGTGTTGGGTGAGTTCAATCAAGTATATGAATCTGCAACAAAAATATTTTATGATAATAATGCAATCATACCATGGTCAAAGACTTCAGTTTATCATAGAAGAACTCAACACATTGATATTAGATTTCATTTCATCTAAGAGCTTATTGATGATGGAGAAATTAAATTAGAATTCTATAAGTCAAAGAAACAAGTTGCGAACACATTTACAAATGTTTTGGCAAAAGAAGATTTTAAGTGACTAAACAAAACCTGGAGCAATCAATTTGAGAGCAAATGCATAGAAATATTCAAATCAATAATAAAGGAGGGTGTTAGAAATATTATCTTTCCCTTCACGTAATCTTTTGTATAGTTGCATTAGTGAACATATACATTATCCACAAGAATATTTTACATTTAGAATCATCTAGAATATATTTATTTTGTTGTAGGAGCTATTTGTAGTGAAAAATAAGTCCAATAAACCTATACAATATAAGTAGTGCATATACAATCTAAAACAAAATATAAAATAATTGAAATCAAACACAATACACAATACTTTTACTTGGAAAAACCCTTCTAGGTAAAAGACCCAAAACAATAAAAATTTTCACTATTGCAAAAACTTAACTATTCTCCAATATATTAACAAATCTCTTGGGCTTCTCCCTTAAGCATGTGACAATATAAATAAGCACATAAAAAGCAATTTTATATAGTGTATGAATCCCCCCTGATTATTAAACATAGAATGTATGCAAGACTTATCCAACACCATCAAAGTATTATTTAAAACTATCTAGATATAATAAAAATTCCAAAGTATCTAGATATAAGAAAAATTCCAAAAGTCACTAGAAATATATGCATTTTGTACAGAAGTATAATTAACAGCCGTAACAGTTTGAATAGGGAAAAATAAGAAGCATCAGCAACATTATTCTCTAAAACTATTATTTTGCTAATATAAAATTAAATTTCCTGTATATAACTTATTTTATATTTTTACTTTCTAAAGACCCTATTTTCAATCTTTTTTAAAATAAAAGAGAAGGTTGGTCCAAAACAGGAGCATTAGTCTAAACAGAGTACATCCAATTTCAACATTACTTTGATGAAATGGTCTGTCCATTCTGCAATACCACATAACAGTCAATTCCAGTTTAAAACTTCATAAAAAAAGAAATAGAATGCCAAAAAAAATTAACAAGTTAGATGTAAGCTATTATTAAGAAACAATAAGATGAATTTTTCTTTGCAAAATTAGAAGAGAATACTGAGAAACAAATGCCATGATATTATCTTGTATCTTTACCATTTTAAAGACCATTGATGAAGTGAAGATAAATTAGAGAAAGCGGTTTTCTATTCCACCTCTTGGGTCTTCTGCAACCATGAGAAAAGAAAACAAAGATTTCACTTCTCCTCTGAGCCTTTGAGGGGAGTAGAAAACAACTCCCTTTTGAACGTTTGACATGACAAACCTTGTTGAGAGTTGAACCAAAACCTTTGAAAACCTAAAGGTATACGTAATATCCTCTAAAATAAAGGAATACATTTGAATTGTGTAGTTTGAGGATTTTTCGAGCCAATTTATAGAGATTTTGAAGAAAGAATATAATAGAATCTAGAACCGTTCAAAATATTCTCAAGCGATCACACGTTATCCACAATTTACAGCTACAACATTCCTATCTTGACGTTGGAAAACATGAATGACCTCTTTGGAAAAAAGATTCTATTCTTGCTAAAGGATAAGCATTGCGAATTGGAGAATTCTAATGATTGTTCGTTCAAGCGTGTGGTCACTCTAAATATTTAAGCGTAGATTGAAGTGTCAACAAACAATAAAACTTGACCTTCAATAAAGCTTACGTTGCACAAATAATTTTAGAATATTTTACTCGCAGATGAATAAAGTGCTAATATTATTCCTCAATCCTCACCATGAAAAAGCTTTTCATTTTTTTTAATGAAAATGCATGCATCTTTATATTAATTAAAGATAATTAATACATTTTTATAAAAAAGCATTGGATGGTGTAAAGGCACACCCCGATAGAACATGGGCAGAAACTAGAAAGAGATTATAGGTAGCAAATAGCTAAGCTTCCTTTCTTTCCAAAGAAGGAAGCCAACAAAAGAATTACTAAACAATGATCACCAACAACTGACAGGCTACTAAACAACCATTGCCGACAACTGGTAGGCACCGACAACCAGCACCGACATAAGCAGGAGAAACTTGAGGGCATCCATCACTAAACTCTAGGCCACTAGAATCAGCCATTAGAAGTGGCTAAATTTAAGAACAAATAGGAAACAAAAAATTGCAAACATAACTTGTGCCTTCGCTCCAGCAAAACCCTCGTCTAAAGCATACGCTGCCATCACTGCTGCTACCATCAAAATCACTGCGTGACTAAACAGTTGGAAGAGACAACAGAACCATCACTGACAGTCAGAGCAAATAATCTGCTCTTCTCAGCTCATGACCATCACAAACCCAACTCAAAAACTGTTGCAACCGTGTCTGAGGTGAAAATAATAAAACTAGAGAAGACTAGGGCACAAACTGAACCAGAAAACCACTGCACTGTTCTAGGCATAATCTCCACCTTGACTGCAACCATGTGCAAAGAATGAAGAAAACCATATGCAGCTTCCTCCCTCATGGATCACACACCTACGAAGGTTTCTGTGGCAACCGTCGGGCCAATCTAGCGCCGCCTCTCAGGTAGCCTCATTTTCATAGAACCCTAGAAGAGCGGTTTTCATCTCTCCTCCCTGCAAAGGCATCTTTTCTAGTTATGTCTTGGAGTTCAACCTACTTGGGCCTAGATTCATGACCCTTTTAGACCCTTCTAGATTGAACCATTCTCTTGGCATATTGTTTTATTAGGGGATTATCCTCGAAATCCCTTTAGATATACTCATATTTAGCATGTTTTTAGGGTGGAAATTCTTTTTAGCATATGGAAGGATCTAGGAAGTTTTCTTTGTTTCCGTATCCTTAGTTGATTCTAATTTCTCATTGTACACTAAATGTATGATTTGTTCTAATGTGCTTATGAAGATTTAGGTGCAAACCAACAAAGGTGCACTTGAAATGACACATATTCAAGTGATGTTGTATCATTAGGTAATGCCTCATACACCATTTCCAAAGTCCCTCTAACTCCTACCTCCAGTCGAGGCCATTCTTTTCCTCATGGGTGTCGAGGAACCCCACTACATTTTCTGAGAAGCCCCCACGAATGGGATGAAATATATGTTCTGGGCTATTCTTAAATATCATCCACTTCAATAGTCATTGGTCAATTTTGGCCAATAAAAATAAGACAAATATTTACCACCTTTTGTTGTGAGTGAGGTGTAAAATTACTATTGATTGTTTGACCATTGAAGTGGATGATATTTAAGTAGAGTGTATGTTCTGCTTATAAACAAAAATATGAAGATTATGTGATATCATGAGGTGGCATCTAGGGGCCCACAAGTAAAAGAGGGTGGCATGGAAACTAAAAGCCTTCTTTGCATAAGTGATTAAAAGTATGTATGAAGGAAATATGAAGACTGGTGAACATTGAAATATCGAAGATATAGCTCAAAGCCATACTCTAGTAGAAAGCATGTTAACACTATTGCGTAGCTCTTGGAGGGACATATGTTTTCTTGCAAAAATTGTTGTTTAGGGATTCACTTGGGGTCATCTAAGTTTATCTTTTGGCAGAAGATGATGAGGTATTGTTTTTAAAGTCATTTTAGATGGTTGCCAATTTGTTCTAACTAGTTATATTTGTATCATTGAAAAGGTAAACTAGGTTCTTAGATTTCATGGTTATATCAAAGGTTTTGTATCTCGTGTGAAAATTTACTTTGATTTTCATGAAGCACAAATAGAGAGATCATTTGTCTTTTAAAAAAGGCAATAAGCTCCTGCCCTTTTAGAGATTATCAAGTAATATGAAAGGAAGCTAATTGTAGTATTTTAGGTGCATTATATTGAAGAAGAATTCACAAAAAATCAATGAGATTTTAATAAGCAAAAAAATGTATACTTTAAAAGTAACTATTAAAGTTAAGAAGATGAATGGAAAAAGCAAGAGCCTTTTGGAATGATCTTAGAGACTAGGTATGAAGTAGGTTCATGCATTAATCAAATCAATTCCCATTACTAGAAATACACTTAATCCAAAAAAAATAAATTAATAGTCATATCACTAGAATAAGAGAACTTAATATCTAAATTTTAATTTATTATAAATTAAATTTCAATTTAAGTATTTTAAATTTTAGTAGTCATTATTTTAGTAAGTATTCTATAAATTTGTATATTTTAGTGACCATAACAATTATATAAAAAATATAGAGAGGTCTAAAAAATGTGTCATGAAAACTAAATACATCTCTTGTACATGATTATGACAAATTATCTCAATGATTATTTTTCAAAAATATGAATTACACATATGATTGGTATTTTATTAAATTTTAGGCATTAGTTTTCCACACTCATGAAATTCATTTTACCTATTTTTAGATTCAACTATATAATTTTTACATCAACAAAATTAAATTTAGAATTATAGTTCATAAAGTAAGTGTAACAAAAATGTTTTGGGAGGTTTATAAATACTAATTGTATATAATAAAAACTTAGTAACATTATAAATATAGCTTGAGGAAATGAGTTGTTTTTATATATATTTAACATTAAATAAAATAAAAAGTATAAAATTTTAATATTATAATGATAAATAAATTTTTATTGAGACTATTACAAAAATTTATATAAAAATAATTAAAACTTAAATTCTTTTTAAACAGAATATTTTAAAAGGCACACAACAGAATCAAGGGAGCCAAAGATCACCTACAAAAAAAATAACCGTCCACATAAGAGAGAAGCAACACAAATTCTATATTGCCAAAGAATGATAATGATGCATACAAGATAAACAAGATATACAAGATCTAAGATGTATGATAATATAGAATGAGAGCCCTTGCTTGTTTAGGCAAGGTTGAAACGTAGGACAACATAAGATCATGACAAATGTCTTAATCATATGACTTCAGACACAAATAGTAAATGCCCTAAGTAAAGTTTAACTATGCAAGTGTGAATAGGACTGAATGTGGAAATAGTTAGGTAAAATACCTCACTCACACTAACACCCCTTAAGTGTAACTTAGGAAGGACTAAACAAATGCAAAGATAAGTCCTAGGAACAAGGCTTGATAAGGTACCCATGAATACAAGATCTCTCATAAATGGTGTAAAAGAGAAAAAAAATGTAGAAAAAACTCCTCTCCTAAAGAGACAAACCATGCAAAGAAGCATGTACAAGTGATGGAAAAAGAACTCAACAAGACCCCCCAAGGACTACATCCATCAGGAATGTACAATCAATAGCCCCCCATAAGAGGGAAATAGTGAGATTATGAATTCCCCCAAAAAAAGTAGCTCATGTGTCAATGGTGAATGCTCAAAGATGAATGCTGAAGATGAACCAAAATTGGCAAGAAACATTTCTCCCCTTGGGAAGAAATAAATCCAATGCTATATGTAGAAGAAGCTCCATCTCAATTAAGAGAGATGAGGGAAGAATTCTCATGAAGTGTGCCTTTGAAAACTATTCATGTGTTCACTTTCTAGTGCCCAAAGATGCCAGAACAAGATTAGCAGGTTCAAGCGTAATCAAAGAGTGTGCTATTACAAGACAATGTTGAAATTCATGAGCAACAATCTCCAATGACAAAGATGACGTGATAATTGTCATCAAAGAGGAAATGGATATGGACTCAAATGTGTCTATTAATTTGACAAGACATTCAACTCATAAAAAATCTACAATACCTATCAAAAGATCATCCCACAAAGTTATATCTAAAAGATAAGAAATAACCCACTAAACTAATGTACTATAAACCATAGCAACACTAAACTATAAATAAGAAAGAGGTGGAGGAGATGGAATCTTAGCACAAGACTTAAAAACTAGAGTGAATGAAAGAACAAGGTTCATGTGACCAAACTTCTCCTTAAGAATACAATCCACACTAGATGCATGAGTGTGAATATTAGTAAAAGGAACAACCATATCATTAGGATTAAAATGTGAAAATTTGTAAAAATGAGATGCATGATCAACCATCCCAAAAATAATGATCTCTCTCCTCTCCAATTCTCTAATAATCATTGAATTAGGTGTGAACTCAACACTTTTCCCTACTCCACTCTATGTAATATAATAGATTGAAATGACATTGGTTGATAATGATGGAATAGAAAGTACATAATTGAAAGTGCCTTCTCCCATATCAATAGATTATTTTGTACAAACATGCATATATGTGTTATTCCCCATTAGGATGTCTCGTTAAGTATAGGGCTCAAATGAAGAGAAAATACCCTATGAAGAAGCCATATGATGGGAAGATACATAATCAAGAAGCCATATCTCTGACTCCAGACTTTTATATACAAAAAGTGCCTCACCCTTAATCTTTTTTTCCCTATTATCCAATCTAGTTGTCCCCAACTATGTAGATCATAATATTGTAGAAGAAGAAGATAAGCTAAATGACATTGTTGAAGATGATTTGATACTATTCTTTTGAAGAAATGCTTCAACTCATCAATTTGTTTTTTGTAGAAATTATGCTCATCATGCCCAATTTTCTTACAATAAGGACATGTGGATGTCTCCTTTTTATTCATATCCTATTTAGAAGAGGTGGGAGGCTCATTAATTAAAATATGATTCTATCTTAGATTTTGGTTTCTTCTTGCATATATCTTTGCCTTTAGATGATCGAGCTAGCAACAACTAACTCTTGGGAAGTGCATCTGACTCAATAAGCTTTGTATGCCCTCTAGTAAAATCGTCATAAAATAACTCAAAAGAAGACATAGTAAATGCATCACCTAGGGCATCCATAGTGGAATAAAAGGAAAAAGAAAAGACTACAAATAGTCCTTTTAACTTAGACAAAATCAAGAATATATATTCCTTATCAGACTTATCTTTGGCACAAGTAGCCAATTGATATCTCAAAGATTTGAATTTAACCAAATAATTCTTCTTGTATATTTAAAGGGCTTAATTCACTAACTTTACCAAATAGGTATTTGTATTAAACTTGACGTGCTTAGGTGTTGTACAATCCTCAATATGGAACAACAAGATGTCAAAAACATGTAAAGCAATCAAATTTATAGCCTCACCAAGTTTTTTCACATAAATAAATATCCCATACTCCCTAGTCAAATTAGGTTGACCATCACTAAAAGTAGACCATAAACCCTCAAATAGGAGTAATCATTACATCTTTATCTTCCATGTGTGATAATTGTGAGGACTGGGGTTCTAAAATGAATTATAATCTACCATTAGAGAAAAAAATCAATAGATAAAAATATACAATGTACAGCAATAATCTACCTTAGAACAAGTCTCCCAAATATGAATCAATACTAAATTTCAAGCCCTCTGAATAATAAAAAACCACCAATTTCAATAATTTTTCTAAGAAATGAGAAAAATTATAGAAAATGATCTTAAACTAAAATTGTAATATCTAAGGTAGAATCTAGAAAAACCACATGGATGCACATGTGGTGCTCAAAAATACCTCTCTAACACTTATGAGAATTTCAAAAATAGACTTTCAGGGCACAAGATATGGCTTGTCAAAAAAATGCAAGAAAACACACACTTCAAACTAACAAAATAGGCACCTTTTGTAAAATTGAAAAATATCTATACCACTATGAAGTTCTCAAAACCAACTTTTTGATGCCTATAAGAATGTGTAAAATCTTATACCATGGAAAATATTTATGCCCAATAAAAGAAACTCCTCCTTTATGGAAAAAAGAATGACCACCTCCACTATTGGGGCAATGCTTGGGTGGCACCACTCAAGCAAGTAGGACAGTTGGTTGTGGATCTAGATGGAGTGGGCATGGCTAGGTAGAGGTGGTGAATAATAGTAGTGGTGGTCCCTATCCAACCCACTAGTGACCAAACCCAGTGGGATGGTACAAACCTTCATTTTTGACCCCCATAGAACCAAGGGCTTTAGCCCATTGAATAAACTACTGATGTAGCCTTGTACCTACTAACATAAGAATTTTTTTAATTTATAGAATTGCACATCTATACCTTGCCAACTGACCACTTACATAGACTATACATAAAGGAATATTCCTTAAGGATACCAACAAATTATACCAACTACTAATGCCTACTGGTATGATGACTATATGCCTATATGGTATGGATCTATATGTATTGTATGGATTGTACATAATTTTTTGTATCAAATTTTTTAGAAACCTCAAAAATGGCCAAAAAATCTCTAGCACTAAAAACTATCAAGTTATATATCAATTAATAGGTTTTTAGGCATTTTAGACTTAACAGTGAGGTCCATTTTCCACTAGGATGCATCGTATAAAATTTCATGAAAAAAATCTCCAAACAAGGGAAGGAAATTATAGATATGAAGCTTTGATACCATGTAAGAGTTACACAATAGACTTAAGGGGGTCTTAGATCACTTGTAACTAAAATAATCTTCTACACAAAATAGAAATAACACAAATATTATTTTTGCAAAGAATGATAATAATGCATACAAGATACAAGATACATATTATCTAAGATGTATGATAATGTACAATTAGAGCCCTTACTTATATAGCCAAGGTTCAAACCTAGGACAACCTAGCATCATGACAAGTGTCTTAATCTTATGACTTGAGACATAAATAGTAAATACCCTAAATAAGCTTGACCATGCAAGTGTGAATAGGACCTAATGTGGAACTAGTTAAATAAAATATAATAATTACCTTTCAAATTTTTCCTTCAACTATTTTATATATAAATTTTTAAACTAAGATCAAATTAGATCATCTTCCAATTAAATAAATGATTTTTAAACTTTCCTTTTAATTACTTTTAAACTTTACATATTTAACAAAATTTATATTCATAATGTTTGAACATAATATATTGAAATAATTTTCAATTAAAAAATTAATGAAAATTTTCTAATTTATTTATTTTTAATTGGTCTTGCTAAAGAGGACTCCGTGTTAAAAATATGACATTTTCGTGGAAGTGCATAGTAGTAAGAAGCTTAGTATGAACAAGGCACATAATCATATCATTTAGAATTATTATTTATTGAGGTAATAAATGATACTAAAATTTTGTACTATTGATGCTCTTTAGACAATTGTCGTTAACATTTTTTATTTGTCCTTTCTCTTGTCGTGAGAAATTTTGGAGATGCTTATAAATTGGAAAGAACCATTATCCCACACTTGTCGACTAAGGTTTGTAGCCATCATTGCTAGCTAGAGTGATAACATTGGCAATGCTAGAGTAAATGTTGGCTTGTGTAGTGAATGGCTATCTTCCAAATTGGAATTAACTAGGGTATTTACAATTTTATTCTTATAGTTTAGGATCGCGTGGGAAGCTAGTAAGGTTAGTAATACACAAAGAGAGGTGTGGGAACAAAAGATTTATCCCTCACATTCTAGTAGTATTGATATAGTTATTAAGAAGTACATGTTTTAGATGTCACCTTTATCTATGAACATAGTCTATCTTATAAGTGTTGAAACTCTCATTGAAACCATCCTTGTCTTGATACGAAGGTTTCCATATGCTATGGTACTTTACTTCTATCCTAAGCTATTTACTTGCTTGTGCAATTAATTTTTTCTAGTATGCAAGGTTGTACTACTCCTGACCAAGTGTCTCGTGTTGATCTAACATCTACACCAATGTGGCTAGTGTCGTAAAGTATAATTGGTTAGATGGTTAGTTGGATGGCTTAAGGGCTATGCTTTGTTCTGAATCCTCTTTTATTGATCAATTTAATATATGGCATCAATACTTTGCATGTCTTAACCTATCTTCTCTTATTTTCACTTGTATGTTCATGAAAAGTAGGTGACTTCAGATTTATTTTTGTGTATAAATGTCTCCATAGTTGATTAGACTTGTTTAGGAGGTGACATGCCATGTTTCCCTATGAAGATATACTTTATATCTTTGTGATAGATTGATTAGTTGGCCTAATTAGGGGCTGGTAAAACTACTTGAAGTGTATTTAGGTTTCTTTTTTAAATTTGTCATATCAATTTATCTTACTTTATTATGGATTGTTTAATGATTGTTCATGTACTATTGTGTTTGGTCATTTAGAGGACTATTATGTTCAAAAATGTGTTGCAACTTTGAATCCTAATGTTAAGAACCAAAAATGTAATTTTTGGGCTATAGAACACAAAAATCTAATTTTTCAAGGCTATAGAGGTCATCTTTTGCCCTAGAAAAATGTTGAAATGGGCCTTAACTAGACAGACCTAGTTATGGAAACGTGGACCTCTTCAATATCTATAATTAAACAAAATGGGCTCAATTGGCTTCCTAGATCGAAAGTTATGGTCTTTGAAAGTTGGGCTTCCCACATTGGAAATGTAAGAGCATCTATGACACATAATAGAGTTGTAAGAGGGAGATACACGTATTGAAAAACTTATTGAATGGAAATTGAAATAAAAAATATACCACTTCCACATAACACTCATGAGAGAAACAAATGGAAAACAAGTATTCAACATACATAATGCAAAATAATAACAAAGAATACCAAAAGATAATATGAAATTTACCCAAGGAAAACCCTTCGAAGGAAAAAAATGTAGCCTATAAAAGCACTCACACTCAATGTATTATCTCAAGAGAAATATTACAATACACTTGCAGAGTCTCCATGCAAGGCTTCTAAAGTATCAAGCACCCTAGTTACATTCCTCCATGTGAACAAGAAAATGAGAACCATGTAGCCACACATCCCAATCTATGCTTCCACATATGCAACCTAACCTCTAACTAACAAGCCAAATATTATGCAAGCCAACCTCAACAACTAGTCATGTTCTTAGTTTTAAAGAACAAGCTCAAACAAAACCATTAAGTGATATTACATAAACCATTGGGCTCAAAAACATGAACTCACTAAACCATGATCCAAAATTAAATATTTCATACTAAGTTTTCCCTGTAGTAAATATTTTCCCAATGTGACACTACATTAAATATTTGCCATGTGGTATGCACATCTCTAAGATGCACCATAATTTGTATGTACATATGTATGTATGTATGTACGTATGTATGTATGTATGTATGCATGTATGTATGTATATATACATACATATATATACCATAATTATACATACATACATAAATACATACATATGACATATATATACACACACACATACATATACATATACATATATACACACATTATTAACATTGTTATTTTATGCAAGGTGTACAACACACCTTGCCTAACATTCTTTGACTTGTATAAAATATATAATGGGTCAAAAACTCAATCATTAAGGGAACAATCCCTACAACTAACATGTACCATCAAAATATCCATGTGCTCCATCAAGATACCTAGAATAGAAACCAAGGTGACCACCATCTCAATCAAAAAACCTCTCATCCTCCATCATCCCAATGCATGAATGATAAGATCCCATCAATAGATTATGACACACTAACTATCACATAGAGCATGAATCCTACCTCAAATAGATATCTAATCATAAATAACAAATCTATTGGTAATAAATATTCTTGAGTAGTTGTCACGAACTCACTAACAACTAGAATGGAAACCACAACTATTTGCTAAGACATCCAGCTGACCATACCTCAAAACAGGGTATACTAATCATCATAGGTGGACCTTCTACAATCAACATATCCAACCCAATCCAAAATCACAAGTCCCTATATATACACTATATACACAAAGAAGTCCCCCAAGGTAACACACACACATAAATAGGTGACAAAAATCCTAAAGACCTTTAATCTACAGTATAATGAGAATATACAACAAAGGACACATATACTTCCTAGAAATCCATCAACATTGTTAATGTCAAATCTAGCATCATCAAAGAATAAAAATTTCCACCAATAGCACTCACAAGAAGGTGTGCTAATGTCATTAATATCATGCAAGATCAAAGAACACTCACAATGATATGCAAACCTACAAACTAAATCATTGAAAAATCACTCTCACCAATGATCTCCATAGATCTTTCAATCTTTCCACAATACAAAAGATAGAGATTAAAGAGCCTCCACACTATTACTAAAATATAATGAAGTTTAATAATAGTAACTGATCTCACACATAGTGATGACAATAGCTCTACACAAACCTCAACTGCAATGCCATGTTAACATGAACCTTAAGGAAGAAATAATAGACCATAGATTAAAAAAACCTACAAATCAAAACCATGTAGCATGTCCTTCTACCAACATTTCTAAGTGCTCTAGTTGTGAAAAGTAACATCTCATTCACAAAACTTTAAATATAAAATCCTCCTCAACATCTGACTATTTAACCCCAAGGTCAAACTTAACATTATATCAATAAACAAATGAAGATTCTTATAGAGTCTCAAACTAAAGTGATATTAGAACAATAAACATACATTCCTTCAACAAGGGAATATGCCCAAAACTATCTACTACACTCCTCAAAACCAGCCTCATAACAAACTCATATACATAAGTAGACAAAGAAAAAATAAACCATGCTAAGTAATCCTCAAATAGGCCCTCTAAATATCCATATCTCAAGATTCATTCCCATGAGAAGACAAAGCATGAAACAAAATGCATCTCAAAACAAGGTGGGCAATACCTATCAGATGATTCTCCATCAAGTGAACTAAGAGTGTGGAACTAGATTTCTCTTCCTAACATGCACCAAGTTACCAAGACTCTCACCATGAATAATCTTCTCATTGGGTCCATGCTAAACTCACATCTAGCTACAAGTGTAGGCTCACCGGTCTTGTTGCTAAAACATCATCAAGAGAGACTGTCTTAACACATGATCCCTATAAGCATAATCTCTCCAACTGCACCTAAGTCTATCAAGTATCTATGTGCACCCAACTGACTATCACATACCAACTAATCTCCAATTGCATCATTGTAATATCTAGAAGCTCTAAGGAAAAATGATCACTGCACTCAATAATAGAAGACTACTACAAATCACTACCAAAGTTCCAACTAAAAAAATTAGAAATCCACATGTGATCATGATTTACACCTCCTCATAAGAATATCATGTCTCTAATGAACATATTTTCTACCAAGAACACCTATATCTCAACCAAAACTCTAAACACTAATTAGGAGTCCAACATGGCACAATAATGTTCATCCTCTAAACCAAGGATCATCTATCAAATAGATAAATTATAATTTACATCTTAACCAAAGACTCCAAGAGTTATCCATCATAACAAGATATCGATATCTCAAAACCACATGAAGATAAGCATCTCCTATCAATGGAACTACATATTTCAACAAAATCTCACTCATTACAAAAAACATAATCCAAGAGCTCCTCATGACACCAACATTAACTATAGAAGATCATTCATCACTAAATAATGAATCCACATCACTACCAAATATCCCACCAATTCATGGTATTGAGCTATACATGGCATCATGATAACCATCTCCTAACTAAATATCAGCCATGGCCCTCATACAATCAAAGAACTTAACTCCAAAATTAGGAGCTCCTAAAATGAAAAGTAAAACCATGATCTTGAAATCAATAAGATAAACCATCACATACAATCTAGGAATCGATCCATCACCGCCAACTATGTATCTAGATAAACAACCATGTCATGTTAAAGCTTCGTGGATACAAGAACCTCCATGACAACATTATTGAACCACCCTCAATGTACCTGCAAACTCCCACTAAATCATGATGTAGAATCACTAACACATCATAATCAATAGTTATAAGTCCCAAAGTAAAAATGTCTTAGGTAACACTATCTCTCTACCTCATAGTGACACACATACCAATGCACCAAGTGACCAAACTAGGCCAACATTGAAAGATCTATGGATATAAACTACCCACATCCAAATTATCTATGCAATATATAAGTATAGACAACCTACAAAACTACACAACTCATAGATCTCATAATTCAACACATAGGTTCAACATTACATTAGAAATCATGTAAAATTGAGACAACTAGAGATTATTATATAGATTATCTATGATTGAAACACCAAATCACCTCTAGATTTGATTTACCACAAATCTACAAAGTACCATAGTTAACGAACCCATCAAGATACTATAAAAAAAATGAAGTGAACAAACAACATATCAACACTTACATACCTAATCCACTACAAAGTTCTCAGAAAATTCTCTCTATCACCTATAAGAATTCTAAAAATGGACATAGCGAGAAGAAGATATGACAAGTGTCAAATTAATGACTAGAAACATAAATTCTGAAAACAATTTTCTATCACAAATATAAAAATATAGAAAGACAATTAATACCAATAAATAGTTCTTGGAAAGGGCTTTTTGTCAACTATAAGAAGTTGAAATTCTAACATAATAGGACAAATCTATGGCTCTCAAAACAAATTTTCTCTATTAGGCAATTCAAAAGGATCTTTGCCACTATTCTAGTGGTGCTTTGGTTATAGGGGGTGGCACTAGTAGTGTCTAGTAGCATGGGTAGTGGTTAAACCTATAGTGGTGGAAGCTCTCAACAATGAGTTTCGAGGTAGAATGAAGGTGGCTCATAGGTGGCTTGATGGTGGCATGTAGGAGGAACCCCACTCATTGGGGACTTAGATCCATGGCTAGCCATGATTGAGGGTTGGCCCCCCATGTGCTGATTGATTGGATTCTATCAAATGGTCAATGATGTGACCAGGGCTAGACCCAATAGCTCATAGTTGGTTTTCCTCATTTGACTAAGGCTGGTACACTTGGTAAAATTTAACTCCTATGCCCTCCAACCAACAAAAAATATTTTTCATTTTATTTCTAGAACATACCTGATCTTGATGTAGATAGATGTTGGGGGAATATTCTTTACAATATTCCATAAACTAATGACTATACCAATGAATGGAATGGTAGTATGAATCCATGTAATTGTATTGATTTTGATAGTCAAAGATTCCTCCACACCCCTAAAATTGGCTTTTTTTTTGCTCCAAAAAATATTGTTTTATATTGACTTATAGGTTTTTGGACCTTATAGATCCAATGGTGAGTTATTTTTTCTAGGAGGCCATCTACATAATTTCACTGCTAAAATCCTCACAAAATGAGCCCAATCAAAAACCCATTGTCAAGTCACCATAAAACCCTAAATCTACAACAATCCAAGTCTACATGAAAGATACCTTAAATCATTTTTCTGAAAGACCATGGATTCAATTATGCGCAATATTCCACATAGACCAAGGATTAAAAATACTAGTAAGATGTCTCCTCCTACAACCTAACAACTAAACTTTGATACCAAATGAAATGGAAATGTAAAAAACATGTACCATTTCCACATAACCTTGATGAAAGAAAGAAATGCAAAATAATTATTTAGAATACATAATGCAAAATAATATCAAAAAATACTACAAGATAACACAAGATGTACCATGGGAGAACCCTTTCAAGGAAAAAAACCTAGCCTCTAAAAGCACTCACACTCATTGTATTATCTCAAGTATAATATTACAATACAATTGTAGCCTCTAAGTAAGGATTTTGAAGCATAAATTACCGTAGTTTTGTTCATCCATGTGAACAAGAAAATGAGAACCATGTAGCCACACATCCCAATACATGCTTCCACAAGAGAGGCTCAATCCAACATTTAACTGACAAGCCAAAGGTTACACAAAACAACCTCAATAACTACTCATGTGCTTGCTTTTAATAGAATAATCTTGTACAGAACCACTAAGTGATTACATAAACCACATTCTTGAAAAACATGTTCTCACTAAAACATAATCCCAAATTAAATATTTCATACTAAGTTTTCCCAAATATAAATATTTTCCTGATGTGACACTGTTGTTATATGGAGCCCAATCAGACTTGGAGGTTAAATTTTCCCCACTTTTATTGTCTTGGTTTCCCCCCAAATTATTTAACGGGGGTTTGGGGGTAGCGCCCCCAAGATAGGGTCAAGGGGCAGAGCCCCTGGCATGCTCCCTATCATGATACAGGGCGGGGTTGAGTGGCAGCGCCCCCAAAACCTAAAATAACTTATTATTTTATAAAGGCATCATGAGTTATTTTTCTATTGGTTGACATAAAAAGAAAACCTATTTTGTAACAGACATAAGTCTTGATAAAAATGACTGAGGATTAGGGTTTCTGTTGATATTGTATTGTAGCATTTGTAGCGGTATTGAGTTGTAAGGATTGTTGGATAATAATATTGGACTCTCTATTAGTGGATGTAGCCCGAGTTTGGGTAAACGACATTAAAATTGTCTCTCGCTGTTATTGTTTCTGTGTATTTTTCATTCCTCTTTTAATCTTTATTTGCATTTAATTGATATCTTCTGCATGCAATTCCTTACAAATGGTATCAGAGTGGGTTGTGTTTGATTATCATCTACAGGAAAGCCTCACGGTTGAGTGGGAGTCTCATGATTAAGTGGGAGCAATGGTGGATGAGGGTAAATTGAAGGTAGATAAATTTAATGAACAAAACTATCAGTTATGGAAGATGTAGATGGAGGATTATCTCTATAAGAAGGATTTATGGAGGCCATTGGAAGGAACAACCAAGAAACCAGTAGCAATGATTGATGAGGATTGGGAACTTCTAGACAAAAAGGCACTGGGAACCATTTGGTTGTGCCTGGCACCATTTGTGGTATTCAATATAATAGAAGCAAAGACAACAAATGAACTAATGAAAGTTTTGACTAAATTGTATGAAAAACCCTCAGCCTCAAATAAGGTATTTCTCATGAAGAATTTGTTTAATCTAAAAATCATAAGGTGGATTTGTGACATATCATTTAAATGAGTTTAATACAATTACCAGTCAGTTAACTTTTGTAAAAGTAAAATTTGATGAAGAGGTGAGAGCTCTCTTGGTTTTATGTTCTTTACTAGAAAGCTAGAATAGCTTGGTAATGGCTATAAGTAACTCTATCTCTAGTTCAAATACATTAAAATTTGATGATATTGTTGGTGTTATCCTTAGCGAGAAAATGTGACGGAAAAGCTTAGGAGGGTCCACATCAGGTAGTGTTTTAAATACAAAAAGCAAGGGTAGATCAAAGGAGAGACGAAAAGGTTCTATAGGTCATGGGAAGTCACGAGGAAAATCAAAGGACAAGAGGTCCCAATCTAGAGTACAGAAGGATTGCTGGTACTGTGGGAAACTAGGTCATTTGAAGAAAGATTGCAGGTCTCGGAAGAATAAAGAGGGAGACAAACAAGAAGGCAATAAGGAGGCAAATGTGGTAAGTAATAAATATGAAGATGATGCTTTGATTCTTTCCCTGGATAATGTTGATGATTCATGGGTTTTAGATTTAGGGGCCTCATTTCATGCTATGCCCCATAGAAGTTATTTTATTGTTTATGTCCAAGGGGATTTTGGGCTGGTTTATTTGGGAGATAATGAACCCTATAGAATCATTGGAAAGGGAAGAATTAAGATCAAGTTGTAGAATGGAAATCATTGGCTACTACAAGAGGTAAGGTACATTCCAAGACTAAGTAGAAATTTAATTTCAGTAGGGTAGCTATGTGATGAAGGTTGCACAGTTACTTTTAATAATAAAAATTGTAAGGTTTCAAGAGGTGCCTTAATTTTAGAAAAAGGTTGGAAAGTAGGCACCTTATATCTTTGTACATGTCATATTGTTCCTTCTACTTTGGTTATTGTAGAGAAAAACAAACAGGTTCAGGAACAGTTGCTGCAGGTTCGCAGGAAAAGATTGAAATAGTTGCTGCGGGTTCTAAGACAACACTATGGCATAATAGACTTGGGCATATGAGTGAAAAAGGTATGAAGGTACTTCATTCTAAGAAAGTTTTACCAAGTCTGAAATGTATTAATATGGATTTTTGTGAAAGTTGTGTGTATAACAAACAAAAGAGAGTTAGTTTTCTCAAGGACGGGAATCAAAAGAAAGATGAAAAGTTGGAGCTTGTGCATATAGATGTATGGGGACCGATTAGGTATCTTCTCTCAGTGGCACTCGATATTATGTTACATTCATATATGATGCAATTAGGAAGGTTTGGATTTATTTCCTTAGGCAGAAATCTGATGTATTTGAAACATTTAAGAAATAGAGAAGCTTGGTTGAGAATGAGATGGGTAAAAGATTAAAATGTACTAGATTTGATAATGGTGGTGAGTATTGCAACAAAGAATTTGAGGATTATTGTTCCTTTAATGGAATTCGTAGGCAAAAATTGGTTCTAGGGACTCCACAAGAAAATGGAATGGCTAAGCGTATGAACATGACAATAATAGAGTGTGCAAGGAGCATGAGATTGCATGCTAGGATGCCTTTAAACATGTGGGTAGAGGTTGTCAATACTGCTATTTATTTAAATAATAGAGGTCCTTCAGTTCCTTTGGGCTATGGTATTCTAGAGGAAGCATGGATAGGTAAGAAGGTGAGTTATTATTTTCTCAAAACCTTTAGATGTGAAGCATTTGTACATTTAGATTTTGAAAATAGAACCAAACTAGATGCAAAATCAAAAAAGTGTATCTTCATTGGATATGGCATTGATGAATTTAGTTATAGGATTTGGGATGTTGAAAATTTAAAAATTTTGAGAAGCGGGGATGTATTCAATGAGAAGGTATTGTACAAAGATCACTTGCAGTAGCATGAGAAGAAAGAAAAGGATTATATGGTGCTAGATGATACTCTAGATAGTGATGTTCTAGTGGTTCTTCATGCTCCGCAACAACAACAAGAAATACGACAAACTCCAGTGAATGTTAGACGGTCAACAAGGCTAAGTAGACCTCCTGAAAGGTTTTCTCCCTCTTTGTATTCTATTTTGTTAATAGATGCTGGTGAACTAGAAGGTTATGATGAAGCTATGCAAGTGGATAGAAAGGTTTAGTGGGAGCTTGCAATGAAAGAAGAAATGGACTCCTTGCTGAAAAATCAAACATGGGAATTATGTAAGTTGCCTATAGGTAAAAAAGCTTTACCAAACAAATAGGTTTATAGATTGAAAGAGGAAGATGGAGGTAAGAAAATAATTAAAACCAGGTTAGTTGTCAAAGGATTTGTGCATAAAAAAGATATTGATTTTGATGACATTTTTTCTTCGGTTGTTAAGATGACTTCTATTCATACTATTTTAAGTATTGTGGTTGCTGAATATTTTTATTTGGAACAACTAGATGTGGAAATTGCTTTTCCCCATGGTGATTTGGAGGAGGAGATATATATGGACAACCACAGGGATTTGAGGTCAAAGGTAAGGAGAAATTGTTGTGCAGATTGAAGAAGAGATTATATGGCTTGAAACAAGCACCTCAACAATGGTATTTGAAATTTGATAGTTTTATAGATGAGCAAGACTATAGCTAGTGTAATTTTGACCATTGTGTTTATTTTAAGAGGTTGGATAATGACAACTACATTATTTTATGTTTATATGTTGATGGCATGCTTATAGAAGAGTCTAACATGGATCACATAAGAGAGTTAAAACAATAGTTAGA
Organism: Cunninghamia lanceolata; assembly: GCA_027924645.1. NCBI lineage: Eukaryota > Viridiplantae > Streptophyta > Pinopsida > Cupressales > Cupressaceae > Cunninghamia > Cunninghamia lanceolata. Next base: position 1,451,694 of record BSBN01000652.1, on the reverse strand, counting down.
ACAATCATTTGATATGAAGGATTTAGGGGAAGTAAGACAAATCCTTGGTATGAAAATTTGCAAAAATAGGAAGAATAGAAAATTGACTCTATCTCAGGCTGATTATGTTGAAAAGGTTTTGCAAAGATTCCATATGGAGAATGCAAAAGCTATCAGCACACTTTTGCCTAGTCATTTAAAATTGACTAAGGAGATGTGTCCTAAGACATAAGAGGAGGAAGAAAAAATGTCCAAGGTACCATATGCTTCAGTTGTAGGAAGTTTAATGTATGCCATGGTATGCACAAGACCAGATATTGCACATGTTGTAGAAGTCGTAAGTAGGTATATGAGTAATCTTGGATTGGAGCATTGGAATGTAGTAAAATAGATTCTCAGATATTTGAGAGGTACATCTAATAAACATTTATGGGGCCTCTAATACTGATTTAGCAGGTTATGTGGACTTAGATTTGGTAGGGGATATTGATACTAGGCAAAGTACTACATGTTATGTCTTTACCGTAGGTGGGACAATGGTCAGTGAGATCTCTAGGTTGTAAAAGGTGGTTGCTTTATCCACCATGGAGGTAGAGTATGTAGTTGCAACAGAGACAAGCAAAGAGATGATCTGGCTACAATCTTTTATCGAAGAATTGGGAAAACAATAGGCTAACAGTTATTTGTTTATAGACAGTCAGAGTGCCATACATCTTGTAAAGAATTTTGCCTTGCATTCAAAGACCAAACACATACAACTAAGGTATCACTTTATCCAGTCGGTGTTGAATGATGGACAGTTATGACTGGAAAAGATACATACAAATGAAAATCCAACAGATATGTTTATGAAGGCAGTGACAAGGGAGAAGTTGAGCTCATCTTCAGCTCCAGTTGGTCTTCAAGACTGAAAAATAATAAAATCATAACAGCAGGGTCTAGGGTATTTATTTCTAGTGGGAGCTACAGGGTCAGTGGTGTTATGATCAGTCTCCAACTGGGAGATGATATGTTGTGGAGTTTAATCAGTCTCCAAGTGGGAGATTGTTGTTATATGGAGCCTAATCAAAATCAGAGGTTAAATTTTCTCTAATTTTATTGGCATGGTTTCCCCCCAAATCATTTAACGGCAGTGCCCCCAAGATGGGGTCAAGGGGCAATGCCCCTTGCGGAGTTCAAGGGTAGTGCTCCAAATACATCAAATGACTTATATTATTTAATAAAAGTGTCAGGAGTTATTTTTCTATTGGCCGACATTAAAAAAAAACTATTTTGTAACTGACATAAATCTTGATAAAAATGACTAAGGGTTAGGGTTTCTGTTGATATTGTATTGTAGCATTTGTAGCAGTATTGAGTTGCAAGGATTGCTGGATAATAATATTGGACTCTCTGTTGGTGGATGTAGCCTGAGTTTGGGTGAACCATGTTAAAATTGTCTCTCGTTGTTATTATTTCTATGTATTTTTCATTCCTCTTTTAATCTTTATTTGCATTTAATTGATATCTTCTGCATGCAATTCCTAACAGACACCAACACTAAATATTTGTCCTAATGTTAGATACAACATACAAGTGGCCGCACAAATGTCTAACCCATGTGGTATCCACATCTCTAAGATGCACCATAATTAAATATTTATTTTTACATTATTAACATTATTATTTTATTCAAGTTGTACAAGACACATTTCCCAAAACTTATGACTCATGTTATGAAACATCATAAGGCATATTTTAATTAAGATAATAGAGCACCCATGTTGGTGAGTGGGCCATCCATATCTTTTCACTAATCCATTTCATCAAAGAGATCCTCCATCGTCAACTTCCAAAATTCATGTCTCTTGTGATTAAAATTATCAATCTCCATATGGGATGTGCTTGTTATGATCTCTATTGCCATAACATGTACTACACAAAACACAAAATATCCCACACCAATAAAAAGAATTCAACACTCCAAAAGAGTGTCCCGATTCTAATCAATCCAACTAGTCTCCAATACCAAATATTAATAATCTAGGTAAAAATTTAAAAAATATATTATTTCATAGTGCTCACAAATTTATTTAATAGTAATAGAACATGTATGGAAATGAAAACGATATTAAAGGAATAAAACATGCACTAGAAAAGAACAATGACATACATGGGGAAAAATCTTTCAGGAAAACTCCCCATTAGAAAAGAGAGTACAAGACTGTATTAGTCTCACATGTGGAATACATCAACACAAATTCCCCCTTCAATCCAACAACCTAACATAACCTATAAAAGATATAATTCACTATTTTAAGTGCTCAATATATAGGAAAATGTTATCTAGAAAACCATAAATGGTTTCTAATACAATGAACTCATACCATGAACTAAGTAGTAGATATGTAAAGTATACCTCACAAAACATATCGAGGAGTTGCAAGCATCTTTCTATAAGCTTCAATATTTTTCACATAAACTAGGTCATCTAACTTAATTGGAGAGTAAAAACAACCCACTAAAGGACAAAATAACAATTGTGCCAATATCCAAAAAAAGACAACTAACCTATTAAAGATGGCCATAAGTTATTTCTTTGTACACTATTACAGTGTCATAAATGATTCATACACATGTTACAACATCATATAAATTGTCACCTAGAGAATAATAATTAATTATAAATACCACAATTCCATGTATATGACCAATTTGTCCCTCTCCATGATCCATGAAGATGTTCACATAATTAAACTAATATTAAATAAATAAATTACAATAGTCTAAAAGGATTTCAAGGTGAATATCATCCCTAGTCTTCACAGTGTCCCCTTAAGCCATCCCCTAGTCACAATCTACAAATTAGGTGACTGATTTAATTTAATTTGTAGGTTAGTAATTTGCAAGTTATCTTAGAATTTATAGTTTATCTATTTGTAGGTGGGAGAAGTGTTTCATTATGTAAAATTTGATTAGTTATTTATAGGTTAGAGCATTGTAGGTTAGATATTCATAGGCTAGCTATTTCTATGTTAATAACTTGTATGTTACTAGATTACATAGGTTAGTCATCTAAGAGGTTTTGGATGCATTTCATGTGTGCATGTACTGGAAGAGAAAAAAGAAGTTAGATGATAATGGAGAAAAATACATATTTGTGAGTTGAGCTATCAAATGCTTACAAGCCATACAATCAAATTACTAGCGCAGTTATAATCATCTGATTATTCATGAGTGGCATTTCAGAATAAAGTACCTCTTCTAAGCATAAATGATCCTCTTAGTGCTTCTTTCATCTATGCAATTCTCATAGCAGTGAATAATGGTCTACTTAATAGTCATGGCATTAGATTTATGTGAGAATGACTACATTAATTTAGATATATAAACAAATGTGATTACTAATTATTTTGATAACAATGACATTTTACAAGTAAATTTTTTTATTTTTTTCTTCCTCTAGAGATTAAATTGTTATCGAGTTTACAATTTGGACATGATCATTGGGTATGTGCATTGAAATTGGGGGTCAAACATGGGTGAAAATTGACCAATTTTTTCTTGAAATTAGTAAAAATTGATCTTGGAAAAGAAATTGAAGAAATTGATTCTCAAATTTTGAAGATGTGATAGAAATGAGATTAATAGTTCTCAAATCTAGTTTTTTTTATATTGCATATCATTTATAAATATTTTTCTCATATGAGCATCAACATGAGACCAATACGCTTGAACTCTTGAAGGCAATTAGTCAAGACTAACACAAGCTCTTTATAAGACAACACACTAGAAATCGCCCATATAAGATTAAGACTCACTACTTAGAAATCCACTTTATTTAGAAACCACATCCACATTAGAAGCCAACTATCAAAGACCAAGATTCACAATGTATAATTTCATATTACATGTCCCTATGGGTATATGAGCATTGATATCCACAATGAGAACCCATAATTTTAACCAATTAAGCTCAACCCCTTGTATAGAATCTAGTTTATAAACTACTATTTTTTTTAGAATGGTGGATATTAACAGGTTCAAATAGGGGGAGAACACAAAGCGGTCTTCTTTTTGTCAAAAATATATAACATAGAATTAGTTGTGCTCCCCCTAAAATGTTGACTTTTTAAAATTATTTCACAAATTCTTTTAGTAGAAAGTTAGCTAACATCATGTAATTTATGTTTCATTTTTTTGCTAATTGTTAATATATATATAATTTTTACTAATTTTCAAAGTAGACACATCTTGAATATAGAAAATTTAGTGTGCTCCCCCCTTAACTTTTAGAAAACTAATGAAAAATCAAACTTTTCTTTTTTGAATGTGTATAGAATGGAATCTAGAATGTAAAAATGTAATTTTCTTCAAGTTTGACACCAAAAAGCTATACATGAGTTTGTAGTGAAAAATGAAGACACTAGCCAATGAAATTAAAGATGGAAGCTTAATGTATTTTAGTTTTTAAAAAAATTACATGGTTAGAAAGGTGACTGAGAGATTTATTTCGTTGTGGTATTTTTATAAGAATGTCTCAAATTTGTAGAGTTGATATAGAGCATGATGAACATTTACTTTTTTTCTATGTTTTATACAAAACATGTATTTAAGCATGTGGCATATAGGTCCAACATTTGGTTTGGAAGCTCTGAAACCAAGTTAGAATGAATGTGCATTATAATATAATGTCCATGCATTATAAGACATATACCTATTATAATATAAGATGCACAAGTTTTCATTTACATATAAAAGTATAGCAATGTCCTATAAAAAGGAGAAATTCATGATTTTGTAGGTCTACATACAATCACACTTCTCATTATTTTGAGGACATACAATCAATGTTTGACTAGACTAAATAATTTTTAGTCTTGTATTGATGTAGAAGATTCTAATTGCATTTTTCTTATTTGAGTTTTCTATTATTAATCATTGTTTTCATATTTTAAGGAAACTAAATCATTGCTTGACAAAACTAACTAGTTTTTCTTGTCTTGATTTGACATAAAACATTCTAACTACATGTTCTTTGTTTGAATTTGATAAATTGTCAAACATTATTTTTATTATTCTAACAAATTTTGTTAGATTGATATAGAATTTAGTATCATGCCAAGGAAATTAGTAAAAATGCAAACATTAGATGAGCATGAAGCTAAGAATACAAAGAAAAGAGAATAGATGAGACAAGTTCATGGAAATAAGAAATTAATCTTTGGAGTTAAGGATCTAATTCAATTAGATCCTAAAGCATCCATTGGATCCATGAAAAAAAGAATTTAGAGATAGAAAGGAAACAAATGTAAAATATTCATATGATTAGGAAAATGAACCCTAGTGTTGAAGGTACACCATCTTTGCCATCTCAATTTGATATTCTAGTAAATGCATAGACATTGATTGAATCAATAAATAATGAAACAATCAATGATGATACAATTCTAAATATAAATTTAGATACTAGACCAATTGATCATCCTATTGAAGAAACATACAATCCGCCAAATTATGAAAACCAACAAAATTTGTGTAATGAACAAATTTTATCTAATGAATCTAGTTTACCATTGAGAACAACACCTAGTGTATACAAGTAAATATAGACGTGCAAGAACAAACTAAACTTTATATGGGTTAAGAAATGAGAAGGTTCAAGACTCAAATGGGTGGGAGGATTTCAAAGCTATGGACACTTTCAACCTGGATGCAATACTAAATGAGGTTATCCTCAAAGTCAGTAATGATATTTGTGATGACATTGTAGAGGAAGTGCTATAGGAGCACTCAGAGGATGAGGACAGACCCACTCTAGGATTAGTCCAATCAGTTATGGATGGAAGATTAGGGGAGACTATCACACCAAAATCCACCGAGAAAAAGAGGAGCTACAAAAATAAGAAAACCGAGGTGGAAATCACTATAGGTATTCAGACAAAAATAGATAGAACACTGAGATCAAGTAACGGGAGAGCATTGAAGTCCCGTCGAGTCCAATGAGACTCCTCATGTGGAATGTTAGGGGCTTAAATTCCCCTAACAAAAGGTGCATCATCAAGAATTATCTTGACGAGGATGAGGTTGATGTGGTACTATATCAAGAAACAAAATTCTCAGAGGAGCAAGGGAAAAAAATATTCCCACAATGGTGGGGATGGGATTCATCATTAAGTCTTGTGAACGATGCATTGGGCAGTATGGCCATCCTTTGGTGAAAATACATGCCTAAGCTGGAATGCATAGATATGAAAGGAAACTAGATGTTAGGAAAATTATTCAAATCCTTAGACATGAAGGACTTATGGATTATCTGCATATATAACCCTTGTGGAATGAACCAAAAGAATGAGTTGTGGTCTAAACTAAGTCAAATCTAATACAGATTAAGAAAGGAAAGAGTTATCCTTGGAGGAGATTTCAATGCTATAGTGGTAGAAGATGAGAAGGCAGGAGGTATCTCCCATCCCATTGAGTCAACAGAGGACTTTAAGGAGTTCATCTTAGATAATGGCCTCCTAGACTGTCCCACAAAGAATGGTCACTACACTTCAAGACTAATAAAAGGAAGGACTTCAATCAAATTATGGAAAGGCTAGATAGGTTCCTAATCTCTAGTAAATGTTTCAATTCATTGAAAGGTATGTCTTCAATCAAATTCCCATCGACATGATCAGATCATTTTCTAGTCTTGTTGTCCATAGGGGAGTCTCCAACTCAAAAGAAAAAAAATTCAAATTTCAAGATATGTGGTTCAAGGATTAGACATTCATCCCCTGAGTCAAGGAATGGTGAGGAGAAACACCCTTTATGTAAGGTTTAAGAATGTTTCAACTCACACACAAATTGAATATTCTCAAAAACCAAATTATCACCTAGAACAAGTCATCTTTTAAAAACACATTTTAAGAAAAATAACAATCAAGAAGGAATTGGAAGCCTTTGCACATCATGTCATATTGCATGGTATGAATAATGAGTCTTACTCAAGGGAGAAATTTCTTAAAGAAAAGTTGGAAGAAATACTTAGAAGGGAGGAAATCTCTTGGTGGTAGAAATCAAGAGAAATGTGGCTAAAAGATGGGGACAAAAATACCAAATTCTTTCACATATCCACGAATATTAGAAGGGAACATAACTATATCAGAGTAGTGAGAAAATATAATGGAGAATTCACATTTAACCGAGTTGAAATTCATATTTAAGCCACTCTCATCTTCAAGAAGCTCCTTTCAGTGAAGACTAATTCAAGAGCCAGACCACAAACAACAATGGATTTTAATCTACCAATCTAGTCAAGGAGGAGCATAATGACCTGCTGATGAAATCTTTCACAATTGAAGAAGTTCAAGCAATAGTCTTTGCCATGTCAAGGGACAAATCACCAGGACTAGATGGCTTCACAGGTTGCTTTTTTCAAAGGTGTTGGGAGATAGTGGGAAAGGAGGTCTTCTTGGTGATGGATGAGGCCTACAAGAACAAAAATATTCTCAAAGAGTTCAAACAAACAACTATCATTCTTATCCCAAAGGTGAAATCTCCCACATCTTTAGAAGAATATAGGTGAATCTATCTTTTTAACATAGTCTTCAAGATTATTACAAAGGTAATGGCTCTAATATTGGCCACAATAATCCCAAAAATTATATCAGAAGAACAAGGAGGCTTTGTCTCTAGTGGAGAAACAACAATAGAGGCCATAATAACACATGAGTTAATCAATTCATTTGAAGCCAAAAAGATCTCATTGATGGTAATGAAACTAGACATGGTGAAAGTGTATGATAGGGTTAACTGGACCTTCCTAATAGAAGTGCTCTTTAAGCTAGGTTTCTTACGCCAATGGTGCAAGTGGGTCTGAACATGTATTTCTGGCACATCCTTCATGATTCTAGTCAATAGAAACTAGGCAAGAGTCTTTGAGGCTTCGAGAGGTATTCACCAAGGGGATCCTATTTCCCCAAATCTTTTTATTCTTATGGTTGAGGAATTCACTTGGAAAATCAACGTAACCAATGCCAAGAAGTTATGGAGAGGAATTTAGATTGGAGGAGTGGAAGACCCTTTCATGCATGCACTATTCACAGATGATATCATGATTTTTGGTGTCGTCATAGTAGAGGAAGCTAGATCTATCAAAAACACCATCACCAGCTATTGAGAAGCTTTGAGTCAAAGAATAAATTCAAGAAAATCAAAAGTGTTTATCTTTCACATAGCTCTAGAGGTCCAGCAACATATCTTGAAAATTTTAGATTTCAAAGAAGATTCACTGCCAAGTAGCTACTTAGGTGTCCCTAAGTTCAAAGGTATGAACAAACAAGCTTTGTGGAACAAAATTCTTCAGATCATTTAGAACAAAATGAATTCATGGAAAGGGAAATGATTATCTTTAGTAGGAAGATTGGCCATGTTAAAAGTTGTCTTAGCAACCATCCCGATATACATGTTCTCATCCTTGAAAGTCCCTAAAGGAGTTATATTAAACATGGAAAAAGATTTTAGACAATTCTTATGGAAAGGGAGGGTAGATAGAAGGAAAATTCATCAAGTATGTCTTGGGAGAAAATTTGCAAACCCAAAAGTATGGGTGGAGCAGGCATCCTCAATTTAAGATTTTAGAATCAGGCATTGTGAGCCAACTTGGCATGGCACATGTACACAAAACTGAATGCAAGATGGGTTAGACTAATGTAGGCAAAATATCTAGACCCAAAAGATATGGAGAGAATCTTCATGGTGAAAGACCCACATAGAGGTCGAGCATCTAGAACTTCATTATAAATAACTGAGATTTGATTGGGACACATCTATCATGGCTCATACATGATGGTAAAAAGGTGAACTTTTGGGAGGACACATGGAATGGATGGCAAAAATTATCCTTAAGGATGGACCTTGTTGAGGCAAAGATCTATCTTACATAGCATTGGGGAACTAAGATTAGTGATTATTGGAGAACAACTCAATAACGTACCTTTAGTGAAATTGAGTGAAAAAGATTTGATAGTTGCACCTTCCCTTCAAAGCAAAAGATGATTCTATAGGACATCCTCTTGAATAGAAAGGTGTTCAAAAGCAATTTGGTGGATGAGCTTGTATCGACTGTAGATAGATCAGGTAAATATTTAGTCAAACATGGATATAGATGTTTATCCACCTCCTCAAAATTGGATTGGCCTTACAATCTCTATTGGAATGCGGATACACTACCAAAAGTGGGGGATTTTTCTTGGCTAGCATTAAATGATAGAATATTAATGGGGAATAGACTTAACAAGCTTGGCATCAATCAGACTTTTAATTGTGTGCTTTATGATGAATATGAGGATGACATAAATCACCCACTCCTCCAATGCCCATTCAATATCAAATATTGGAATTGGTGCATGGAGAAGCTTAATTGGAGCACTCTACTGCCCATATCAGTGCTGGAATTATTCAAGACTTGGCCAATCTTCAACCAGGATTCTACACTTGCATGTCAATGGGAAGTTTGCCCATCCATGGTGATATGGGGGATCTTGAAGGAAAGGAATTATAGGATATTCATGAAGACTAAATTCCCCATGGATAAGGTCCTAGAAGATATATCTTCAACCATTGTAGAAGTTGTGAATGTTAAGAGTAAGGTCCAAAGTTTCTTCTAGTACAAAATTTATGAAGTGAGACATTAAACTCTTCAGAAGTGGAACCAGCTACAACTCCCTTTTTCGACGCCTAAGAATCAAACCATCTTGAACAAAACCTCAAGACTCTCAATTAGATGGATATTACCCACAGGTCCATTTCTTAAGTTTAATATAGACAAAGCATGCAGAGGCAACCCGAGACAATCTGGTATGGGATGTATCATCAGAGACACCTATGGAAGCCCAGTGGTGGTTGAGGTGACAAAGATCTCGTAGGGCACAAATAATCATGTAGAAGCTCTATCTCTCCTCAACCACATCAGACATGCTATTGATTATAGGATAAAGAACATCTAGATTGAAGCAGGCTCCAAATTATCATAAACTCCATTAAAAATAGAGACACTCCCAATTGGCAAATTTATTATTTAGTCAGCAAGTAAGTATGTTACTAACTTTTTTTGATAATTTTTACATTAGTCATTGTTATAGGGAGGTGAATCAGGTGGTAGATCAGTTAGTAAATGTGGCTATCTACCAGATGGCTCCCAGATTAGTCTTCTCTCCAGATCAACTCAAAGGAGTTGACCCAGTGGACAACCTACTCGTGGTATAGATGTCATTTTTCTGCGAAAAGACCAAATGAAGAATGTGTTCTTAGAGGCTGTGTCACCCCTCTTATCTGCATCATCAAAATAGTGGGTTAGTAATGAAATCCATCTTCTATCATGTCCAAGGAATGTTGTGATAAAATATTGAGGAAATAATAAATAGCAGGACAAATACAATAGTAGCACAAAATATTCTATGTTATTCCACAAAAAAGATTACATATATAACTTCAGAGAAGTTTAGCAGCTTCCTACAAATCTGCTAGCTAATTTGACAGTTAACTACAATTGATTGACACCTAACTAAAACTAACTGAGACACCTCTATAATTTCTATTGACACATCTATAACTACACAACTCTAGTTGACACATATTCACCACATGTGAATAAACCAGTTATTCATTATATTCTAACATCCCCTCTTAATGAATAACTTAAAATAACTCCAACTCTCTCATGAGCACAACATTTCTCCTTTGAAATCTCATGCACCACTCCTCCTCCAACACCATAAATGGAGGCATGTCGAGGAACCCATATTTCCTCTGACAACCTTTTTTCAATGTGCTTTGATGATCTCAAACTATCTATCATGTCAGCAAATGTTGTCACTAACATGGCAAGGCATCCTGCCATCAAAACTCCAAGCTTGAAACTCCAGCCAACATGCCAACCTGAATTATATTGGCAGTGATCAAGGCCCTTCCGCCATCTCGCATCCACCCCCAACTATTATTACAGGGAAATAGATGGGCAAACTATAGAGTATTGCAGTGGAGAGCAGATGCGAGTGCAACCCTAGTGTGAGCGTAATCAACCAAGGTCATGCTCTGATGGAAGAAGCCACAGCACTCTGACTAATCCATAGCTCCTCCTCCTCTCAATAGAGGCAGCCTTAACAATAGCAGTCTACACATTTGACCTCAGACTCCACATGTGAAGCTCAGGTGCACTATGGAAATTCTAATTTATCTCCTCTCTTCTTTTATTCAATTTCTGAGACTCTTTATTTGCTGATTTTAATTTCTTCCAATCTAATTGCCTAAACTCCTACGGACCACCTCTCCTTTTGTCTTAAATTCTTCTTTTTCTACGTTGTTCTTCCCCTCTACTCCTTTCTGGTCGCGCACCTCCACATTGACCTTTTTGTATTGATAAAAGAGGAACAGCAGCTGTGTATCTCTCTTGGCCCACACACCTTACTCACAGTCTTCTCAAAATGCTATCATCTACCTAGGCACTCCTATGATGGAGTTATGCCCAATCTAGCTCTGATACCATGATAAAATAGTGAGGAAATAATAAACAGCAGGACAAATACAACAGGTGCACAAATTATTCTATGTTATTCCACAGAAAAGATTACATATATAACTTCAGAGAAGTTTAGCAGCTTCCTACAAATCTGCTAGCTAATTTGATAGCTAACTACAATTGATTGACACCTAACTAAAACTAAGTGAGACACCTCTATAATTTCTATTGACACATCTAAACTACACAACTCTAGTTGACACATATTCACCACATGTGAATAAACCAGTTATTCATTATATTCTAACATGTTGGGAGTGCCCTCACATGGAAGGCATTTATGGATGGATCCGATGATATTAATTATACATGGAGATGCCATAGACTTCCATTTATAACCAAATCTAGACATAACCCTCCACGCACGATCAAATTAATCCCTAAGGATAAAATAGTAAGAATTGAGATGACAACAAGTGTGTAAATTCATTATAGAGGTCTTGCCCAAGCCAGGAGGTAAATGCTTCTCTATCATTCCATACAACCTCATCAATCAGGCATATATCACTGGTGCCACATAACACAAAGGGCGTACAACACAACACACCAATTTTAATCCCCATGATGTGGGGACACCACCCATTCTCGCAAGCAGCCATCCTATTTAATCATCATTTGGAGGATATTTTAGCACACGCACTCTCAAATTCTAGTTTTTTCATCCTGTTTTTTATCAACTCCAATCTTAATTTTATGGCAGAATGGTAGGCTAATCTCCATGTCCTGCTTCGCACACTGGACGGGGAGCCTATGTATACAGGAGAAATCGACACAGTATACATGAGGGAGATCTTTGAGATCGACTGTGATAATGTTTCAAGTTCATCTTCTGTTGCGTACTAGGCTTCTACCTCTTCCAACCTATAGATAGAAAAGTCAATGGCTCAGAGATTGTAGTTACCTTCATTGCTAATCTCTTTGATATTTTACAAGATTATGAATATGTTCAAGCAATTGGATTTGGGCTTGTGCTTCCTTCTTTCTTCAACTCAGAAAGGTTGAGGGCAGCCCTAGCGGATTATGAGTTCTAGGAACGGCCTGCTCCCATTGGTGGTATGTTCGACAGATTTCTCCTACAGTCTTCACACCATGCAGCGTGTGTCTACAACGCGATGCAAAGAGCACTTAGAGTGGACTGTTATAATGTCTTTACTAGAGAGCTTTGAATGCCCATCGCTTCCAACTCCTGATGGGATTGGCTGATAGAGTCAAGGAGGTGTCCATAGCAATTAGGTTCCTACGACACCACGCCCCAAATCTTGCATCAGGTCTTCCACGAGCTCCAAGAACACCATAGTCCACCCTCCTGTTTGCCATTCCCCATCCAAAAGATCCTCATGGATCTAATTTAAACTAAGGTCTATTATGTAATGCTTGTTTTATGGTCTTTCTGGGTATTTACTTATCTTCCGATGGTGTTTCCCGCCCTATTTTTGGTCGAATAGCTCAAACTCTTTAAGTCTATTTTTTTTGTATTTAAACTCTTTTATAATATTATATAGGTGCATCGCCACCTTTCTTTTTTTAAAACAAAACGAGCAAACTAAATTAATTTATCTTATTCATCTACATCTATATGTAAGTTTTGATTAGAGCAAATAGGAATGCATGATAACATAAAATAAAATCTTGTAAGTAACCCAAAATACAAACCTATGGTATTTGGATGTGCTCCTTGATTTTTGATATGTTCATTTCTCCTCAAACCTATAGCATAACATTGCAGTTCAAAGAGACTTATAAATGACCTTCATGTGGTTGAATTTATAGATTTTTGGACGGGTTGATAGAGGGTTGAGATTGATTTCAGTGATCAATGGTTGAGATTTGTTGAGAGGATTAGGTTGATGAGGAGTCTACAAGTGGCATGATCTAATTGGTACACAAGTGGAGGTCCAAGATTGAAGGGATATCAATAGTGTAGGATCTCCCTAGAATAAGTGGATGGTGAGGATCAAAAAGGTACCAAGGGTACTTTTGGAGGGATGTACAAAGGACTTGCCCATACCCATGTAAGAAGACCCATGTCTTGTGTACAAAGACCCATGCCAATGTACATTTTTAGAAGATATGAGAGGTTTGAATGGATTAATGATGATAAATTAGGCTAAGGTCTATTATGTGATGCATGTTTTAGACTAAATTTCATATAGGTCTACACAGGTCATGTAGGAGCTACATAGGTTAGTAGGGCAAACCTTGGAAGTACCAATCATACCAAGATCTACAGTATAGCTAAAGTCCCTACAAAGGGCTACAAAATTAGAAAAGAATTTACATGAGAGATATGATGGAAGCTAAGAAATCAAAATAAGAACACATTCCTTTTAGGAAATTTTCCAAGAATATCATAAGCATTGCTTATGCTTTTGCATCTATCAAAACCTCTTTATCCTTTATGCTTTGATTGTTGTTTTTCACATTGTAAAACTATGATTTTGGTCCAGCTTCAAAGGGCAATAACATATCTAGACTAATCAAGTTAAGTTGTCCTTAATTGTATTTGTTGAAACATGTAAGTGGCCACATCTATAGTTGACATGCATGTATCCATTAGCATTTTAGGGTGAAAAAAGGAGTGTAGGTAAATGTTGGGTATATTGTATAATAGGACTCAAAAATGGAATTATTTAGAATAGGGTAAACCATTTCTTAAGCAACAAAAGTAAAGGTAAGAAAAATTGACAATTTAAAGAATGAAGTAAATTAGTAAAATACAACCAATGAATTTCCATAAGACTAAAGTAATACCACTTGCAAAATAAAAAAAATTTATGCCAAAACGTGCTTGATATATAAAATCTAGAATTAATAAACATTGAAATGCATTAAATTCTAACATCTTCAATTTTTTAAAGTAAACTAAAATATACCTATTGAATAAAAAACATTGGTACCAACATGGTTTAAATAAAGAGAGAGTAACAACTTAATCTTGTAAAGAAACATAGTTCCATTATAATTTTCAAATGGTCTTAGTGTGGAGAAAATGATTCTTTACATTTAGCAAGTTGCCAACAATCAAGTGGCATGGACTAATAAATCAATAGACCCTAAAATTTCTTTGAGGCATTTTTTCAAATTGTTCAGATGTGTTGATTATGCGTTGACATTTTACGTACACGTCTACCAGATCACTTGCAACTACATCATGTACCAAAAATGTTTCTTCCATTATTCTTTGATGGAAGTCCATATGTCGTTCTAAACCTCCCATATTTGGATAGCCTAAAAATCCATAATTGTGGAAGGTGCAAAATATCTCACACAGATTTTTCACTATACTTTGAAGCACTTTGATGGTATTTAAAATTGCACATCAAACCTTTCACATTTTTGAAGATTAGAGTGTCAAATTAATCCTAATATGTAAAATATAAACCTTATCTAACTCAAGAAAGACATGATGCGATAAATAAAATAGGAATTATATTAAAGTCTTAGAAAAGAAAAAATCAGAAACGAGAAACTAACTAAAATACTCCTTAATTAAGTGAATTAGATTTTTTTTAAACTAATCTAATCATAGTTTTCTTTCCAAACTCAACACTAAATGAAAACCTTGACCTCCAATTTTTAGCAATTCGAGGTGTATTTGATATAACTAGTATACAAAAAATCTTTGGACCCTAAAATTTCTTCTTGTAAATGTAAATATTTGATAATTTTTCTAAAACCATACCATGGAAAGCCCCAAGCTTGTGCTCCAAACTAAGCACACTTCCAAGTGCTACCCAACACAACAAGTTGGGGATTAGAATGACAAAAAACTTAACAAGAATCATTCTTTGAAACTTCAAACTAGAACTGAACTATAACTTGCATAAGTAGCAACATATGCACACTATGAAGTGTTTCTGATAAGAATAATAACAATTAAGATGAAAAATTTGATCCGTATTCTATTATTCTTTGATGGATGTCAATACCCTTGTCCATAGCCCCTACATTTCCATAGGTTGCAAGGATGCTAGCAGAATTTAGAGAGAAAATATTTAAATACATGCATGTAAAGGCACTTGCAAATGTATAAAGACCACATCATGCACTAATATGGAAGATTTTTTTGCATAGCTTCTTGTACAAAAACTACAATTCATGGAACATTACAACACAATGCAAATCTTTTTTTTATTGTAGCTTACTAACCTAGTAGAAGTTAAGGAAACAAATGCAAAGATCTACAAATCTCATCAACACAATATAAGCTTGTTCAACAAAATCTTTCTACTAAAGACTCTATCTCTAGCTTTATGGGAACTTCACTTTTTAGATAATTTGCCTAGGAAATTATGCTAGGTGGAAAATTAATATAGTTTTGTGATGTTGTTTCTTCCATTTATAATTTTCCATTAAAAAGAAAAGAAATAAAAACCAAATCAAATCAAATCACCTTTAGTAAAAATTTAAACTATTTTTAAATGTTTATATCTATACATATTAAAGCTTATTTCTACATTGGAGTACTCTCCTAACCTGCTTGCAACTGAAGCAATTCATATTTGGTGGTACAATCCCTACTTATGTCAAAATTGGAGATTTGGAATAGTGTTGGGACATCAATTAAAGCATAAAGAATAGAGAAACTTTTTCAAATTTTTTGGTCAGTGCTATTGTTGTCTAGATCTATTTGAGAGATGTGTTTTTGCCTATTTCTAATGGTTTTCCTATCATTCTAATGCTCATTATTTGGAGCTTCCAATGGTATATGGTTTTTTAAACTGTTAAATATTTACATATAATGGTAGAATGCTAGAAATTTTATCAAATGTGAACTATCAAAAGACAATGCAAGAGATTTTATTATTGATGGTCATGGCTTCCTACCAACCATGCATTTACATTCAAATGAACAATATAAATGATTTGGAACAATTTGTACTATTGGAGTAAACTGAAAAGTATCTACTCAATCAAGAACACCATTTATATTAATCCAAATTTTAGGAAAATCCCTAAGTTGTGATGTGAAAAGTTTTATAAAATATTATCAAAGATTTAAACTATAATAATTATTCACTAAATATCAATAATTAGTAAATTTGTAAAAGCCATACTATGGAAAGTGTTAAAGTTGCACTCTAGGCTAAGCGCACCTCACATTGTTGGAAAGCACATCCAAATAAGAATTAGAATGTCATGAAACCACTAGAAATAGTGAAAAAAAAAGGATTTCTCACACATAAATGCGAAAAGACTCAAAATCAAGTTCATAAAACACAATACATAATATGCAAGGGACAACATTCAACCCACTTCTCTGAAGATAATACAAAAATCCATTTTTGCACCACACTTTTATTAATCAAGAGACACTTACATGAGTATCCATGATATGGAAACACATCATAGCATAGTAAATTAATAAACTGTAAAATAATAACCTCTCTAATAGGAAACATACAAAACTTGATTGCCAAAACCAAACGAAGAAGCTAAACTATAAAAGTACAAAATACAAGAATAAATTTGCAAATATAGGCTTACTACACACTAAATTATTTTGGAGCCCATTCTATATGATTGGAGATTCAATTTATACATGTTGGAAGAATGATAGAACTTAAAGAAAATGCATTTGTTGCTAGAAATTATGAAAGGGTAGTCCAAAAACACTATTTTGTATAGTTTTCAAATACATTTGCAATCAAAATGATTTTACTCCTTGTGTGTGCCTTTATACTTTGCATACATGTCTACTAGAGTAGTGGCACTTGAACAATATCTAATAGGATTCCTCTACACTTTATAGAGGTTTATCATTTTTGTAATGCTCTATTTTAGAAGGTTTCAAGGTTTGAAGTAACTTCAAAACATTTCCAAGTGATTGTTGTGGTTCTACTGAACTTGAGTAGACCTACAATGAAGGCTGGCATATTTTTATGGTATATAATACATATTAGAATACTAAATTTATAGAAAGAAGAGAAAATTGGTTTTGGTTGTTCAATAAACCAGCCTAATGTTTGATTTCAAATGTAAATATTTAAATATTTAGACTTCAAACAAAATGTAAATCTTGAACTCCAATATTCTAAAATTTGGTATATATTTCACATATATAGCATACTGTAACAATTCAAACCCTCAAAAATTTGTAGGTAAATGTAAATGTTTAACAATTATAGTAAAGAAATATTAGGGTCTATGCAATATGATGGGGGTCCAAAAAGTGACAATGTGATGACCAAAATTTTGCCCTTGTGGCTGACGACTTTTTTTTATCCTAATTTCATGAAACAAAAGGGTTTATTGAAAAAATTGTTAGGTATCCACCAATATAAGATATGCCTTATTTTGAATTTAATAGATAATTATTATTGATTTTGTACATACATTACAACTAAAGTCCTGATTGATAGGCTGATTGAAAAACTTCTATAATTTTCAAATTTTTTCACATTTTTCGAATCTAAAAGATGCATCACATTCATTGACTCACATACTATAGGATAAAAGGAAAATTGAATTTCATAAATTTTTGACCAAGTTATAGTGGTCAAACAAACACATTTTAATAATTTTGAAATATTCTAATAAAAAATCATACCTAATTATTTACTTGCAAAAAAATTACAAAAAAATTGGCACATCTAGGCATGTGTGCTGTACTTATATTGAAAGTTTCAGAAAGAATTATTATTTTTTTCTTGTACTTATGTTGGTTAGACATACACTTGTTTTTTATCTTTTTCCTGAAAATTTAGTACTACAACATTGAAATTTCTTTTTTTTTGCAAAATAGATTTACTTTTTTCCAAAAAAAGACTAGTAGTCTAGAAACTACATTCAATTTTCTACAAATTTTGTTCTTACATATTTTTTAAATTATTTTAATAACCTATTGAAATTTTTATGTCAAGTTGTCTAACTCTATTTTTCTAAATTTTTATTTCCACGTAGGGGCCTAGTTTAGACCCCCATGATCCTGCACTGACTCAATACCATGGAAAGCCCAAAGCTTATGTTCCAAACAAAGGACACCTCTAATTTCTACAAAGCATAAGGTAAATAAGATGCAAGGAAACTTAACTAGAATCTACTTTCCAAAGTTCATGATACATGTGTTTCTTAAGAAGAAGAACAACTTTGAACTACAATTTTTCACAAGTGAAAGTTATGTACACTAGAGATCAACAAGAATAGAAAACTGTAAAGGAGAATTATGACAAGGTAAAAATAATGATGAAGCAAATTTTTATATCACTTTGCATAAATATCTAGCATGACATTAGTAACTACAATATCTTTCAACAATTATTCTTCTTTTATGCTTTGATGGATATCCATACCTTGTTCCAAAGCATATGCTTTTGTATAGACTATAAGGATGCATTTTGCATACATGTTTACGATAAACTCTAATGCATTTAATTACAAGGACTTAGAATTAACCCCATCAAAAGCCTATTGATGAGTTGGAAAGGGTAATAGAATTCTATTTTGTGCTATTATTACAAGGGCTGAAGTGTGTCTAAAGAGAGTTAATTGTATCATGTGTTGTGATTTTTTGAGATTGCACAAAGGCTAATTTATAGCTATAATGAATATTGTTGATCATTTCTATTATATATGTATCGTAATCAGAGGTAAATCAAAGGTGAAAAATTTGATTAGGCATTTCCTTTGTGTTTTAAAGGTGTTGCTAACCTGAATTTTTTATTCTTTGTAGTTTCTAGCAGATGAGTTAGATGGTAATATTATTTTTCTAGAGTTGCTTAGACCAAGAAAATTTTCATGATGGAGATGTGTAGAACATGTAGATAAAGTTAGAACTACTTTTCTTTGTGCTTAAATATTTGGTACACCATCCAAATGTTTGTACACTTTCCTGTAAAGTTGTATGAAATATACATATCATTGAAGATATACTTGGAGATTTGTGAAAGGTATTGTATTTACCATTGTACCAAGAAATTTGTCTTGGGTTATGTTATTCCTTTACCAAAATGAAACCTTTTCATAGTTGGAGCCTAAAGCTGAGATGTCACTAACACATAAACTAGAATTAAAAATGATGTAAATGTTATCCACAACTAAATAACCAAACAAAATTACTTACCTTTTAAATCGTCTAATGGTAATAAGTTAGACTAACGTGTCTTCACATTTAACGTTGAAAAATAATCAATTTCCTAGGTACATCTAAATGAACGAGGAATTTTAGATTTTTTATTTTCCACACTATTGATAGTGTCACCTTGCCCTACAACTATGTGAAAATTATTTTCAAAAATTAGCAAATTTAACAATTAAAGTTTTGAGATTTCCATGTATAAAATATTTATATGTTTGTAGAATTATTTGTATTGTATGTGCATCCTCTTCACTTCCATAATTAGTTAAATGGGTGAAAACGATTGTAAAAATATTGAGATATGTCTAGAATCAATTGTCCTATATAAGCATAATTTGTAATTCTACATGGAGTTGATTTGAGATATACATATAAAAATTCAGCAATCATTGAGAATGCACAAGCTTAAGTGGAATGTAAATGTGACTTTCGTAGCATTGACTAGGTTCAAATCCTCAAATAACATGTTTGCATATCAAATTGAGTAATATACCGCATCTAATTGTAGGCATGACATACCTCAATAGATGAGACTAGTTTCATGTTATGGGTTATTGATTTTTCTTATCAATCTCTTTTCCAAACTTAACACTAAATGCAAACCTTGAACTCCATTTTTTTCAAAAATTAGAGGTGTATTTCACATAATAAGTACTAGCTTAGCCTAAGTTTAGGAAAAATGGATTCAAGAATCTACGAATCTCATCAACACAATATAAGCTTGTTTAACAAAATCTCCCTGCCAAGGTGTTCACCTCTAGTATTTTTGGGCACTTCATTATTTAAGTAATTTGCTTAGGAGATTATGCAAGTGGCAAATATAATATAGTTCTGTAATGTTGTTTCTTACGTTTATAACTTGTCATTAACGAAAAAAGAAGTAAAAACTAAATCTAATCAAATCATATATGACAAAAAATTAATCCTTTCAAGTAAAAGACCCAAAACAATAAATATATTAACTATTGCAAAAATTTAACTATTTTCCAATATAATAATGAATCTCTTTCGATTCACCCTTAAGCATGTGACCATATAAATAGGCACATCAAAAGTAGTTTTACACATTGCATGAAAACATGCAAAAGATAAACACGTGTGCTTTAAAACATGGTTGAAAATAGAAAAAATCCCAAAATAACATCCAATTATTTTTTTCCAAAAAATACATTCAACTCACAAGGTTGATGCAACTTTGATTATTAAACATAGAAAGTATACAATAACTATCCAACATAATCAAAATATTATTTAGAACTATCTAAATATACCAAAAATTCCAAAATTCACTAGAAATATATGTATTTTGTACAAAAGTATAATTAACAGCCCATGTAACAGATTAAATAGGGAAAAATAAGAAGCAGTTACAGTATTCTATAAAACTATCACTTTGCTAATAAAAAATTAAATTTTCCACATATAACTTAGTTTATATTTTTTCTTTTTAAACAACCACCTATTCTCAATAATTTTTTTTTAGTAAAACAGAAGGTTGATCCAAAACAGAGCAATAGTGTAAAGAGAGTACACCCAATTTCAACACTACTTTCATGAGATGGTCTATCCATTCTGCAATGTCAAATAACAGTCAATTCCAGTTTCAAACTTTATAAAAATAGAAACAGAATGCCAGAAAAATCTTTAAGAAACACTAAGATGAATCTTTCTTTACGAAATCAGAAGAGAATAATGAGATCATTACCCTTTTAAAGATCATTGATGAAGTGCAGATAAATCAGAGAAAGCAGTTTTCTGTTCCACCTCTCGGGTCTTCCGAAACCATGAGAAAAGAAAAACAAAGATTTC
This sequence comes from Cunninghamia lanceolata, assembly GCA_027924645.1. Classification (NCBI taxonomy): domain Eukaryota; kingdom Viridiplantae; phylum Streptophyta; class Pinopsida; order Cupressales; family Cupressaceae; genus Cunninghamia; species Cunninghamia lanceolata. The sequence goes on along the minus strand of BSBN01000652.1, from coordinate 1,430,287 downwards.
ACTGCTCTTCTGAGATTTAGGAAGCCTTTGAGGGGAGTAGAAAACAACTCCCTTTGAGCGTTTGACACCACAAACCATGTAGAGAGTTGAACCAAAACCTGTGAAAACCTACAGATATATAAAATATCCTATAAAATAAAGGAATACGTTTGAATTGTGTATTTTGAGGATTCTTCGGGCCAATTTATAGAGATTTTGAAGAAAAAAAGATAAAAGAATCCAGAACTGTTCAAAATATTCTCCAGCGATCACATGCTATCCACAATTTCCTGTCTTCGCGTTGGAAAACCTGAGTGGCCTCTTTCGAAAAAGAGATTCCATTGTTGCTAACGGATAAGCATTGCGAGTTGTACGAGAATTCTAATGGTTGTTCATTCTTCTGTGGTTAGTCTATCGTAACCTCGTCTAAAGATTTAAGTGTAGATTGAAGTGTCGAGAAACAGTCAAACTTGACCTTCCATAAAGCTTACGATGCACAGGTGAATTCAGAATATTATACTCGCAGATGAATAAAGTGCCAATGTTATTCCTCACCAAGAAAAAGTTTTCTTATCTTTGACTTGCAAGTCCACAACTTTTTCTAAGAAGCAACCTACGTTTACGAATGGCTTGACATATGCGTTCTCCTTATAAAGAGAAATATCAAGATCATGCCTATCAGGAGTTGGCATCTAGGGAGCCACAAGTATTTAAAGTAAAAGAGGGTGGCGTGAAAATTAAAAACCCTTTATTAAAAGTCTGTATGAAGAAAATATAAAGACAGGCCAGCATTGAAATATCAAAGATATAGCTAAGACCATTATTCGAATACATGTTAACATTATTGCATAACTCCTGGAGGGACAGATGCTTTTTTGCTAAAATTATTGTTTACGGACTCAATGTGGGGCCACCTAAAATTATCTTTTGGCAAAGATAATAAGGGCATTGTTTGTAAAGTCATTCTAAATGGTTGTCAATTTGCCCTAACTAGTTATATTGGTACCATTGAAGAGTTAAACTAGGTTCTTAGAGTTAAGGTTATATAAATGCTTTGTATCTCTTGTGAAATAATTATTGTTATTATTGAAGAGGTAAAGTAGGTTCTTATATATAAGGTTGTCTCAAAGGTTTTGTATTTTGTGCTAAAATTTATTTTGATTTTTATTAAACACAAATAGAGAGATCATTTTAGTCTTAAAAAATTCAATAAGCTCCTCTCTTTTTAGTGATTATTAAACTGAAAGGAAGTTAATCACTATATTTTGGGTGCACTATATTGAAAAAGAATTAAAAAAAAAATCAATGAAAGTTTAATGAACAAAAAACAATACACATTGAAAGTAACTATTAAAATTAGGAAGATGAATGAAAAAAGGAACCACCTTTTGGAACAATCTTAGGACTGAGTATGGAGAAGATTAATGCATATTTCAAATCAATTTCCATTGCTAGAAGTACATTAAATCCAAAATAAATTTAATAGTTATATCACTAGAGAACTAAATGTTTAAAAATATAGATACTTAAATTTAATTTATTGTAAATCAAATTTCAACATTAGTAGTTGAAATTTTAATAGTCATAATTTTAGTAAGTATACCTTAATTTGTATATTTTAATGACCAATATATATATATATATATATATATATATATATATATATATATATATATAGAGAGAGAGAGAGAGAGAGAGAGAGAGAGAGAGAGAGAGAGAGAGGTCCTTGATTAAAAAAAGTATAGAGGTCTAAAAATGTCACCTCAAAATTAAATCCATCTCTCATACATAAATATGCCAAACTATCCCGATGATCATTTTTCTAAAATATCAATTTCATATATGATTGGTATATTATTCAATTGTAGGCATGAGTTTTCCACAATCCATGATGTTAATTTTACCTATTTTTGAAATCAAGTGTATAATTTTTTACATCAAAAAATTAAATTTAAAATTATAGTTCATAAAGTGTAACAAAAATGTTTTGGGAGGTTATAAATTCTCATTGTATATAACCAAAAACTTAGTAACATTAAAAATATAGCTTGAGGAAATGAGTTGTTTTTGTACATATTTAACATTTAAATAATTTTTAAAAAAATTATTTATTATTATAATGATAATAAATAAAAAACATTGCCGATGATGGCATGGTTAGATGGTTAAGTCACTCGGTTGTAGTGGCGGCCACCAGAGTTCAAACCCCCACTGGGCCAATGAGCTCGCAAGGCTTTACGCCTTCGCTGGGCCAACGAGCTCGCAGGTTTGAAGTGTTCTTGCTAGGAGTTGAGGTCCCCCATGTTGTGAGGTCCCCCATGTTGTGGCATCACCGGTTCATTGCTCTGGAAAAAACAATTCGCATGGATCCAGAGGGCGTGTCGTACCAGCATCACCGGTCACATTAAAAAGTTTACCAGGCGCATTATCTTTAAGAGAATAAACAAAAAAAAAAAAATTATTGAAATTATTACAATTTTTTTTATAAAATTAATTAAAAATTAAATATTTTTCAAAGGAACTAATGTAAGAGTCACACAATAGACTCAAAGGGGCCAAAGCTTGCTTGCAACCAAAACAACCTTCCATACAAGAGAGAAGCAACACAAATCTTATATTTCCAAAGAATGATTATCATGCATATAAGATACAAGATACACAAGATATATAAGATCTAAGATGTATGATAATACACAATAAGTGCCCTTTCTTATATAGGAAAAATTCAAACATACGTCAACATAGGATCATGACAAGTGTCTTAATACTATGTCTTGACACACAAATAGTAAATTCCCTAAGTAAACTTAACTGTGCAAGTGTGAATATGACGTAATGTGGAAGTGCAACTTAGGGAGGACTAAACAAATGCAAACATGGGTCCTAGAAAGAAGGCTTGATGATATGCCCATGTATAAAAGATCTCTCACAAATGGAGTGAAGGAGAAAACTTGTAGAAAAGAACTCTTCTTAAAGAGAGAAAACATGCAAACAAGCATGTACAAGTGATGGATGGAGAACTCAACAAAACCTATCAAGGACTACATCCATCATAAATATACAATCAATAGCCCACGATAAGAGGGAAAAAGTGAGACTATGAATCCCCCTCACAATGAAGTAGCTCTTGTACCAATGGTGAATGCTCAGAGATGAATGTTGAAGATGATCCAAAATTGGCAAACAACATTTCTCCCCTTGGGAAGAAACAAATCCAATTCTATACGTAGAAGAAACTCCATCTCCAAGAAGAGAGACGAGAGAAGATGTATCATGAAGTGTACCTCTAAAAAATACTCAAGTGTCAACTTAGTAGTGCCCAAAGATGCCATAGCAAATTCAAGAGCTCCAAGCCTAATCAAAGAGTGTGATAATCCAAGTCAGTGTTAAAAATCATGAACAACAATCTCCAAAGAAAAAGATAATGTGATAATTGTCATGCCATAACTTTCATCAAAGAGGAAATGGATATCCTTAAGTCTATGTATTAAATCTACAAGATGGGACTCACAAAACATTTCCATAATATCTATCAAAAGATCATCCCACAAAGATGAATCTATAAGTAATGAAACATCCTATTGAACTAAAGTATTGGAAGTCATAGAAAGACTAAACTAGGAATAAGCGTGAAATGGAGGAGATGGAATCTTAGCACAAGTCTCAAGAATTGGAGTGGATGAAAGAACACTAAGGTTGAAGTGACCAAACTTCTCCTTAAGAATACAATCCACACAAGATGCATGCATGTCAATATTAGTCAAGCAAATTGCTATATCATCAGGAACAAAATGTAAAAATGTGTACAAGAAAGTGTCATTATCAACCATCCCAATAATAATGATCTCTCTACTCTCTAGGTCTCTAATAATCATTAAATTAGGTGTGAACTCAACTCTTTTACATATTCCACTCTATGTAATCTAATAGATGGAAAGGAGATTAGTTATGGAACACAAAGTGCATCATTGAAAGTACCTTATCCCATATCAATAGATCCTTCCCCACAAACATGCATATATGTGTTATTCCCCATCAAGATGTGTGGTAAATTACAAGGCTTGTAGGTGCCAAAGTGCCTTAAGTACCCTTCTTTTTTCCTATCCCACTAACCAATCCAGTTTTCTCTGACTACATGTAGATGATGATAGTGTAGAAGAATAAGATGAACCAGATGACATTGTTGAAGGAAATTTAATATTTCTCTTCTAAATAAGATGCTTCAACTCATAAATTTATTTTTTCAAACAATTATGTTCATCATGCCCAATTTTATTGCAATAAGCACTGGGTATCTCATTTTGATGTGTATCCTCTTTAGAAGAGATGGGAGGTTCATTAACTAAATTTGAGTCTATCTTATATTTTCATTTTTATTGCCTTTGCCTTTTTATGATTGAGCTACAAATGGCTTAATCTAAGGAATTACATCTAACACAATAAGCTTAGCATTCTATATACTCAAATGGTCACAAATAACTCAAAATAAGGCATAGTAAATGCATCACTTAATGCATCCATAGTGGAATAAAAGATAGATGAAAAAGATTGCAAATATGTCTTTTTAACTTAGATAAAATCAAGAATATATATTCCTTATTAGATTTATTTTCCCCACAACTAGCCAATTGAGATCTCAAAGATTTAAACTTAACCTAATAACCTTGAATGGAAGGAAGTGCATTAGGAGAAAGAGTAGTCATTTTTGTCTCTATTTACAAAGCACATAATTCACTAACTTTACCAAATAAGTTTTTGTATTTATTGCATACATGCTTAGGTGTTGTACAATCCCCAATATGGAACAATAAGCTATCAAAAAATTGTAAATAAATCAAACCCACAGCCTCATCAACTTTGTTCCCGTAAACAAATCTCTCATACTCCCTAGCCATATCAGGTTGATCATCACTGAAAGTAGACCATAAACCCTTAGATAGGAGTAGTCATTACATCTTTATTTTTCATGCATGATAGTTATGAGGAGTGAGGTTCTAGAACAAATTAGAATATACCATTAGAGAAACAAACACCAATAGAGAAAAATAGACAATGTACAATAATCTACATTAGAACCTTCCAAATATGAATCAATACTAAACTTAACAAGCACTGGAATTTCAACAAATTTTATAAAAAATGAGCAAAAGTACACAAAATTACCTTAAACTAAAATTATAGTATCTAAGGTAGAATCAAGAAAAACCCATAGTGCTTCGATATACCTTTCCATCACTTACAAGAAGTTCAAAAATAGACATTGAGGGCACAAGATATGGCTTCTCAAAAAATGAAAGTAAACACATCTGTCAAATTGAAAAATAGGCACCTCTAGTAAAATCTAGAAAAATACCTATACCACTATGAATTATTAAGAACCAACTTTCTAATGCCTATAAGAAAGTGAAAATTTGATACCATAGCAAAAATCTATGATTTGTTAAAAAATATCTACCTTTAGGGTAATAAAAATGACCACCACCACTAGTAGGGTGGCACTAATCAGGTAAGAAAAATTGTTGGTGGTGGATCTAGGTGGAGTGGCCATGGCTAGGTAGAAGTGGTGAATATAGGTTACAATGGTCCCATGCTGCCTGCCGGTGATTACTCCTCGTGGATTGGTAGGAACCTCAAGCTTTATACCCCATAAAACCAAGGGCTTCAAACTATTAAATATGTTTCTAACATAATGCCCCATACCTAGTAACACAAGAATTGTTTTAATTTAAAAAATTACATATCTATACCTTTCCAACTGGCCACTTACATAAACTATACTTAGATCAATATTCCTGAGAGGCACTATCAATTTATACCGACTATCAATGCCTATTGGTATGATGATTGTATGGCTATATGGTATGCATCTATATGTATTGTATGGAATTTTCTACAATAAATTTTCCACAAACCTAAAAAATGGCTAAATTTTTTCTAGCACCAAATCCTATCAAGCTATATATTGATTAATAGGTTTCTATGCCTTTTGGACTTAATTTCAATATCTATTTTTCACTGGGATGCACCATATGAAACTTAAAAAAAACTCTCCAAAAAAGGGAAGTAAATTATAGATCTAAAGCTCTTATACTATGTACTTGATTCACACAACAAACTCAATGGGGCTAAGATCAATTACAACCAAAATGACCTTTCACACAAGAGAGAAACAACACAAATTCTATATTGCCAAAGAATGATAATATTGCATAGAAATACAAGATACATAAGATACACAAGATCTAAGATGTATGATAATATACAATGTGAGACCTTGCTTATATCTAGGCAAGGTTCTAACCTAGGACAATATAGTATCATGACAAGTGTCTTAATTCTATGAATTGAGACACAAATAGTAAATTACCTAGGTAAACATAACTATGCAAGTCTGAATAGGATCTAATGTTGGACCAATTAGGTAAAACACCCCATTCACACCAACAAATAAAAATATAATAATTACTTTTCAAAGATTTACTTTAACTAGTTTATATGTAATATAGAGTTTTGAACTAATATCAAATATTAAGTAGTCTTCAAATAAAATAACTAAACATTAAACATTCTATTTAGTTATGTTTATATATAGTATAAAACTCTCATACCATTAAATATTTAACAATATTTGTATTTACAATGTTTGAACATAATATATTGAAATAATTTTCAATTAAAAAATTAAGTAAAACTTTCTAATCTAATTTCTTTTCAATTGGTCATGCTAAATATACTTCATGTGGAAAATGTGACATTATTCATTGAAGCACATAGTAGTGAAAATCTTAGTATGAACAAGGAATATAATCATATCATTTAGAATTATTATTTATTGTCCAATAGTAAATAACACTAAAATTTTGTTCTATTTCTACTCTTCAAACAATTGTCATGGACATTTTTATTTGTCCTTGCTCTTGTCATGAGGAAATTTGGAGATGTTTAAAAATTAGAAAGAACCATTATACAACACATGTCTAAGGATGGTGAATATAGTTTTGTATCCATCATTGCTAGCTAGAGTGATAACCTTTGGAATGCTAAAGTAAATTGTGACTTGTGTATTGAATGACTATTCTCAAATTTTGAATTAACTAGAGGATTTGTAATTTAATTCTTCTAGTTTAGGATCATGTAGGGAAGGTAGTAAGTTTAGGAATACACAAAGAGAAGTATGGGAGTAAAGGATTTATCCCTCACACTCTAGTAGTGTCAATATAGTTATTGAGAAGTGCGTGTTTTAGATGTCACCTTTAGCCATGAACCTCACAATCTATCCTATAGGCATGTGGACTCACATTGAAACCATACTTATGCTAATATGAGGGTTTCCATATTCTATGGTACTCTACTTCTATCCCAAAAGTTTTTATTCCTCATGTAGTTAATTTTTCTTGTATGCAAGATTGTGCTAATAATGACCAAGTGTTTCATGTTGAGCTAACATCTGCACTAATGTGGCTAGTGTCAAAGCCATAAATTTTATATATGGTTGATTATAAAATTCAATTGGTTAGATGGTTATTTGGCTATCTTAAGGGCTATTGCCTATTGTAAATCATCTTCCTTTGATCAATATAATCTATCCCATCAATACTTGCATGTCCCTATTTTGTCTTATCCTATTTTCACTTGTTGTATGTTCATGAAAAGGAGTTGATTGCAAGTTTACTTTTGTGTATGAATTTATCCATAGTTGGACTTGTTTAGTCAGTGGCATACCATCTCACCCTATGAAGTTACACTTTCTATCATTATCATAGATCAATTAGTTGGACAACATAGGGGCTACTAAAACTACTTTAAGTGTATAAGTTTCTTTCTTAAATTTGTCATATAGATTTATCTTACTTTACTATGGATTATTCAATGATTGTTCATGTACTAATGTGTTTGGTCATTTAGAGGTCTATTATGTTAGGAAAGGTGTTGCAACCTTGCATCCTAATGTTAAGAACCAAAAAAATGCAATTTATGGGCTATAGAACATAAAAAAAATATTAATTTTCAGGACTCTAGAGGTCATTCTTTGCCCTAAAAATAAGTTGAAATGGGCCCTAACAAGAGAAAGATAGTTATGAACATGGACATATTCAAGTTCTACAATTTTAAAAAATAGCCTCAACTGACTTCCTAGATCAACAATTATGGCCTCTAAATGTTGTGCCTCCCACATTGGAAATGTAGGAACATCTATGACACATAAGATGGTTATAATAGGGAGATACACTTGTTGACCAACTTAATGAAAAGAAATTTAAAAAATATATACCATTTATGCATAACCCTCATGAGAGAAACAAATACAAAACAATTATTTACAATCCATAATGAAAATGAATAACAAGGCACACCACAAGATAACACTAGATGTACCAAAGGAAAAGCCTTTCAAGGAAAAAATATAGCCTCCAAAAGAAATCACACTCAATGAATTATTTCAAGAATAATATTACAATACACTTTCAAAGTATCCATGTAAGTCTTTTAAAGAATCAAGAATACCTAGTTGTATTCCTCCATGTGAACAAGAAAATGAGAACCATGTAGCCAAACATCCCAATCCATGCTTCCACATATGCAACCTACAAGAGATTCTCAATCTAACCTCTAACCAACAATCCAAACATTATGCAAGCCAACCTCAATAGCTACTCATGTTCATGTTTTCATAGAACAAGCTCACACAAAACCACTAAGTGATATTACATAAACCATGTTTCTCAGTAAACCATGACTCCAAATTAGATATTTTGTACTAAGTTTTCCCAATAATAAATAGTTTCCCAATGTGAAACCCACATTAAATATGTATCCAATGTCATATAAAACATACATGTTGCCCAAAGAATGTCTAACCCATGTAGTATGCACATCTCTAAGATGCACCTCAATTACATATTTATTTTTACATTATTAGAATTATTATTTTATGCAAGGTGTACATCACAACTTTCCCAACATTCTTCCACTTGTTGTATACATTTTATAAGGGGTCAAAGGTAAACTCAATCCTTAATGGAACAACTCCTATAGCCAACATGCACCATTAAAACATCAATGTGTTCCAGCAAGATACCTACAATATAAACCATGGTGATCACCATCTCAATCAAGAACCCTATCATCCTCCATCATTCCAACACATGAAAGATAAGATCACATTAAAAGGTGATGACACACTATCTATCACATAGAATCATCAATCATACCTCAACTTTATATCCAAAGACAAACAAAAAATCTAATGTTAACAAATAGTCTTGAGTAGTTACCAAGAACTGACTAACAACTAGAATTTGCAACCACAACTAGTTTCTAACACATCCAATTGACCATACATAAAAATAAGGTATACTAATCATCACAAGTAGACATTCTACAGTCAACATATCCAACCCAATTTACAATCACAATTCCATGTATATAAACTATTTTGCACAAAGAAGTCACCCAAGGTAACAAACACACATAAAAATGTGACAAAAAATGTGAAGACCTTAAACCTAAAATATAATGAGAAAATGCAACAAAGAACACACATACATCCTATAGATCCCACCATATGGGTAAATATCAAATATGAAATGAATCAAAGAATCTATAATTCAACCAATATCACTCACATGAAGGTGTGCCTAATGTCATCAATATCATGTAATATCAAAGAACATTCACAATGATCTTCAAAATTACAAACTAAATTGTTTAAAAGTCACTCTCACCAATGATCTCCATAGCTCCCTCAAGTTCTTCACAACACAAAATATAGAGATTAAAGAAACTCCATAGTATTACTAATAAATGATGAAGTATAATAACAGTAAATGACCACACACCTATTGATCACAATATCTCCACAAAAACCTCAAATCTAATGTCCTATGAACATGAACGTCTAGGAGGAAACAATAGACCATAGAAAGAAAATGTACAAGTCAAAACCATGTAGCATGATATTTTACCAACATATCTAAGTGCTCTAGTTATTAGATTTAAGATCTCCTTCACAACACTCAAAACAGAAAAGCCTCCTCAACATTGAAATATTCAACCTCAAGGTCAAACATAACATTATATCGATAAAAGAAATAGGATGTAAACCTCTTAGACCAAAGTAAGATCATTGCAACAAACATGAATTCCCTCAACAAGGGACTATGACAAAAACCATTGTAAGGGACTATGCCCAAAACCATCCTATGTGCTCCTCAAAACTATCATCGTAACAAACTCATATACATAAGTAGACAAAGGAAGAAGAAACCATAACGTAATCTCCAAATAAGCGCTCCTAAAATAACATCAATAGCTCAATACTCATTCCCATGAGAAGACAAAGCATGAAACAAAATTCATATCAAAATAAGGTGGGAATTACCTATCAGATGATTCAACATCAAGTGGAATGAGAGTGGGGAATGAAACTGCTCCCCCTGAGATACACCAAACCACCAAGACTCTCTCCATGAACAATCTCCTCATCATGTCCACATTGAACTGACATCTAGCTACAAGTGTAGGCCACTTGCTCTTCCTGCTAAAACCTCATCAGGAGTAACCATCTCAACACATGATCTCTATAAGAAGAAGCTATGTAGTTGTACACAATTCTATCATGTATCCCATGATGATGCAATTTTAAATACTAATTTAGATGTTAGACTAATTGATCATCCCATTGAAAAAACACAAAATTTACCAAATTATGAAGATGAACAAATTTTGTGTAAAGAACAAAATTTATCTAATGAGTCTAGTCTATTAAGAACACCACATGAAATTTTGTGTACAAAGCCTAAGTTTTTAATTGAAATTGATGAGAACATTCTACTTAAAGAAATGAGTGATAAGATTCCTAAACATCTTGTAGAAGAAGAGCTAATAAAATATGGACAATACTTTTTGAAAACTTAAACAAAATAGAAAGATTTCAATTGTTTATTGAATAGATGAGAAATCTTAAATTTGGACCCACACTGAAGATCTTTGGTCTAACAACATCAAATATTGACAATCAAAAAGATATTGTAAAAATCTAATCAATGCATATCAAATAGTGGGTTCGACCTCACACACCAAAGATTGTAATGCTACATGAAATGTAACTGCAATAACTATAGTAAGTAATTAAACAAAAAAAATTGCTTAATAAGGAAAACAAGTAGAGCACTAAAACTAAATAGAAAAACACTAATGAAATCTGTTGGGAGGTGTGAAAGAGTTGAGAACCTGAATAACAATGAACCATGGGCATTCTTTGGTAGACTCCTATGGATAGATAAGGTTGTAGTTGAATCCTTAAAACCCTAATTGATGAATTCTAGAAAAATAATGCAAGAGTATCACTTAATCAAATAAATGTTGTAAAAAGAAGAATTGGTTGTAAACTATCATGAGCTACATCCAAAACATTTTTTAGATTTGACTCAAACACAATTTCTCTCTAAATCTGTAGAAAGTTGTCCTCAAAAATAAATTAGTCAAAGGTATTTTGAAATGGTGAAATTTTTTTAAGTTCAAATAAATCACACATCCACTACTTGTTGTTGTAGGGTGAACACATTGAATTTTCTATGTATTATGATGTTTATCAACATATATGTGTTACATTGTATACTAACAATATTTTGCAAGTTTTTACACTAAAAGATCTACCTAGATCAAAAAGATAATTCAGTTCAATATTTTTTGTGAAAGAGTAGATGGACAATTGTTTTTTTGGAAATCATGTTTGGATGGAACATGTGATATTTGTGGTGGTTTATGACATTTGAAAAATTGTACACACACAAAGAATACACATGCAATTGGAAATGAACTACTAAGATTTTTAAAATATAAGTTAGTGGCATACATATTAAAAGATGGTAAAGGGGCCAAGATTTTTGAATTAGTGGATGAAGAAATAAGAGTATCAAAATTAATGGCTATCTTTCGAGAGAAGATAGTGTATAAGTAAGAAAGACATTCACATAGAGCTCAATGGTTGGAAATACAATTGAATTAATGTAGGGACACATTTCCTCTTCACACTATCACATTAGATATAGATTTAGCAAAGAATTATACACTACAACCACAAAATAAAGTTCAATTGCAGTACTACAACTCTATTGAAGTTGCATTTTGCCACCTTGTTTGCATGTCCAATTCTCTTGTAATGCCTCTAAAGTGAGTTTGAATGGATCCTCGGGACCTTGGACTTCCTTTTCTTCCCTCTAGGATTCATTTTGGATCTATCTTTTACAATCTTATGCTACCTCTTACAATATCTCTAAAGCATTGAAGAATTCTCAAGCATGATTACATTTTACAACACTCTCTCTTGATCTTTAGCTTTCAAATCTTTTATGTAAATCAGCATAGTAGTATTCTATCACTCTTCATGAGGTCTTAAGCACACTACATCTAGTTGGGGTTTCCTTAACACCTTGCTCCTATTTTTCTAGGCTTCATCTCTTCCCGTTTGAGGTGATAATGTTCTTACCTCCTTTTTTCTTTTCCACTTTGTTTGTAGAAACTATTTAGTGTCATTGGCATTTGTGATTTTTTGCATCCTCTTATCTTCTCACACATATACACTAGTTTATTTCTTTTTGTAGACTTGAGAGAAATATTCATAGTTCTTGTCATTGCTTTTATTTCTAGACACATTTACATTAAGAGCACACACTTCTATATCATATTTTATCTTAGCTACTGATGGAGGATGAATGACTAAAATATGGGCTTGATTGATGCAAAGGATGGGAAGAATTCTCTAAAACTACATGCAACAACATTCTATATGACTCTTCAAGAGGAATCACAAAACCTACCCAATTTGCAATCTTGTCTTCTAGCCCTTAAACACTCAAATGAGACCTAATGGGTACTTGATATAACCAAACTCATTCTTGATGGCATAAATGGATTCCACAACACTTATTAGGTCCTATAGGGTCTTGAAAACCCTACACTTCTCAGAAAAGATTTTAAAAAAAGTTGAATTTGCACTAAACCCTAGTTGTTCTTGGTTTTTAGGTCAATTTTAGAAGGTTTTTGGAAGGAGCAGTCCTTTATATCTCACACAAACCATTGAATCAGGACCTAAAACTTTGCAGCCATTTATATGCTCAGTATTTGGAGCTTCCAATGGTATGGTTTTTTAAACTATTAAATATTTACATATAATGGTAGAATGCTAGAAATTTTATCAAATGTGAACTATCAAAAAACAATGCAAGAGATTTTATTATTGATGGTCATGGCTTCCTACCAACCATGCATTTACATTCAAATGAACAATATAATTGATTTGGAACAATTTGTACTATTGGAGTAAACTGAAAAGTATCTACTCAATCAAGAACACCATTTATATTAATCCAAATTTTAGGAAAATCCCTAAGTTGTGATGTGAAAGTTTTATAAAATATTATCAAAGATTTAAACTATAATAATTATTCACTAAATATCAATAATTAGCAAATTTGTAAAAGCCATACCATGGAAAGTGTTAAAGTTGCACTCTAGGCTAAGCACACCTCACATTGTTGGAAAGCACATCAAAATAAGAATTAGAATGTCATGAAACCACTAGAAATAGTGAAAAAATATGGATTTCTCACACATAAATGCGAAAAGACTCAAAATCAAGTTCATAAAACACAATACATAATATGCAAGGGACAACATATCAACCCACTTCTCCAAAGATAATAAAAAAATCCATTTTTGCACCACACTTTTATTAATCAAGAGACACTTACATGAGTATCCATGATATGGACACACATCATAGCATAGTAAATTGATAAATTGTAAAATAATAACCTCTATAATAGGAAACATACAAAACTTGATTGCCAAAACCAAACGAAGAAGCTAAACTATAAAAGTACAAAATACAAGAATAAATTTGCAAATATAGGCTTACTACACACTAAATTATTTTGGAGCCCATTCTATACGATTGGAGATTCAATTTATACATGTTGGAAGAACGATAGAACTTAAAGAAAATGCATTTGTTGCTAGAAATTATGAAAGGGTAGTCCAAAAACACTATTTTGTATAGTTTTCAAATAAATTTGCAATCAAAATGATTTTGCTCCTCGTGTGTGCCTCTATACTTTGCATATGTGTCTACTAGAGTAGTGGCACTTGAACAATATCTAATAGGATTCCTCTACACTTTATAGAGGTTTATCATTTTTGTAATGCTCTATTTTAGAAGGTTTCAAGGTTTGAAGTAATTTCAAAACATTTCCAAGTGATTGTTGCGGTTCTACTAAACTTGAGTAGACCTACAATGAAGGCTAGCATATTTTTATGGTATATAATACATATTAGAATACTAAATTTATACAAAGAAGAGAAAATTGGTTTTGGTTGTTCAATAAACCAGCCTAAAGTTTGATTGCAAATGTAAATATTTAAATATTTAGACTTCAAACAAAATGTAAATCTTGAACTCCAATATTCTAAAATTTGGTATATATTTCACATATATAGCATACTATAACACTTCAAACCCTCAAAAATTTGTAGGTAAATGTAAATGTTTAACAATTATAGTAAAGAAATATTAGGGTCTATGCAATATGATGGGGGTCCAAAAAGTGACAATGTGATGACCAAAATTTTGCCCTTGTGGCTGACAACTTTTTTTAATCCTAATTTCATGAAACAAAAAGGGTTTATTGAAAAAATTGTTAGGTTTCCACCAATATAAGATATGCCTTATTTTGAATTTAATAGATAATTATTATTGATTTTGTACATACATTACAACTAAAGTCCTAATTGATAGGCTGATTGAAAAACTTCTATAATTTTCAAATTTTTTCACATTTTTCGAATCTAAAAGATGCATCACATTCATTGACTCACATACTATAGGATAAAAGAAAAATTGAATTTCATAAATTTTTGACCAAGTTACAGTGGTCAAACAAACACATTTTAATAATTTTGAAATATTCTAATAAAAAATCATACCTAATTATTTACATGCAAAAAAATTACAAAAAAAAATTGGCACATCCAGGCATGTGTGCTGTACTTATATTGAAAGTTTCAGAAAGAATTATTATTTTTTTCTTGTACTTATGTTGGTCAGACATACACTTGTTTTTTATCTTTTTCCTGAAAATTTAGTACTACAACATTGAAATTTCATTTTTTTTGCAAAATAGATTTACTTTTTTCCAAAAAAAGACTAGTAGTCTAGAAAATACATTCAATTTTCTACAAATTTTGTTCGTACATATTTTTTAAATTATTTTAATAACCTATTCAAATTTTTATGTCAAGTTGTCTAACTCTGTTTTTGTAAATTTTCATTTCCACTTAGGGGCCTAGTTTAGACCCCCATGATCCTGCACTGACCCAATACCATGGAAAGCCCCAAGCTTATGTTCCAAACAAAGGACACCTCTAATTGCTACAAAGCATAAGGTAAATAAGATGCAAGGAAACATAACTAGAATCTACTTTCCAAAGTTCATGATACATGTGTTTCTTAAGAACAACTTTGAACTACAATTTTTCACAAGTGAAAGTTATGTACACTAGAGATCAACAAGAATAGAAAACTGTAAACAAGAATTATTACAAGGTAAAAACAATGATGAAGCAAATTTTTATATCACATTGCATAAATGTCTAGCATGACATTAGTAACTACAATATCTTTCAAGAATTATTCTTCTTTTATGCTTTGATGGATATCCATACCTTGTTCCAAAGCATATGCTTTTGTATAGACTATAAGGATGCATTTTACATACATGTTTACGATAAACTCTAATGCATTTAATTCCAAAGACTTAGAATTAACCCCATCAAAAGCCTATTGATGAGTTGGAAAGGGTAGTAGAGTTCTATTTTGTGCTATTATTACAAGGGCTGAAGTGTGTCTAAAGAGAGTTAATTGTATCATGTGTTGTGATTTTTTGAGATTGTACAAAGGCTAATTTATAGCTATAATGAATATTGTTGATCATTTCTATTATATATGTATCGTAATCAGAGCTGAATCAAAGGTGACAATTTGATAAGGCATTTCCTTTGTGTTTAAAGGTGTTGCTAACCTAAATTTTTTATTCTTTGTACTTTCTAGCAAATGAATTAGATGGTAGTATTATTTTTCTAGAGTTGCTTAGACCAAGAAAATTTTCATGATGGAGATGTGTAGAACATGTAGTTAAAGTTAGAACTACTTTTCTTTGTTCTTAAATATTTGGTACACCATCCAAATGTTTGTACACTTTCCTATAAAGTTGTATGAAATATACATATCATTGAAGATATACTTGGAGATTTGTGAAAGGTATTGTATTTACCATTGTACTGAGAAATTTGTCTTGGGTTATGTTATTCCTTTACCAAAATGAAACCTTTTCATAGTTGGAGCCTAAAGCTGAGATGTCACTAACACATAAACTAGAATTAAAAATGATGTAAATGTTATCCACAACTAAATAACCAAACAAAATTACTTACCTTTTAAATCGTCTAATGGTAATAAGTTAGACTAACGTGTCTTCACATTTAACCTCGAAAAATAATCAATTTCCTAGGTACATCTAAATGAACGAGGAAATTTTGATTTTTGATTTTCCACACTATTGATAGTGTCACCTTGCCCTACAACTATGGGAAAATTATTTTCAAAAATTAGCAAATTTAACAATTAAAGTTTTGAGATTTCCATGTATAAAATATTTATATGTTTGTAGAATTATTTGTATTGTATGTGCCTCCTCTTCACTTCCATAATTAGTTAAATGGGTGAAAATGATTGTAAAACTATTGAGATATGTCTAGAATCAATTGTCCTATATAAGCATAATTTGTAATTCTACATGGAGTTGATTTGAGATATACATATAAAAATTCAGCAATCACTGAGAATGCACAAGCTTAAGTGGAATGCAAATGTGACTTTCTTAGCATTAACTGGGTTCAAATCCTCAAATAACATGTTTGCATATCAAATTGAGTAATATACCACATCTAATTGTAGGCATGACATACCTCAATAGATGAGACTAGTTTCATGTTATGGGTTATTGATTTTTCTTATCAATCTCTTTTCCAAACTTAACACTAAATGCAAACCTTGAACTCCATTTTTTTCAAAAATTAGAAGTGTATTTCACATAATAAGTACTAGCTTAGCCTAAGTTTAGGAAAATGGATTCAAAAATCTACGAATCTCATCAACACAATATAAGCTTGTTTAACAAAATCTCCCTGCCAAGGTGTTCACCTCTAGTATTTTTGGGCACTTCATTATTTAAGTAATTTGCTTAGGAGATTATGCAAGTGGCAAATATAATATAGTTCTATAATGTTGTTTCTTACATTTATAACTTGTCATTAACGAAAAAAGAAGTAAAAACTAAATCCAATCAAATCATATATGAAAAAAAATTAATCCTTTCAAGTAAAAGACCCAAAACAATAAATTTATTCACTATTGCAAAAATTTAACTATTTTCCAATATAATAATGAATCTCTTTCGATTCACCCTTAAGCATGTGACCAAAGAAAAAGGCACATCAAAAGTAGTTTTACACATTGCATGAAAACATGCAAAAGATAAACACGTGTACTTTAAAACATGGCTGAAAATAGAAAAAATCCTAAAATAACATCCAATTGTTTTTTTCCAAAAAATGCATTCAACTCACAAGGTTGATCCAACTTTGATTATTAAACATAGAAAGTATACAATAACTATAGAACATAATGAAAATATTATTTAGAACTATGTAAATATACCAAAAATTTCAAAATTCTCTAGAAATATATGTATTTTGTACAAAAGTATAATTAACAGCCCATGTAACAGATTAAATAGGGAAAAATAAGAAGCAGTTACAGTATTCTATAAAACTATCACTTTGCTAATAAAAAATTAAATTTTCCACATATAACTTAGTTTATATTTTTTCTTTTTAAACAACCACCTATTCTCAATAATTTTTTTTTAGTAAAACAGAAGGTTGATCCAAAACAGAGCAATAGTGTAAAGAGAGTACACCCAATTTCAACACTACTTTCATGAGATGGTCTATCCATTCTGCAATGTCAAATAACAGTCAATTCCAGTTTCAAACTTTATAAAAATAGAAACAGAATGCCAGAAAAATCTTTAAGAAAGACTAAGATGAATCTTTCTTTACGAAATCAGAAGAGAATACTGAGATCATTACCCTTTTAAAGATCATTGATGAAGTGAAGATAAATCAGAGAAAGCAGTTTTCTGTTCCACCTCTCGGGTCTTCCGAAACCATGAGAAAAGAAAAGCAAAGATTTCACTGCTCTGCTGAGATTTAGGAAGCCTTTGAGGGGAGTAGAAAACAACTCCCTTTGAGCGTTTGACACCACAAACCATGTAGAGAGTTGAACCAAAACCTGTGAAAACCTACAGATATATAAAATATCCTATAAAATAAAGGAATACGTTTCAATTGTGTATTTTTGAGGATTCTTCGGGCCAATTTATAGAGATTTTGAAGAAAGAAGATAAAAGAATCCAGAGCTGTTCAAAATATTCTCCAGCGATCACATGCTATCCACAATTTCCTGTCTTCAGGTTGGAAAACCTGAGTGGCCTCTTTCGAAAAAGAGATTCCATTGTTGCTAACGGATAAGCATTGCGAGTTGTACGAGAATTCTAATGGTTGTTCATTCTTCTGTGGTTAGTCTATCGTAACCTCGTCTAAAGATTTAAGTGTAGATTGAAGTGTCGAGAAACAGTCAAACTTGACCTTCCATAAAGCTTACGATGCACAGGTGAATTCAGAATATTATACTCGCAGATGAATAAAGTGCCAATGTTATTCCTCACCAAGAAAAAGTTTTCTTAATCTTTGACTTGCAAGTCCACAACTTTTTCTAAGAAGCCACCTACGTTTACGAATGGCTTGACATATGCGTTCTCCTTATAAAGAGAAATATCAAGATCATGCCTATCAGGAGTTGGCAGATAGGGAGCCACAAGTATTTAAAGTAAAAGAGGGTGGCGTGAAAATTAAAAACCCTTTATTAAAAGTCTGTATGAAGAAAATATAAAGACAGGCCAGCATTGAAATATCAAAGACATAGCTAAGGCCATTATTCGAATACATGTTAACATTATTGCATAACTCCTGGAGGGACAGATGCTTTTTTGCTAAAATTATTGTTTACGGACTCAATGTGGGGCCACCTAAATTTATCTTTTGGCAAAGATAATAAGGCATTGTTTGTAAAGTCATTCTAAATGGTTGTCAATTTGCCCTAACTAGTTATATTGGTACCATTGAAGAGTTAAACCAGGTTCTTAGAGTTAAGGTTATATAAATGCTTTGTATCTCTTGTGAAATAATTATTGTTATTACTGAAGAGGTAAAGTAGGCTCTTATATATAAGGTTGTCTCAAAGGTTTTGTATTTTGTGCTAACATTTATTTTGATTTTTATTAAACACAAATAGAGAGATCATTTTAGTCTTTAAAAATTCAATAAGCTCCTCTCTTTTTAGTGATTATCAAAGTGAAAGGAAGTTAATCACTGTATTTTGGGTGCACTATATTGAAAAAGAATTCCAAAAAAAAATCAATGAAAGTTTTATGAACAACAAACAATACACATTGAAAGTAACTACTAAAATTAGGAAGATGAATGAAAAAAGGAACCACCTTTTGGAACAATCTTAGAGGACTGAGTATGGAGAAGATTAATGCATATTTCAAATCAATTTCCATTGCTAGAAGTACACTAAATCCAAAATAAATTTAATAGTTATATCACTGGAGAACTAAATGTCTAAAAATATAGATACTTAAATTTAATTTATTGTAAATCAAATTTCAATATTAGTATTTGAAATTTTAATAGTCATAATTTTAGTAAGTATACCTTAATTTGTATATTTTAATGACCTATATATATATATATATATATATATATATATATATATATATAGGTCCTTGATTAAAAAAAATATAGAGGTCTAAAAATGACAGCTCAAAATTAAATCCATCTCTCCTACATAAATATGCCAAACTATCCCAATGATCATTTTTCTAAAATATGAATTTCATATATGATTGGTATATTATTCAATTGTAGGCATGAGTTTTCCACAATCCATGATGTTAATTTTACCTATTTTTGAAATCAAGTGTATATTTTTTTACATCAAAAAATTAAATTTAAAATTATAGTACATAAAGTGTAACAAAAATGTTTTGGGAGGTTATAAATTCTCATTGTATATAACCAAAAACTTAGTAACATTAAAAATATAGCTTGAGGAAATGAGCTGTTTTTGTACATATTTAACATTTAAATAATTTTTAAAAAAATTATTTATTATTATAATGATAATAATAAAAAAAACATTGCCGATGACGGCATGGTTCCATGGTTAAGTCGCTCGGTTGTAGTGGCAGCCACCAGAGTTCAAACCCCCACTGGGCCAATGAGCTCGCAAGGCTTTACACCTTCACTGGGCCAACGAGTTCATGGGTTTGAAGTGTTCTTGCTAGGGGATGAGGTCCCCCATGTTGTGGCCTCACCGGTTCATTGCTCTAGGAAAAAGCATTCGTGTGGAGCCGGAGGGCGTGTCGCACTAGCGTCGCCGATCATGTTAAAAAGTTTACCAGGCACATTATCTTTAAGAGAATAAAAAAACATTTTTTTTATTGAAATTATTACAAAGATTTATATAAAAATAATTAAAAATTAAATATTTTTCAAAGGAACTAATGTAAGAGTCACAAAATAGAATCAAAGGGGCCAAAGCTTGCTTGCAACCAAAACAACCTTCCATACAAGAGAGAAGCAACACAAATATTATATTTCCAAAGAATGATTATCATGCATATAAGATACAAGATACACAAGATATACAAGATCTAAGATGTATGATAATACACAATATGTGCCCTTTCTTATATAGGAAAAGTTTAAACATACGTCAACATAGGATCATGACAATTGTCTTAATACTATGTCTTGACACACAAATAGTAAATTCCCTAAGTAAACTTAACTGTGCAAGTGTGAATATGACGTAATGTGGAACCAGTTAAGTAAAATACCTTGTTCACACCAAAACCCCCTTTCAGCGCAACTTAGGGAGGACTAAACAAATGCAAACATGAGTCGTAGAAAGAAGGCTTGATGACATGCCCATGTATAAAAGATCTCTCACAAATGGAGTGAAGGAGAAAACTTGTAGAAAAGAACTCTTCTTAAAGAGAGAAAACATGCAAACAAGCATGTACAAGTGATGGATGGAGAACTCAACAAAACCTATCAAGGACTACATCCATCATAAATATACAATCAATAGCCCACGATAAGAGGGAAAAAATGAGACTATGAATCCCCCTCACAATGAAGTAGCTCTTGTGCCAATGGTGAATGCTCAAAGATGAATGTTGAAGATGATCCAAAATTGGCAAACAACATTTCTCCCCTTGGGAAGAAACAAATCCAATTCTATACATAGAAGAAACTCCATCTCCAAGAAGAGAGATGAGAGAAGATGTCTCATGAAGTGTACCTCTAAAAAATACTCAAGTGTCAACTTAGTAGTGCCCAAAGATGCCACAGCAAATTCAAGAGCTCCAAGCCTAATCAAAGAGTGTGATAATCCAAGTCAGTGTTAAAAATCATGAACAACAATCTCCAAAGAAAAAGATAATGTGATAATTGTCATGCCATAACTTTCATCAAAGAGGAAATGGATATTCTTAAGTCTGTGTATTAAATCTACAAGATGGGACTCACAAAACATTTCCATAATATCTATCAAAAGATCATCCCACAAAGATGAATCTATAAGTAATGAAACATCCTATTGAACTAAAGTATTGGAAGTCATAGAAAGACTAAACTAGGAATAAGCATGAAATGGAGGAGATGGAATCTTAGCACAAGTCTCAAGAATTGGAGTGGATGAAAGAACACTAAGGTTGAAGTGACCAAACTTCTCCTTAGGAATACAATCCACACTAGATGCATGCATGTCAATATTAGTCAAGCAAATTGCTATATCATCAGGAACAAAATGTAAAAATGTCTACAAGAAAGTGTCATGATCAACCATCCCAATAATAATGATCTCTCTACTCTCTAGGTCTCTAATAATCATTGAATTAGGTGTGAACTCAACTCTTTTACATATTCCACTCTATGTAATCTAATAGATGGAAACGAGATTGGTTATGGAACACAAAGTGCATCATTGAAAGTACCTTCTCCCATATCAATAGATCCTTCCCCACAAACATGCATATATGTGTTATTCTCCATCAAGATGTGTGGTAAATTACAAGGCTTGTAGATGCCAAAGTGCCTTAAGTACCCTTCTTTTTTTCTATCCCACTAACCAATCTAGTTTTCTCTGACTACATGTAGATGATGATAGTGTAGAAGAATAAGATGAACCAGATGACATTGTTGAAGGCAATTTAATATTTCTCTTCTAAATAAGATGCTTCAACTCATAAATTTATTTTTTCAAACAATTATGTTCATCATGCCCAATTTTATCGTAATAAGCACTGGGTATCTCGTTTTGATGTGGATCCTCTTTAGAAGAGATGGGAGGCTCATTAACTAAATTTGAGTCTATCTTATATTTTCATTTTTATTGCCTTTGCCTTTTGATGATAGAGCTACAAATGGTTTGATCTGAGGAATTACATCTAACACAATAAGCTTAGCATTCTATATAGTCAAATGGTCACAAATAACTCAAAATAAGGCATAGTAAATGCATCACTTAATGCATCTATAGTGGAATAAAAGATAGATGAAAAAGATTGCAAATATGTCTTTTTAACTTAGATAAAATCAAGAATATATATTCCTTATTAGATTTATTTTCCCCACAACTAGCCAATTTAGATCTCAAAGATTTGGACTTAACCTAATAACCTTGAATGGAAGGAAGTGCATTAGGAGAAAGAGTAGTCATTTTTGTCTCTAGTTACAAAGCACATAATTCAGTAACTTTACCAAATAACTTTTTCTATTTATTGCATACATGCTTAGGTGTTGTACAATCCCCAATATGGAACAATAAGCTATCAAAAAATTGTAAATAAATCAAACCCACAGCCTCATCAACTTTGTTCCTGTAAACAAATCTGTCATACTCCCTAGCCATATCAAGTTGATCATCACTGAAAGTAGACCATAAACCCTTAGATACGAGTAGTCATTACATCTTTATTTTTCATGCATTATAGTTATGAGGAGTGAGGTTCTAGAACAAATTAGAATATACCATTAGAGAAACAAACACCAATAGAGAAAAATAGACAATGTACAATAATCTACATTAGAACCTTCCAAATATGAATCAATAGTAAACTTAACAAGCACTGGAATTTCAACAAATTTTATAAAAAATGAGCAAAAGTACACAAAATTACCTTAAACTAAAATTATAGTATCTAAGGTAGAATCAAGAAAAACAACATGGATGGACCCATAGTGCTTCGATATACCTTTCCAACACTTACAAGAAGTTCAAAAATAGACATTGAGGGCACAAGATATGGCTTCTCAAAAAATGAAAGTAAACACATCTATCAAATTGAAAAATAGGCACCTCCAGTAAAATCTAGAAAAATACCTATACCACTATGAATTGTTAAGAACCAACTTTCTGATGCCTATAAGAAAGTGAAAATTTGATACCATAGCAAAAATCTATGATTTCTTAAAAAATATCCACCTTTAGGGTAATAAAAATGACCACCACCACTAGTAGGGTGGCACTAATCAGGAAAGAAAAATTGTTGGTGGTGGATCTAGGTTGAGTGGCCATGGCTAGGTAGAAGTGGTGAATATAGGTTACGATGGTCCCATGCTGCCTGCCGGTGATTACTCCTCGTGTATCAGTAGGAACCTCAAGCTTTATACCAAATAAAACCAAGGGCTTCAAACTATTAAATATGTTTCTAACATAATGCCCCATACCTAGTAACAAAAGAATTTTTTTAATTTAAAAATTACAGATCTATACCTTGCCAACTGGCCACTTACATAAACTATACTTAGATCAATATTCCTGAAAGGCACTATCAATTTATATTGACTATCAATGCCTATTGGTAGGATGACTGTATGGCTATATGGTATGCATCTGTATGTATTGTATGGAATTTTCTACAATAAATTTTCCACAAACCTAAAAAATGGCTAAATTTTTTCTAGCACCAAATCCTATCAAGCTATATATTGATTAATAGGTTTCTATGCCTTTTGGACTTAATTTCAATGTCTATTTTTCACTGGGATGCACCATATGAAACTTAAAAAAAACTCTCCAAAAAAGGGAAGTAAATTATAGATCTAAAGCTCTTATACTATGTACTTGATTCACACAACAAACTCAATGGGGCTAAGATCAATTACAACCAAAATGACCTTTCACACAAGAGAGAAACAAAACAAATTCTATATTGCCAAAGAATGATAATATTGCATACAAGATACAAGATACATAAGATACACAAGATCTAAGATGGATGATAATATACAATGTGAGCCCTTGCTTATATCTAGGCAAGGTTCTAACCTAGGACAATATAGGATCATGACAAGTGTCTTAATTCTATGAATTGAGACACAAATAGTAAATTACCTAGGTAAACATAACTATGCAAGTCTGAATAGGACCTAATGTTGAACCAATTAGGTAAAACACCCCATTCACACCAACAAATAAAAATATAATAATTACTTTTCAAAGTTTTACTTTAACTAGTTTATATGTAATATAGAGTTTTGAACTAATATCAAATATTAAATAGTCTTCAAATAAAATAACTAAACATTAAACATTCTGTTTAGTTATGTTTATATATGGTATAAAACTCTCATACCTTTAAATATTTTACAATATTTGTATTTACAATGTTTGAACATAATATATTGAAATAATTTTCAATTAAAAAATTAAGTAAAACTTTCTAATCTAATTTCTTTTTAATTGGTCATGCTAAATATACTTCATGTGGAAAACGTGACATTATTCATTGAAGCACATAGTAGTGAAAATCTTAGTATGAACAAGGAATATAATCATATCATTTAGAATTATTATTTATTGTCCAGTAATAAATAACACTAAAATTTTGTTCTATTTCTACTCTTCAAACAATTGTCATGGACATTTTTATTTGTCCTTGCTCTTGTCATGAGGAAATTTGGAGATGTTTAAAAATTGGAAAGAACCATTATACAACACATGTCTAAGGATGGTGAATATAGTTTTGTATCCATCATTGCTAGCTAGAGTGATAACCTTTGGAATGCTAAAGTAAATTGTGACTTGTGTATTGAATGACTATTCTCAAAATTTGAATTAACTAGAGGATTTGTAATTTAATTCTTCTAGTTTAGGATCATGTAGGGAAGGTAGTAAGTTTAGGAATACACAAAGAGAAGTATGGGAGTAAAGGATTTATCCCTCACACTCTAGTAGTGTCAATATAGTTATTGAGAAGTGCGTGTTTTAGATGTCACCTTTAGCCATGAACCTCACAATCTATCCTATAGGCATGTGGACTCACATTGAAACCATACTTATGCTAATATGAGGGTTTCCATATTCTATGGTACTCTACTTCTATCCCAAAAGTTTTTATTCCTCATGTAGTTAATTTTTCTGGTATGCAAGATTGTGCTAATAATGACCAAGTGTTTCATGTTGAGCTAACATCTGCACTAATGTGGCTAGTGTGAAAGCCGTAAATTTTATATATGGTTGATTATAAAATTCAATTGGTTAGATGGTTATTTGGCTATCTTAAGGGCTATTCCCTATTGTAAATCATCTTCTTTTGATCAATATAATCTATCGCATCAATACTTGCATGTCCCTATTTTGTCTTATCCTATTTTGACTTGTTGTATGTTCATGAAAAGGAGTTGATTGCAAGTTTACTTTTGTGTATGAATTTATCCATAGTTGGACTTGTTTAGTCAGTGGCATAGGATCTCACTCTATGAAGTTACACTTTCTATCATTATGATAGATCAATTATTTGGCCAACATAGGGGCTACTAAAACTACTTTAAGTGTATAAGTTTCTTTCTTAAATTTGTCATATAGATTTATCTTACTTTACTATGGATTATTCAATGATTTTTCATGTACTAATGTGTTTGGTCATTTAGAGGTCTATTATGTTAGGAAAGGTGTTGCAACCTTGCATCCTAATGTTAAGAACCAAAAAAATGCAATTTATGGGCTATAGAACATAAAAAATATTAATTTTCAGGACTCTAGAGGTCATTCTTTGCCCTAAAAATAAGTTGAAATAGGCCTTAACAAGAGAAAGATAGTTATGAACATGGACATATTCAAGTTCTACAATTTAAAAAAAATAGCCTCAACTGACTTCCTAGATCAACAATTATGGCCTCTAAATGTTGTGCCTCCCACATTGGAAATGTAGGAACATCTATGACACATAAGATGGTTATAATAGGGAGATACACTTGTTGACCAACTTAATGATAGGAAATTTAAAAAATATATACCATTTATGCATAACCCTCATGAGAGAAACAAAAACAAAACAATTATTTACAATCCATAATGAAAATGAATAACAAGGCACACCACAAGATAACACTAGATGTACTAAAGGAAAAGCCTTTCAAGGAAAAAATATAGCCTCCAAAAGAACTCACACTCAATGAATTATTTCAAGAATAATATTACAATACACTTTCAAAGTCTCCATGTAAGTCTTTTAAAGAATCAAGAATACCTAGTTGTATTCCTCCATGTGAACAAGAAAATGAGAACCATGTAGCCAAACATCCCAATCCATGCTTCCACATATGCAACCTACAAGAGATTCTCAATCTAACCTCTAACCAACAATCCAAACATTATGCAAGCCAACCTCAATAGCTACTCATGTTCATGTTTTCATAGAACAAGCTTGCACAAAACCACTAAGTGATATTACATAAACCATGTTTCTCACTAAACCATGACTCCAAATTAGATATTTTGTACTAAGTTTTCCCAATAATAAATAGTTTCCCAATGTGAAACCCACATTAAATATGTATCCCAATGTCATATAAAATATACATGTTGTCCAAAGAATGTCTAACCCATGTAGTATGCACATCTCTAATATGCACCTCAATTACATATTTATTTTTACATTATTAGAATTATTATTTTATGCAAGGTGTACATCACAACTTTCCCAACATTCTTCCACTTGTTGTATACATTTTATAAGGGGTCAAAGGTAAACTCAATCTTTAATGGAACAACTCCTATAGCCAACATGCACCATTAAAACATCAATGTGTTCCATCAAGATACCTACAATATAAACCATGGTGATCACCATCTCAATCAAGAACCCTATCACCCTCCATCATTCCAACACATGAAAGATAAGATCACATTAAAAGGTGATGACACACTATCTATCACATAGAATCATGAATCATACCTCAACTTTATATCCAAAGACAAACAAAAAATCTAATGTTAACAAATAGTCTTGAGTAGTTACCAAGAACTGACTAACAACTAGAATTTGCAACCACAACTAGTTTCTAACACATCCAATTGACCATACATAAAAATAAGGTATACTAATCATTACAAGTAGACATTCTACAGTAAACATATCCAATCCAATTTACAATCACAATTCCATGTATATAAACTATTTTGCACAAAGAAGTCACCCAAGGTAACAAACACACATAAAAATGTGACAAAAAACATGAAGACCTTAAACCTAAAATATAATGAGAAAATGCAACAAAGAACACACATACATCCTATAGATCCCACCATATGGGTAAATATCAAATATGAAATGAATCAAAGAATCTATAATTCAACCAATATCACTCACATGAAGGTGTGCCTAATGTCATCAATATCATGTAATATCAAAGAACATTCACAATGATCTTCAAAATTACAAACTAAATTGTTTAAAAGTCACTCTCACCAATGATCTCCATAGCTCCCTCAAGTTCTTCACAACACAAAATATAGAGATTAAAGAACCTCCATAGTATTACTAATAAATGATGAAGTATAATAACAGTAAATGACCACACACCTATTGATCACAATATCTCCACAAAAACCTCAAATCTAATGTCCTATGAACATGAACCTCTAGGAGGAAACAATAGACCATAGAAAGAAAATGTACAAGTCAAAACCATGTAGCATGATATTTTACCAACATATCTAAGTGCTCTAGTTATTAGATTTAAGATCTCCTTCACAACACTCAAAATAGAAAAGCCTCCTCGACATTGAAATATTCAACCTCAAGGTCAAACATAACATTATATCAATAAAAGAAACAGGATGTAAACCTCTTAGACCAATGTAAGATCATTCCAACAAACATGAATTCCCTCAACAAGGGACTATGACAAAAACCATTGTAAGGGACTATGCCCAAAACCATCCTATGTGCTCCTCAAAACTATCATCAGAACAAACTCATATATACATAAGTAGACAAAGGAATAAGAAACCATAACATGTAATCTCCAAATAAGCCCTCCTAAAATAACATCAATAGCTCAAGACTCATTCCCATGAGAAGACAAAGCATGAAACAAAATTCATATCAAAATAAGGTGGGAATTACCTATCAGATGATTCAACATCAAGTGGAATGAGAGTGGGGAATGAAATTGCTCCCCCTGAGATACACCAAACCACCAAGACTCTCTCCATGAACAATCTCCTCATCATGTCCAAATTGAACTGACATCTAGCTACAAGTGTAGGCCACTTGCTCTTCCTGCTAAAACCTCATCAGGAGTAACTATCTCAACACATTATCTCTATAAGAAGAATCTATATAGTTGTACACAATTCTATCATGTATCCATGAGAATGCAATTAACCATCCCATGACAACTAGACTCCAATTTCATCACTGCGATTTTTAAAATCTCTAAGCTAATTTAATGATCACTACACTCAATACTAGAAGACTACCACAATTCACTACCAAATTTCCAACTAGAAAATTAGGAACTCCACATTACATCATGATTGACATCTCCTCATAAAAATATCATATGTATTTGATGAACATATTTTCTCCCAAGAGCACCTATGTCATGCCAAAACTCTAATTGATAATTATGAGTGCACCATGGCACAATAGCATCCATCCTCTAAACCAAGGATCATCTATCAAATAGACAAACCTAACTTCCACCTCAATTAAAGACTCCAAGCATCCTCCATCATAAAATGCTATCAAAATCTCCAAACCACATGAAGATGAGAATCTCTTATCAAAGGAACTAAAGATGTCAATTAAATCTCACTACATATAAAAGATAGAATTGAAGAGCTCCTGATGACACCAACAATGACTATACAAGATCATCCATCACTAAATGATGAATCCACATCACTACTAAAGCTCCCACTAAATTTGGATATTTATCTACACATGGCATCATGATAAAAATCTCCTAACTTAATTTTACCCATGGCCCTCACACAATCAAAGAACTTAACTGCAACACCAAGAGATCCTAAAGGGTAAAGTAAAACCGAGAAGATAAACCATCACCTAGAATCTAGGAATCAATCCATCCCCACCAACTATGTATCCTCATAGACAACCATGTCATGTTAAAGCTCCATGGATACAAGAACCTCCATGACACCATGATCACCACTCTCAATGTGCTTGTATCAAAATCCCATTAAATCAAGATCTAAAATCTCTAACACATCATAGTCAACAAGTATAGGTCCCAAAGTACAAATATAATAGGTAGCAACATCTCTCTACCTCATAGTGACACACAAACCAATACACCAAGTGATGAAATAATCCCAACGAATAGAATCTACATCAACACTGAAAGATCTATTGGTATAAATACCCCACATCCAAGTTATCTATGCAAACTATAGGCATATACAACCTAAAAAACTACATAACTCATATATCTCATAATCCAACACACAGGTACAACATTACATCAGAAATCATCTTAAAAAGAGAAAACCAAAGATTAACTTGTATATTTTCCATGAATCAAACACCAAATCACCTCTAGATTTGTTTTTTGTAAATCCACAAAGTACCACAATTAAGGAACGCATCAAGAAACTCTACAAATTTAAGTGAATAAACCATGTATCAACACTTCCAAACCTAATCCACTACAAATTTATTAGAAAATTCTCTCTATCACCTATAATAATTCCCAAAATGAACATTGTGGGAACATGATATGACTAGTTAAAATAATGAGTGGAAATCCAAATTCTAACAACAATTTTCTATCACAAACAACAAAATCTAGAGAAAAACAACTAATGCCACTACAAAGTTCTTGGAAAGAACTTTTTGTCAACTATAAGAAGTTTAAATTATAACACAATGAGATAAATTTGTGCTTCTCAAAATAAATTTCCTCCATTAGGCAATTCAAAAGGATCTCTACCACTATTTTGGCAGCACTTGAGCTATAGGGGGTGGCACTGCTAGTGGCTAGTAGCATGGTTGGTGGTGAAACCCATAGTGTTGGAAGGTCTTAGTAGTGACCTCTCATATAGAATGAAGGTGGCTTATGGGTGGCTTAGTGGTAAGATAGAGGAGGAGCCCCACCCACTAGGGACATACCCCCATGGATAGTTGTGATAATGGGTTGACCCCCCATGTGTTGAAAGATTGGATTCTATTAGATGCTCACTGATGTGACCAAGAGATAGACCCAATGGCTCATAGTAGAGGTTCCTCATCTGATTGAGGCTGGTTCACTTAACATGGTGAAATTCTAACATTTCAAATCACCAAAAAACACTAGATCTACAAAAACTCAAATATACATCACTTCTGAAACCTTAAAAAATGCCTTCAATCCTTTTCTTGCAAGACCATGGATTCAAATATGCACAATATTTCACTCAAGACAAGGTTCAACAATACTAGGAAGATGTCCCCTCGTACAACCTGAAAACCAAGGTTTGATACCAAATGAAAGGAAATTGTAGCAAAATATACCATTTCCACATAACCCTCATGAAAGAAATGCAAAAGAAAAATAATTATTTATAATCCACAATGAAAAATAATAACCAACCATACCAAAAGATAACACCAGATGTACCCAAGGAGAACCCTTTCAAGGAAATAACCTAGCTTCCAAAAGCACTCACAAGCTCAATATATTATCTCAATAACAAGATTACAATACAACTATAGTCTCCATGTAAGGCTTCTAAAGAAATGAGCACCCTAGTTTCATTTCTCCTTGTAAATAAGAAAATGAGAACCATGTAGCCACACATCTCAATCCATGCTTCCACATATGCAACCTACAAGAGATGCTCAATCCAACCTCTAATGAATAAGCCAAAGTTTACACAAGATAACCTCAAATACTACTCTTGTGCTTTCTTTTAATAGAACAAGATTACACAAAACCACAAAGTGGTATTACATAAACCATGTTCTTGAAAAACATGAGCTCACTAAACCATAACCCCAAATTAAATAATTCATACAAAGTTTTTCCAATAATAAATATTTTCTCAATGTGACACCAACATTAAATATTTATCCTAGAACGCAACATACAACATACAAGTGGCCCCACGAATGTTTAATCCATGTGGTATCCATATATCTAAGATGAACCATGATTAAATATTTAGTTTTACATTATTAACATTATTATTTTATTCAAGATGTACAACACAACTTTCCCAACACTTATGATACATGATATGAAATTTCACTAGGCATCCTTAAATGCAGATAATGGAGCACCTATGTGATGTAGGAGCATCTAATGGTGTAAGGGAATCTTTCATCACAAAAAAATGATGATTTTTTTTTGTTCTTTTAAATTTTTGCATTTGTTGATAACCATTTGCTT
This sequence comes from Cunninghamia lanceolata, assembly GCA_027924645.1. NCBI lineage: Eukaryota > Viridiplantae > Streptophyta > Pinopsida > Cupressales > Cupressaceae > Cunninghamia > Cunninghamia lanceolata. Next base: position 1,398,373 of record BSBN01000652.1, on the reverse strand, counting down.
GAATAATGATTCAAAACCTTAAAAATTTTCAACTGGCTAAAAATAACAACTTTCTATTTTTAGAAAGTTTGCATTTCAGCATGTATGGAAACAAAAATTTACTCAAAAGATCTAGAATTGAAAAATATAACCTTTGGTGAAGGAATTGTCTAGAGATCATTTGTGGACCATTGAAAGATATTAAATATTTTGTTCCTTTGAAAACCCCTGAAAAAGTGTCAAAGTCAATTTTGAAGCACTTAGAGGCCTCATATGGCCTCGAAAATGGGTGTAACCAATGAAACAATTTATGAGGGAATATATCTCTTCATGAGCTTTCCATTGCATCAAACAGTTCATCAATTAGACACCTGGATCAAAAGTTTTGTCTCTGAGAAGTCGGGCTACTTTTTGAGGGAGTTACAAATTTCAAAATTTTGGTTGGAAGGTGCCAAAAAGGGATATTTATGACCATTTTTTGAGAATATTTTGGAGGTAGAGAAAAAGGGGGAAAAGTGGTGAGTCCTAAAAGAAGGGAAAATAGAAAACCCTAGTAGATTTGAATCTACAGAAGGATGGAGGCTCCAAAATTTAGAGAAAGGGAAGTTGTAATGTGTTGCAGCCTATTGAGGATTTCATCCTTTAATTTGATTCTATTTTTTCTAATGTAATTTTTTGCATTTCAATAAAAGAACATTCCTATTTTTTGTGAGCAGTCTAAGTCACTATGTCAGTAAGCACAAATTATGATGGGCTTATGGCAAGTGGAAGAAATATGCTATTTTTAGCCTATGGGCTCATCTTGGAATTTGGGAAACACATTTTGGGTGGTTCTATCTCATGATTTTTTAATTACCATTTGATGGTTTCATTTATTGTTTCTCCTATTTATGGGTTTCTTGAGATGGATGCTTCATAGTGAGTTTTGTAGGTATCATTATGTTCCCAAATTTTATCTAGGTCTCTTTTTGGTGATACTCCTCTAAATTCTTAGACTCTCCAAGTGTTCTATAACCATTAATTATTGAATAATACATTGAGTTTCTTTAGACTCTGGGGTTTTTCATTCCTACAGGGTTTTCACATAGTAAATCATTGTGTTATCGTAAATTCATTTTGTGTTTTTTTTCCTTGTAACTATATGATTAATTTAAATTTTACACATACCTCCTCTCATACATTAGTGTAGGGAGCCTATTCCACACCTTTTCTTCCTTTCATGTTGTTGTTAGTTGTACATCCTAGCTCATGGTTAATAGTTGCATGCCTAGTTTTCAAGGTAAACTTGCACTTGTGTTGGCTTTGAGTGCAAGGTAGTGACACAATTACCCATTGGATAAAGGTACTCATCTATAGTGATTTCTCTCTCCATCCCACCATTCTCAAATAAATTGAAAGTACATCATTCATTTTAGTTTATCACTAGTTATTTCCTTACTTATGACTATAATCAAAATTCATATCTATTGTCAAATATGTAGAAATATTGTATTCAATCCATATTTTAAGGGGTTATGCTTACTAGAGTCCTATTCATCACAACAACCTAGTGTTTGAGCAATAAATATTATTACGAAGAAAATGCATGACAAATATTCAAATGGTTGTAATGGTGAGAATGTAAAATTCATGTGTGTAAGAGGTGTTAAGAGGATTAATCTATGGTGATTGTAACTTGTTTCTATCTTTAGTTGCACATGTATGCGTATTTAAGTATGCTAATTTGTAACGTCAAGAGGTATATTCATGCATACCATTAGGACATGGTATTCAATACTTAGTTCTTATTTCTTCATTTCTCCTAAGTTGTCCTATCAAGAGACCTCAAGGATCACCTTCCTAGGTTCTATAGAGCCCGAGGAAGAAGAAGAAGAAGAGTTTCCCTAAAATATAACTTGGCCTAAATCTGTCCTAACCTTTTTGGTGAACCCTTCTCTTTATCTAAGATATATTGTTTCCCTTGTATTAAATTGAGTAATGGTTTTAGAGGAGACCTGAGAATATAGTTTTAAGAGCCAACATAGTACTCACCACCCTTATTTGACCTCAAAAAAATTACTTTCCCATCTGTCTATTTCTCTACAAGTGCCTTAAAAAAATTTAATCTTAGAGAACACAACATATTTATGTTTCATAAAGTTTAAGTGTACCTTAAGAATTTATCAATACAAGTAACATAGTATCAAGATCTACCAATGGAAGGAACATCATTAGTACCAAACAATGTATCCCTATGAATCACTTCCAAAAATTACTTGGCTCTAGAACCACAAGATTTAAAACATATTCTTTATTGTTTACCAAATAGATAATGTTCTTAGAAGTAAAAATTGGTAGTATACCTAAATAAACCATCAACCATCTTTTTATTAATTAATGTTTAAGACCATTTCACTAACATGGCTACTTATATGGTGCCATAGTTTAAAAGAATCTAATCTTTTAGTTACATTCACTGAGTTTTAAGATTTTGATCCTTCCAATTTAAATTGGGTTCTAGACTATTTGCCCCTATCAATTACAAACTTTACTCTAGTCAACTTGCAAGAACTCTTCTCAAAAGTTACATGCACCCTAGAATTTGTAAACAAAAATTCCTTTTTTTGTAAACATAGGATACACAATACATTAGTGAGAGTTTTTAGTTGCCCATCATTGAATACTAGTTTAACATCTTTCCATCCCACTATCTTGTGAGTGCTATTATCACCAAGGAACACCTTCCCATAATCACTTTCTCTATAAGAGAAGAACCACTGAGGATTCATATGGTAAGAATTACCTAAATCAATTAACCAAGAGTCATCATAGGACAAGTTCGATGAAATAAAAAATGCATCAATATCTTCATCATTCAAGGATGTTTTAGTGTATGAATCATTAGTCTTTTTCCTATTCTTGGGTTCCTTCTTAAGCATCCTCATTTTCCACAAATCCAACATCTCAACCAACTCTTTACAAGGGTTTTGAATCTAACCTTACATTTAGATCTATACTTTGACTTGTGCCTTCCCCCTTATTTATTACCACCTCATTTTTCCTTGGGTATTCCCCACATATGCAATGCTTCCTTTGAACTATCATCCATAGGCTTTCTCCTCATCTTGTCATTGAGAAAGGTGGCAAGAAGGGCATCCATCTTTGGATATATTATAGAAACACTACGTGAAACAATTTAATTTTCTCAAAATTTAGGTAATAAACAAAGTAACAAGATACATTTATCCTCTTCTTCAATCTTAACATCAATAGACCCTAATTGACTCAATATTAAATTAAATGTATTTAAGTGTTCTACAACCAAGTCTCTGTATTTCATTTTCTAATCAATATAATTTCCTTTCTAGATACAATTCATTAACAAGAATCGTATTTTGATAAATTTCAATTATTCTCTTTCATGAATGGAATATGGTAGTTTCACTAGAAACATCAAAGAGCATAATTGGAAAGATATAACCTTATAGTACCTTAGGATTTCTTATCTAGGCTTACCCAATCTTCATTCAATATACTTGTAGTTTTTTCTCATTTACCATAGCTTTCCACTAAACCTTTCATCCAAGAAATCCTCCATATTCAACTTCCAAAGTTCATGTCTCTTGTGACTAAAATTATTGATCTCCATATAAGATATGCTTGTCATGATCTCTATTGGAAGAATATGTAGTATGTAAAGCATAAACAATCCTACAACAACAAAAAATTCTATCAACACTTATAAAGAGGTGTCCCTTGTCTAATCAAGGAAAGTAGGCTCCAATACAAAATACTAATAATCTAGGTAAAAATATAGTAAAAATCTATTATTACCTAGTACTCACAAAATTATTTAATAGTAATAGAACATGTACAAAAATGGAAATGCCGATAAGGGCATGGTTTGGTGGTTAAGTTGCTTGGTTGTAGCTGTGGCCACCAGAGTTGAAACCCACACTGGGCCAACGAGCTCACGGGTTTGAAGTGTTCTTGCTAGGGGATGAGGTCCCCGTGTTGTGGCCTCACTGGTTCATTGCTCCGATCAAAAGCATTCACATGGAGCCAGAAGGCGTGTCACACCATCGTCGCCAGTCACGTTAAAAAGTTTACCAGGTGCATTATCTTTAAAAATAAATGTACAAAAATGGAAATAACATGAAAGTAATATAGCATTTAATACTAGACAAGAACATTTATATACATAGGGAAAAACATTTTAGGAAAAAACCCCATCACAAAATAGAGTACAAGCTTGTATTAATCTCAAAAATAGAATACATCAACACAACTTACCCCTTCAGTCCAATAGAATTTCAACATCTCAAGCCCTCAATATATAGGCAAATCTTATCTATAAAACCATAAATGATTTCTAATACAATGAACTCAAACCACAAACTAAGTAGTAAATATGCAAAGTATGCCTCAAAAAATGTGTCCAGGAGTAACAAACATGTTTCTACAATATTCAAGACTTTTCTCATAAACTAGGTCATCTAACATCACTAGAGGATAAAAACAACCCACTAAAGGACAAAATAACAACCACCCATATCCAAAAAGACAACAAAATTATTAAATATGGTCATAAGTTAATTCTTACAGTGTTACAATCTCATAAATGTTTCTTACACATCTTACAACTTCATAAATTGTAATAGATTCCCTTCCTATAAATGGAAAGTGTCTAGTGATGCCTTATAATGTTTTGTCTCATAGTATGCCCCTTACATACAAATTCAAAGTCACGTAGGGAATAATAATTAATTATAAACACCCAATGCGATGTAGATGACCAAGTTGTTCCTCTCCACGATTCATGGAGATGTGCACATAATTAATAGAAAATTAAATAAATAAATTACAATAGTCTAAAAGGATTTCAAAGTGAATATCATCTCTAGTCCTAACAATGTCCTATTAATCCATCCCCTAGCTACATTCTATAAATTAGGTGATTTATTTAGTTTATATTTGTAATGTCCCCTTTAGCAAGTCCCAATTTTTCCTTTGACCCTCTTTATGCTGCTTGTCTTGTTGAATCTGTTCACTTGATTTTATTCTCTTTCACCTATTCTTTAATATTTATATATTATAGTATTTGTTATAATATTAATAATATCTCTATATTATATTATTATATATGTTCTTAATATTATTGTATATATATATTTATTTTTTCTTGAATAATTCGTCACTATCTGTATTTATGATATCTTTCCTACTTATGACTCATGAATATATATATATATATATATATATATATATATATATATATATATATATATATATAATGCGAATTTAATTATATTTATTTATAATGCCGATATTCCTTTTTTTATTTATTTCCCATATATTTATAATACTTCCTCTTAAATTAAATGCAAGCTATATGGTAATCACTACCCATAATTGCTGACTGTTTAATCCTTGCTAACTCATCACTGTTATTCCATACTTTCTGACTTTCATATTTGAAGACTTATGTTTGCTTACTTTAGACTTCCTTATTTTCTTATATCCCAAATTTGATCCCTGCATTCCTTGCTGCTGCTATTTATATAATATATGTTCCATTATGCCTCTTACAAAGAATAGTGACTCTTCAAAGAGTCACATACATTGGTCCCCTCTTATATTTAATAACTAGTCACTTATAATATTAATATATAATATATATATTATTTAATTAATTAATTCATATTAATAATATATATTATAATAATATTTATATCTATTAATATCTTATGAGTATAATAATAATAATATTTGATATTTATATTCATGTAATATGATAATATATTATATAACTTATTAATATTTAATTATTGATATTTATGTGTAATTAAATATATTGTTTAAATCTTCAATTTAAACAAGGCTTTAATATGGGGACATGACAGGCCTCCTGTCTCGAGATTGCTTGTCCTCAAGCAATCACAACTATTTCTTTCATTACCTTGCACCTTTTAATGTTTACTTGTTGATACGAAATCGTGGTTTAGATTGAACATGCTTTAGTGAAGAGAGATTGATTGTGATTCCATGAAAGAGAATTTGTGATTAAAAGAGCTTTTGTTTGATGTTTGAATAATAGCAAAGAGATGCAAGTATCATAGATTAAGAAGAATTGAGAGTATTGGGATTCCAAGATGCATCTTGATCTTTGGTCACAAGATTCGGTCTTATATGTTATTGACCTCAAAATCAAGAAGAGTTATGTTCTTTGAGGAGTAATTGATCATATGATGTCATGATCAAAGAAGATTTGATTTGATTTTGAATAGCAATATGATTGAGGTAATGTAGTTAATCAAATGAATGCAAAAAGGAACAATTTTTCAATGTTAAAGAAAACTTTGGTAGTATTGAAAATCTGAGATTAGAGATTTAGAATGAAATAATATTGATGAATATCCAAGAAGATAATGATGTTGTAATTAAAACTTGAATTGCTTAAGCAAGTTGATGTATAGCATGACCCTGGGGGTTGATGATGAGATAATGTCCCCCCCCTTAAAGCCTTCTCCTTAGGTTTTACCCTAAGGCCTTCATTAATCTTTATGTGTATCTTAGTGATCCAATTCCTCTAGGCCCAAAGGCAAAACCCTTCAACTAAAAGGAAGAACCCCTTTTGGCCCAAGTGAACATTTCATTTCCATCATGAGTGGCATATCTAGACGAGCACATTTCTCTCTAGATCCAAAGGCGGACCCCTTCACTAATAGGCAGAACCCCTCTGGATCCTATGGACTTATTATTTCTCATCATGAGTGGCATATCTAGAAGAGCACATCTCTCCTAGACCCAAAGGTAGAACCCTTTAATTAAAAGTTAGAAGCCCTTCAGCCCATGTGAACTTATTACTTCCATCATAAGTGGCATGTCTAGAAGAGCACATCTCTCTAGACCCAAAGGCAGAACCCTTTAATTAAAAGGTAGAACTCCTTTGGCTTATGTGGACTAATTATTTCTCATCATGAGTGACATATCTATAGAGCACATCTCTCTAGACCCAAAGGCAGAACCCTTTAATTAAAAGGCAGAACCCCTTCGACCCATGTGAACTTATTACTTCCATCATAAGTGGCATGTCTAGAAGAGCACATCTCTCTAGACCCAAAGGCAAAACCCTTTAATTAAAAGGCATAACTCCTTTGGCTTATGTGGACTTATTATTTCTCATCATGAGTGGCATATCTAGAAGAGAAAATCTCTCCTAGATCCAAAGGCAGAACCCTTTAATTAAAAGGCAGAACCCCTTCGGCCCATGTGAACTTATTACTTCCATCATAAGTGGAGTGTCTAGAAGAGCACATCTCTCTCTAGACCCAAAGGCAAAACCCTTCATTAGAAGGCAGAACCCCTTTGGCTTATGTGGACTTATCATTTCTTCATCATGAGTGGCATATCTAGAAGAGCACGTCTCTCCTAGACCCAAAGGCAGAACCCTTCGTTAGAAGACAGAACCCCTTCGGCCCATGTGACTTATTACTTCCATCATAAGTGGAGTGTCTAGAAGAGCACATCTCTCTCTAGAACCAAAGGCAAAACCTTCATTAGAAGGCAGAACCACTTTGGCTTATGTGGACTTATCATTTCTTCATCATGAGTGGCATATCTAGAAGAGCACGTCTCTCCTAGACCCAAAGGCAGAACCCTTCGTTAGAAGGCAGAACCCCTTCGGCCCATGTGACTTATTACTTCCATCATAAGTGGAGTGTCTAGAAGAGCACATCTCTCTTTAGACCCAAAGGCAAAACCCTTCATTAGAAGGCAGAACCCCTTTGGCTTATGTGGACTTATCATTTCTTCATCATGAGTGGCATATCTAGAAGAGCACATCTCTCCTAGACCCAAAGGCATAACCCTTTGTTAGAAGGCAGAACCCCTTTGGCCCATGTGACTTATTACTTCCATCATAAGTGGCATGTCTAGAAGAGCACATTTCTCTCTAGACCCAAAGGCAGAACCCTTCGTTAGAAGGTAGAACCCCTTTGGCTTATGTGGACTAATTGTTTCTCATCATGAGTGACATATCTAGAAAAGCACACCTCTCTCTAGACCCAAAGGCAGAACCCTTCATTAGAAGGCAGAACCCCTTTGGCTCATGTGAGTTCCTCGTCCATTTGGTTGTAGTTGTTACATGTGTTGTACCTTCTCAAGTTACCTTGCATCAAATTTCCTCATAGGATGGCAGGTTGAATGCTCTGATACCACTTGTAATGTCCCCTTTAGCAAGTCCCAATTTTTCCTTTGACCCTTTTTATGCTACTTGTCTTGTTAAATCTGTTCACTTGATTTTATTCTCTTTCACCTATTCTTTAATATTTATATATTATAGTATTTGTTATAATATTAATAATTACTCTATATTATATTATTATATATGTTCTTAATATTATTGTATATATATATTTATTTTTTCTTGAATAATTCGTCACTATCTGTATTTATGATATCTTTCCTACTTATGACTCATGAATATATATATATATATATAAATATAATGCGGATTTAATTATATTTATTTATAATGCCGATATTCCTTTTTTTATTTATTTCCCATATATTTATAATACTTCCTCTTAAATTAAATGCAAGCTATATGGTAATCGCTACCCATAATTGCTGATTGTTTAATCCTTGCTGACTCATCACTATTATTCCATACTTTCTGACTTTCATATTTGAAGACTTATGTTTGCTTACTTTAGACTTCCTTATTTTCTTATATCCCAAATCTGATCCCCGCATTCCTTGCTGCTGCTATTTATATAATATATGTTCCATTATGCCTCTTACGAAGAATAGTGACTCTTCAAAGAGTCACATACATTGGTCCCCTCTTATATTTAATATCTAGTCACTTATAATATTAATATATAATATATATATATATTATTTAATTAATTCATTCATATTAATAATATATATTATAATAATATTTATATCTATTAATATCTTATGAGTATAATAATAATAATATTTGATATTTATATTCATGTAATATGATAATATATTATATAACTTATTAATATTTAATTATTAATATTTATGTGTAATTAAATATATTGTTTAAATCTTCAATTTAAACAAGGCTTTAATATGGGGACATGACAATATTGTAGTTTAGTAATTTGTAGGTTAGCTTAGAATTTATAGTTTAGCTATTTGTAGGTTAGATAAATGTTGGTTATGTATAACTTAGTTATTTATAGGTTAGAGAATTGAAGATCAAATATTTATACGCTTGCAATTTCTATGCTAGTAGTTTGTATGTTAGTAGATTACATATTTTAGTCATCCAAGATGTTTTGGATGCATTTCATATGTGCATGTATCAGAAGAGAAAAAAGAAGTTATATGATAATGGAGAAAAAAACATATTTTTGAGTCATCAAACGATGAAAGAAGATATAATAAACCCATTATTCATGAGTGGTTTTTCACAATAAACTACCTCTCCTAAGCATAAATGATCCACTTAACACTTCTTTCATCTATACAATTCTCCTAGTAGCTCATAATGGTCTACTTAGTAGTAATTACATTGGATTTATGTGAGAATGCCCACATCAATTTAGATATATAAACAAATGTAATTAGTCATTTTTTGATAACAATGACATTTTACAATTAAATTTTTTATTTATATTTTTACTTCGTGTAAAGATTAAATTGTTATGAAATTTACAATTTTGACATGATCATTGGGTATGTGCATGGAAATGGGTAACAAAAGTGGGTCAAAGGTGGCCATTTTTTTCTTGAAATCAGTAAAAATTGATCTTGGACAAGAAATTGAATATACCGATGCTCAATATTTGAAAATGTCACATAAAGAAGATTAGTAATTCTCAGATTCTAGTTTTTTAAAATTGCATATCATTCACAAATACTTTTCTCATACAAGTATCAACATGAGACCAATACAAGATCTTTCAAGAACTTATTAGAGACTAGCACAAGCTCTTTATGAGAAAGCACACTATAAATGTCTCATGGAAGACTAAGACTCACTACTTAGAAATCCACTTTATTTAGAAACCATGTCCACATTAAAAGCCAACTATGGAAGACCAAGAGTCACAAATTAGAATTCTACATTAGATGTCCCTATGTGGATTTGAACTTGGGTCTCCACAATGAGAACCCAACATTATAATGTAGTTTCTAAACTACTATTTCTTTTAAAAAATGGTGGATATTAAAAGGGCCAACTACGCAGAGCACACACATTTGTCTTGTTCCTGTTAGAAAAAAATATAACATAGCATCAAGTGTGCTCCCCCTATAATTTTGAATCTTTAAAAATTATTTCACAAATACCTTTAGTGGAAAGATAGCTAACATTACATAGTTTATGCTTCATTTTTATTGTAATTTTTTAATGAATATATAATCTATTACTAATTTTCAAAGTAAAAACATCATAAAAACGGAAAATTGAGCATTCTCCCCCCCCTTAATTTTTAGAAAACTAATCAAAAATAAAAACTTTATTTTTTTAATACGTATAGAATGAAACCTAGAATGTAAAAATGTAATTTTATTCAAATTTGGATGAGTAGATCAATAATGAGACCAAAAAAGCTATACATGGGTTTTCAATGAAAAATGAAGACACTAACCAATGAAATTAATCATGACAACCTTAATGTTATTATTTTTAAAATAAATTACATGGGTAGAAAGGTAATAGAGAGCTTGATCTTGTCATGGAATTTTTATAGTAATATGTAGAAATGTGTAAAGATGATCAAGATCATACTCAACATTTGCTTGTTTTTGTAATTTTTATACAAAACACATATTTGGGTGTGTCACATATAGCTACAAACCATTTGGGTTAGATACCCAAGGCAAATGCAACCCTAAATATTAGAGTTTCCCAAAGCAATTTATAATGCATGCACATTATAGTATAATTTATTCACATTACAAAACACATACAGATTATAATATAACATGCACACATTTTGATTTACATAGAAAAGTAGAGTGATGGTCTAAAAAAAGGCGAATCTTGTGATTTTGGACTCACATACAATCACACAATTCATTAATTTGAGGAATTACAATCATTGTTTGACTAGACTAACTAAATTTTTACTCTTGTATTGATGTAGAAAATTCTAATTGTGTATTTTTTATTTTAATTTGTTATTATCAATCATTGTTTTTATAATTTAAGGAAACTAAATCATTGTTCGACAAAACTAACTAGTTTCTTTGTCTTGCATTGATATAAAACATTCTAATTGCATGCTTTTTGTTTGAATTTAATAAATTGTCAATCATTGTTTTTATTATTCTAACAAATTATATTAAATTGATATAGAATTTAGTATCATGCCAAGGAAATGAGCAAAAACATAACCACTAGATGAGCACGAAGCTAACAATGCAAAGAAAAGAGAACATATGAGAAAACTTCATGAAAATAAAAAAATTTGAAGTTGAAGATATACAATCATTGCTAATTCAATTAGACCCTGAAGAATCCATTGGAACCACAAAAGAGAAGAATTTGGAGAAAGAAAGGAAGCAAATGCAAAATATTCATGTAATTAGGACAATGGACCCTAGAGTTGAAGGTACACCATATTTGCCATCTCAATTTGATATTCTAGTAAATCTTCAAACACTGATTGAATCAATAAATAATGAAATAATTAATGATGATGCAATTTTAAATACAAATTTAGATGTTAGACTAATTGATCATCCCATTGAGAAAACACAAAATTTACCAAATTATGAAGATGAACAAATTTTGTGTAAAGAACAAAATTTATCTAATGAGTCTAGTCTATTAAGAACACCACAAGAAATTTTGTGTACAAAGCCTAAGTTTTTAATTGAAATTGATGAGAACATTCTATTTAAAGAAATGAGTGATAAGATTCCTAAACATCTTGTAGAAGAAGAGCTAATAAAATATGGACAATACTTTTTGAAAACTTAAACAAAATAGAAAGATTTCAATTGTTTATTGAATAGATGAGAAATCTTAAATTTGGACCCACACTGAAGATCTTTGGTCTAACAACATCAAATATTGACAATCAAAAAGATATTGTAAAAATCTAATCAATGCATATCAAATAGTGGGTTTGACCGCACACACCAAAGATTGTAATGCTACATGAAATGTAACTGCAATAACTATAGTAAGTAATTAAACAAAAAAATTTGCTTAATAAGGAAAACAAGTAGAGCACTAAAACTAAATAGAAAAACACTAATGAAATCTATTGGGAGGTGTGAAAGAGTTAAGAACCTGAATAACAATGAACTATGGGCATTCTTTGGTAGACTCCTATGGATAGATAAGGTTGTAGTTGAATCCTTAAAAACCTAATTGATGAATTCTAGAAAAATAATGCAAGAGTATCACTTATTCAAATAAATGTTGTAAAAAGAAGAATTGGTTGTAAACTATCATGAGCTACATCCAAAACATTTTTTAGATTTGACTCAAACACAATTTCTCTCTAAATCTGTAGATAGTTGTCCTCAAAAATAAATTAGTCAAAGGTATTTTGAAATGGTGAAATTTTTTTAAGTTAAAATAAATCACACATCCACTACTTGTTGTTGTAGGGTGAACACATTGAATTTTCTATGTATTATGATGTTTATCAACATATACATGTTACTTTGTATACTAACAATATTTTGCAAGTTTTTACACTAAAAGATCTACCTAGATCAAAAAGATAATTCAGTTCAATATATTTTGTGAAAGAGTAGATGGACAATTGTTTCTTCAGAAATCATGTTTGGATGGAACATGTGATATTTGTGGTGGTTTATGACATTTGAAAAATTGTACACAAAGAATACACATGCAATTGGAAATGAACTAGGAAGATTTTTAAAATATAAGTTAGTGGCATACATATTAAAAGATGGTAAAGAGGCCAAGATTTGTGAATTAGTGGGTGAAGAAATAAGAGTATCAAAATTAATGGCTATCTTTCGAGAGAAGATAGTGTATAAGTAAGAAAGACATTCACATAGAGCTCAATGGTTGGAAATACAATTCAATTAATGTAGGGACACATTTCCTCTTCACACTATCACATTAGATATAGATTTAGCAAAGAATTATACACTACAACCACAAAATAAGGTTTAATTGCAGTACTACAACTCTATTGAAGTTGCATTTTTCCACGTTATTTGCATGTCCAATTCTCTTGTAATGCCTCTGAAGTGAGTTTGAATGGATCCTCAGGACCTTGGACTTCCTTTTCTTCCCTCCAAGCTTCATTTTGGATCTATCTTTTACAATCTTATGCTACCTCTTACAATACCTCTAAAGCATTGAAGCATTCTCAAGCATGATTACATTTTACAACACTCTCTCTTGATCTTTAGCTTTCAAATCTTTTATGTAAATCAACATAGTAGTATTCTATCACTCTTCATGAGGTCTTAAGCACACTACATCTAGTTGGGGTTTCCTTATCACCTTGCTCCTAGTTTTTTAGGCTTCATCTCTTCCCGTTTCAGGTGATAATGTTCTTACCTCCTTTTTTCTTTTCCACTTTGTTTGTAGAAACTATTTAGTGTTATTGGCATTTGTGATTTTTTGCATCCTCTTATCTTCTCACACATATACACTAGTTTATTTCCTTTTGTAGACTTGAGAGAAATATTCATAGTTCTTGTCATTGCTTTTATTTCTAGACACATTTACATTAAGAGCACACACTTCTATATCATATTTTATCTTAGCTACTGATGGAGGATGAATGACTAAAATATGGGCTTGATTGATGCAAAGGATGGGAAGAATTCTCTAAAACTACATGCACCAACATTCTATATGACTCTTCAAGAGGAATCACAAAACCTACCTGTTGATGATTACAATATACAGCCTTCTAGCCCTCCTTCTAGCGCCAAAAAACTGTTGATGATTACAATATACAGCCTTCTAGCCCTCCTTCTAGCGCCAAAAAACTATTGATGATTACAATATACAGTCTTCTAGTCCTCCTTCTAGCACCATAAAACTGTTGATGACTGTTTTGATGCAATCATAACAATAAGTTAAAATTCACATATAATGAACTGAAACTATACTTGAAAGACAAGAAGGAATCATTTGAGATTCAACTAATCCCAAGTCTACAATGGTTCGGTTGGTCAAGTTCAGTTGGTCAATGTGAAGCTGTAATGTTCAAGGGGCCTTACGTAGTTTAGGTTTGTTTTGATGGTTTACTGGACTAAGAATATGCAAAAAAGGTCATAGATTTCAACAAGTATTCTGTTCATTTGCATACAAGTGTTACCGGGCTGCAAGTTTCAGAGGGTTTTCTTGGATTTTTTTGCAGCCTTCTTCTTTATCTATTTATGAAAACTGTCTACTTATAGCTCTGTTATGCATGCTTCTTCAAATTTGAGACAATTTCCTTTGGATTTCATACGTTTTCAGCTAAATATTTCAGATGGGTTGGGAAAAGTTAGAAAGATCTAATCTATACCTCATTTAATCTACCGAAGGATCTAAGTGTTTCTGTTATGCACTATGTAAACACTACAGTAATCTGATCAAATCCACAGTAAAAACCCTAAATGTAAGTTCTGAGCATTTTCACAAACATACATTTAAAATTGCAAGCTCTCAAAGAAGATATTTCAAAACACAAAGAAGGGCAGGAGAACACTCAGAAGATAGATGTAGAACTCCAGATTCTATTGTATTAGAAACGAATAGTCATACATGATTTACAATGTAGGAATGACTCTTAGTTTCATTGATCATACTACAGAGAACTTACAAGCTTTACAGATATAGTAAGGCAGCCAGACATTCCACGCGCACCTTACTGCAGACAAACAGGTGACCTCCTTCTTCTACACTAAACTATGCCCAGAAAGGCTCTACAATTCTGGCAAAATCCTAAAATCCATGTCTGTAAAATATTACAGAGTAGAGAGGCACAATATAAAGACATTCTGATGGTCCTCACTACAGCAAAAACCTAACTAAACCCCTGGTTCAAACCCCTGGTTACAGCAATAAATACAGGTGAACCAGTTCTCAAAAAATATCTCTGAGCAGTGTCAAATCTGGGCGAAATATTGCCCCTTCTGAGAAGTTCCGGCAGCTGGGTAATAACTTCTGTTTGTCTATTGTGATAATACTCCCAGCTGCAACCTTCTTCTTCACTTGAATGGCCTTGACTTTTCGCATTTCATCCTTATCTTCTTGCTCCTGAGATCAGATCTTCTTCCTCCATGAGGTCACTGTGTTGACTTTCCAGCTGCTTCCTCAACTGCAAGCCTGCAAGACAAGACAAGCAATAAGTATTTCATTTATCACATAAGCAGCATGAAATTAAAATAAGCGTTTAAACCCAGGTGACTGTGCAAGATGATGGAAATTGGATCAGAATGCACTCAAAAATGCGTCCAAAATGCGTTCAGACTGCTCAAAATTCATCGGGTCAACCATCGCTGACCGGGAAAATGCCAGAGGTGCCAAAAAAAACACTTTAAAATTCCACCGCCTCATTTCCCGCCCATCGGCATGATCATCGCTATCGGCGTGTCAAAAAACATGTTAGCCGACATTCACTTCATCATCATGATATTCAGGAAATATGATGCTCTCCCTCCTGAAGGTCCAGATGAATGTCATCATGATATTTCGCTTCTGCATATCGGGGAAAAGAACAACATCATCATCATCATCATGTTGAAGAAGAATAGGAGGATATGAATATGATCATGCTACCGAGGAAAGGAAAATGATGGTGACGTCATCATGATATTCGGGCTTCATTGAAATGCTAAGGATGACGTCATCATCATATTCAGTTAAGATCAGGGGATAATTATGATATCGGGTCACCTAAGGAGCATGATCAGGATGATGATGATCATCATCATATTTGGGGCTTCTGTCAAACTTAGAATAAGACATCATCATCATATTTGGGAATCGGATCGTGCTTTGGAAAATATCCTGTTGAAGGAAAAATGTGATGATGATGATCATCAGGATATTTACTTCTTCGTTTATCAGATCAGGATGACGTCATCATGATATTCGGAGCCTTCGTTAAACTTAAAACATGACGTCATCATGATATTTCGCTTCCGGATCATGTTTTGGAAAATATCCTGCCGAAGGGAAAATGTGATGATGATCATCATCAAGATACTTTCAAAAGGTCTTCATCGGCAGGAGGACTTTGCGAAATATCGGGTGAATCAAACAAGATCATGATGATCTTGATGATATGACAGGATAAAAAATATATGATGATGATCCTCCTTATCGAATTATCCAGATGACGTCATCATCATAATTTGTCTTCGGAGCACAAGGATGAGTTAAGGTCATCATGATATTTGCGCTAGGGTGATATTGTAAAATATGATCATGCTGTTGAGGAATGCAATATCGACTTCTTCTGAATAGATAGGGTGATCATCATGATATTCGCCAACCGGAGATCAGGAGGATATGAAGATGATGATCCTCTTAATTGATTTATGATGATGATGTCTCCATTACTTAGCGAATTTCAGCGAATGACCCATGAAAGATCAGGATGATATGAAGTCGTCATCATCATATTTCGAACTTCAGCAAATATCATGATGATGACCTTCCGAAGGATTATAACACGCGCATGCAAATATGCCAAAGGTGGATTTTCTAAGGATGATCAGCATGATATTAAAAATTTAGGCGATGCAAAAATATCATGATGATGCTTGCGATACAAAGACCGCTCGACGGGGGAACTTACCTTGACTTAAAGTTGATGTCATCATCATATTTGGACCTCAGGATATTATCGGGGGGGCGTTTCAAATATGATGATGATGTCCTCATATAGCAAAACCAAGTTTATAACATATGACCTTCCTAAAAAAAATCATGATGCTGCATAATGCGCATAAGGCCATTTGACGGGTAAAGGGCACTACCACCTAAGATTGACGTCCGGATATTGCGACTGCATGATTTTTATCGGGTGATAGACCAAGATCATGATGATCCTGTCAACATGACTTAGGATATAAAAATATGATGATCCTCCTGCGAATATCAGGTTTGACCAAAACTTTGACCGTGCATAACTTTCACATATGGACGAATTTTCAAGTGAAGTAAA
The DNA here is from genome assembly GCA_027924645.1 of Cunninghamia lanceolata. Lineage (NCBI taxonomy): Eukaryota > Viridiplantae > Streptophyta > Pinopsida > Cupressales > Cupressaceae > Cunninghamia > Cunninghamia lanceolata. The sequence goes on along the minus strand of BSBN01000652.1, from coordinate 1,381,265 downwards.
AGGCAAACCTGCATGAAATTTCAAGCTCTTTCTAAATATGAGGTCACAGAAATAAAATATGAACTTTGACAAACTGACCTCATGATGATGACCAACCTTATTCAATATCATGATGATGATGCACCCGACCTTCATTTTTACCAAACCGCCAGAAAGCAGACAAACACAAGCAGAAGCAAAAAAAAGCAAAACATCAGCAGGGGTCCCCATTTTGCTAAGGAGCATAATGGCGCGTGTTGTGAACATCACAACAACTAGCAACCAAAACAAAATAATTAAATTTAGAGTGTTCAAGGAAACTAGATGAAATGAACTCATAACTCCCAACTATCTTTCCTGCAAATTACTATTCAGCTTGAGACTCAAAGTATTCAATAAAGATGCATGAATTTCCATTTTCAGTTTAGTTGTGTGCATGTGATTAATTATCCTCATCTTGAAGATCGGTTGAACAAACCAGTGACTGACATTAGCCTACGTAGGTGAGGATATTCCCTCATAGCCGACCGAATAGAGCCTTGCTGCCAGCGAGCGTCTATAGCCCCGGCAAGGTTATCGTTACAATTCTCCTAAGTAGAGCCCCACTGCCAGTGAGCGTCCATAGCCCCGGTAGAGTTACTTAGATGGCTTAATCTAGATTTTCAGTATAATCCGCTTTATTTATTTATTTATTTATTTTTTTGTTTTCTAATTTTGAAAGATTTCATAAGATATAGCAATTTGTAACTTCATGATGCAAGGAGTGGGCACTTGCTGAAATTAAGCTGAGAATTGTAATGGTAGCAAGGGTGACCTCTGATTTTTCACCTAATATCTACACTGGTAGGTTCAACAAACCCAAGGATTTTAGGTGTGTCATCGTGGGAAACCTACTTCGAATTCTCAATCACATTTATTGAATACAAAACTTCAGAAGATGAACAACTCTCTACATTCATGACAGTGATAGGTTATGTGTAAATTGCAAATGGTTAACCTGAATATGCTAAATTATATACTGTTTTGAATGGTTGCTAGTTTTGCTCCTTAATACTCTACAGTAAAATAAAGATCCCTGCTGAGGAGACAACAAACAAACCAAACAAACAGGCTGTACAACAACACAACAAAAGAAAAAAACTGTACAAACAGAAAGGAACTATACAAACAGCTAACCTAAAAAGAAAACAGCAAAAGAAGAACACAAAAACAAAACAACTACTCTACCAGACTATATACAAGCCTCTACAAGGCAATTAGAAACCCAGGAAAAAGACCCAAAAACACCCCTACTTGCATATTTCTTTAGGTTGTGCAGGAGTAACAGGGTATTAGTTATGGTCCTCATCATAGCAGATTTATCTTTGAATTCTGAAAAAAAATCTGGTATTCTAGATTCATTGTGTTTATCAGAATAGCTCTTAATAAGTAACTGAGGCAGCTCATCAGGTTTATGATTAATCCATAAGCATGTCCTATCTATTGAATTTCCATAATCAAAATAGCATTTATCATTGTTTACTAGGGAAAGGAAAGAGACAACCTGATGTGCCTTTAGCTCTGTGGAACACACTTGTTTATTAATAGCTGGCTTTTCATTTAGCTCTGCATTTTCATTGCCCAGCTCTATGTCTAGTCCTTTTTCAAGTTGAAAGAGGAATGACTCTAGATGTATCATTTCTTCATCTTCATCCAGCTTTGTTCCTTCATTCTGGATGTTCAGTTTATCCTCAAATTCAGCAAACCTCTCAATGTTCTCATTAGTTCCCTGCACATCAGCACTTAAGTAAGTATCTTCATCATCATAATCTGACATACAGAAAGTAATCATTTCTAAATCACTTGAGAGTAAAGGTGGGACAACATCTTTTGATTGACAAGAATACTCCCCTGTTTTATTTTCATCATGGCATGGGGGTGATGTCTGATTGTGTACGGCAGCTCCATGATCCTCTGTATCCTCTTTTTTCAAGAATTGTTCATCAGATGATTCATATTTGTCATTTAGTGAAGAGTCTAATCTTATTGACCTGCAACAATCTTGATTTTGATCATTTAATTCAAAGAAGTCAGTTGTAACACTAGGATTTACTTTCTTTTCTATGACTTCCTTAGTTTCTACAGTAGGGATCTTATGAATTTTAGTGCATTTTAATTCTGCCAATGCTTGTTTACACTTCTTTGCCAAATCATGTTCGTTAAAACTTTTCAGATCAGACCCAGAGGTTCCTTCTTGACAAATATTCCTTAGTAATTCCATATATTTATCAAATGTATCAAGATGAACCTCACTTTCCTTTTCCTTTTCATTAAATCCTTTATCTAGAAAAGGGACATGAGCTGTGATTTCTTCTCTGCATTTTTTAGGATATTTATACTTTTCACTAACCTTAATCACAGCCGGATCCTGACGAAAAGACAGATTTTTTTTCTTACCATCACATGATTCCTGCCAAGAGATCTTATTACCCTTTATTCCTAGCATTGGTTCCATCTTTGTATCCTCTGCACATTTAATGACCGTTGATGCTGCATCCTTCTGTCGCTCAATAATCTCCTCATTTCCCTGCCAACTTTCAGCCTTATACACATCTGAGAGAGAGATTAGTCCTTTCAAATGTAAATCTAATCTTGTAAGGAAAGCTAGACAATTAAGCTCACCATGCTCTACGGACTTATGTATCCTACACCTTCCAAATAAACCATAGCTATATAAATTTTTGGGATAAAGCTGGTTATTCAAAGCTTTCTGAAATCAAGGAATGTCAACTTAAAAACTGTCCCTATATGAGTCCATTGAAAATGGGACCTTTTTTCAACGTTTTAGGCCTTTGAAATTTTATGAGATCTAACATATCTCAGAATATAACATTTAAAACTCAAAATTTTAACCCTAAACCAAATCAGGCCCTCCTTCTAGCGCCAAAAAACTGTTGATGATTACAATATACAACCTTCTAGCCCTCCTTCTAGCACCAAAAAAACTGTTGATGATTACAATATACAGCCTTCTAGCCCTCCTTCTAGCGCCAAAAAACTGTTGATGATTACAATATACAGTCTTCTAGCCCTCCTTCTAGCGCCAGAAAACTGTTGATGACTGTTTTGATGCAATCATAACAATAAGTTAAAATTCACATATAATGAACTGAAACTATACTTGAAAGACAAGAAGGAATCATTTGAGATTCAACTAATCCCAAGTCTACAATGGTTCGGTTGGTCAAGTTCAGTTGGTCAATGTGAAGCTGTAATGTTCAAGGGGCCTTACGTAGTTTAGGTTTGTTTTGATGGTTTACTGGACTAAGAATATGCAAAAAAGGTCATAGATTTCAACAAGTATTCTGTTCATTTGCATACAAGTGTTACCGGGCTGCAAGTTTCAGAGGGTTTTCTTGGATTTTTTTGCAGCCTTCTTCTTTATCTATTTATGAAAACTGTCTACTTATAGCTCTGTTATGCATGCTTCTTCAAATTTGAGACAATTTCCTTTGGATTTCATACGTTTTCAGCTAAATATTTCAGATGGGTTGGGAAAAGTTAGAAAGATCTAATCTATACCTCATTTAATCTACCGAAGGATCTAAGTGTTTCTGTTATGCACTATGTAAACACTACAGTAATCTGATCAAATCCACAGTAAAAACCCTAAATGTAAGTTCTGAGCATTTTCACAAACATACATTTAAAATTGCAAGCTCTCAAAGAAGATATTTCAAAACACAAAGAAGGGCAGGAGAACACTCAGAAGATAGATGCAGAACTCCAGATTCTATTGTATTAGAAACGAATAGTCATACATGATTTACAATGTAGGAATGACTCTTAGTTTCATTGATCATACTACAGAGAACTTACAAGCTTTACAGATACAGTAAGGCAGCCAGACATTCCACGCGCACCTTACTGCAGACAAACAGGTGACCTCCTTCTTCTACACTAAACTATGCCCAGAAAGGCTCTACAATTCTGGCAAAATCCTAAAATCCCTGTGTGTAAAATATTACAGAGTAGAGAGGCACAATATAAAGACATTCTGATGGTCCTCACTACAGCAAAAACCTAACTAAACCCCTGGTTCAAACCCTGGTTACAGCAATAAATACAGGTGAACCAGTTCTCAAAAAATATCTCTGAGCAGTGTCAAATCTGGGTGAAATATTGCCCCTTCTGAGAAGTTCTGGCAGCTGGGTAATAACTTCTGTTTGTCTATTGTGATAATACTCCCAGCTGCAACCTTCTTCTTCACTTGAATGGCCTTGACTTTTCGCATTTCATCCTTATCTTCTTTCTCCTGAGATCAGATCTTCTTCCTCCATGAGGTCACTGTGTTGACTTTCCAGCTGCTTCCTCAATTGCAAGCCTGCAAGACAAGACAAGCAATAAGTATTTCATTTATCACATAAGCAGCATGAAATTAAAATAAGCATTTAAACCCAGGTGACTGCGCAAGATGGTGGAAATCGGATCAGAATGCACTCAAAAACGTGTCCAAAATGCGTTCAGACTGCTCAAAATTCATCGGGTCAACCATCGCTGACCGGGAAAATGCCAGAGGCGCCAAAAAAAACACTTTAAAATTCTACCGCCTCATTTCCCGCCCATCGGCATGATCATCGCTATCAGCGTGTCAAAAAACATGTTAGCCGACATTCACTTCATCATCATGATATTTAGGAAATATGATGCTCCCCCTCCTGAAGGTCCAGATGAATGTCATCATGATATTTCGCTTCTGCATATCGGGGAAAAGAACAACATCATCATCATCATCATGTTGAAGAAGAATAGGAGGATATGAATATGATCATGCTGCCGAGGAAAGGAAAATGATGGTGACGTCATCATGATATTCGGGCTTCATTGAAATGCTAAGGATGATGTCATCATCATATTCAGTTAAGATCAGGGGATAATTATGATATCGGGTCACCTAAGGAGCATGATCAGGATGATGATGATCATACGACCCCTTTTTGCGGCCAAGGTAACCCTCTCGAAAGATCAGGATGATGATGATCATCATCATATTTGGGGCTTCTATTAAACTTAGAATAAGACGTCATCATCATATTTGGGAATCGAATCGTGCTTTGGAAAATATCCTGTTGAAGGAAAAATGTGATGATGATGATCATCAGGATATTTACTTCTTCGTTTATCAGATCGGGATGACGTCATCATGATATTCGGAGCCTTCGTTAAACTTAAAACATGACGTCATCATGATATTTCGCTTCCGGATCATGTTTTGGAAAATATCCTGCCGAAGGGAAAATGTGATGATGATGATCATCAGGATACTTTCAAAAGGTCTTACTTCATCGGCAGGAGGACTTTGCGAAATATCAGGTGAATCAAACAAGATCATGATGATCTTGACGATATGATAGGATAAAAAATATATGATGATGATCCTCCTTATCGAATTATCCAAATGACGTCATCATCATAATTTGTCTTCGGAGCACAAGGATGAGTTAAGGTCATCATGATATTTGCGCTAGGGTGATATTGTAAAATATGATCATGCTGTTGAGGAATGCAATATCGACTTCTTCTGAATAGATAGGGTGATCATCATGATATTCGCCAACCGGAGATCAGGAGGATATGAAGATGATGATCCTCTTAATCGATTTATGATGATGATGTCTCCATTACTTAGCGAATTTCAGCGAATGACCCGTGAAAGATCAGGATGATATGAAGTCGTCATCATCATATTTCAAACTTCAGCAAATATCATGATGATGACCTTCCGAAGGATTATAACACGCGCACGCAAATATGCCGAAGGTGGATTTTCTAAGGATGATCAGCATGATATTAAAAATTTAGGCGATGCAAAAATATCATGATGATGCTCGCGATACAAAGACCGCTCGACGGGGGAACTTACCTTGACTTAAAGTTGATGTCATCATCATATTTGGACCTCAGGATATTATCGGGGGGGCATTTCAAATATGATGATGATGTCCTCATACAGCAAAACCAAGTTTATAACATATGACCTTCCTAAAAAAAATCATGATGCTGCATAATGCGCATAAGGCCATTTGACGGGTAAAGGGCACTACCACCTAAGATTGACGTCCGGATATTGCGACTGCATGATTTTTATCGGGTGATAGACCAAGATCATGATGATCCTAACAACATGACTTAGGATATAAAAATATGATGATCCTCCTGCGAATATCAGGTTTGACCAAAACTTTGACCGTGCATAACTTTCACATATGGACGAATTTTCAAGTGAAGTAAAAGGCAAACCTGCATGAAATTTCAAGCTCTTTATAAATATGAGGTCATAGAAATAAAATATGAACTTTGACAAACTGACCTCATGATGATGACCAACCTTATTCAATATCATGATGATGATGCACCCGACCTTCATTTTTACCAAACCGCCAGAAAGCAGACAAACACAAGCAGAAGCAAAAAAAAGCAAAACATCAGCAGGGGTCCCCATTTTGCTAAGGAGCATAATGGGGTGTGTTGTGAACATCACAACACTACCCAATTTGCAATCTTGTCTTCTAGCCCTTAAACACTCAAATGAGACCTAATGGGTACTTAATATAACCAAACTAATTCTTGATGGCATAAATGGATTCCACAACACTTATCAGGTCCTATGGGGTCTTGGAAACCCTACACTTCTCAGAAAAGATTTTAAAAAAAGTTGAATTTGCACTAAACCCTAGTTGTTCTTGGTTTCTAGGTCAGTTTTAGCAGGTTTTTGGAAGGAGCAGTCCTTTATATCTCACACAAACCATTGAATTAGGACCTAAAACTTTGCAATCATTTAGAGGCCCATAAAATAGAGGTTCACACAAAAAATCAAAATTTTCCACCATACGGATTTGAAGAAATGATTTTTTTTGTATTTTGGGAAACCCTAGTTTCTGAACAGAGCAACGAGCACTATTTTGATCATAACTTGAGAAAAACTTAATGAAATCACCTTAAACATATTGTATTTGAACCTTAGGACATGCCACTATCATCCCACACCAACACAGACCTAAAACTTGACCATACAGGGCCATAGAAGACTATTTTCTCACTTTTTTTTGTAGAAAATGTTAAAATTACCATGAGTATTTTAGCTCTAATTTGCTCCAAACACCATATACTTTAATGAAACCAATTTCATTTGAACCTGAAAATAAAATTCTATCATTTAATCTACTTAAATACCTATTCCTATGCCATACAAAACTATACAAGGTTGTTTTTGGACTATAAATGCAGAAATTGCAAAGAAAAAGGTGAAGAAACAAGGTGTTTTCATCAAAAAGCTCCTTCAACCATTTCTTGGAGCATTCTCCTTTATTGTTTTAATGTGAATAATAATCAAGAAGCATTACCACCAAATTTACATTGTTTTTCCATTAAAACCTAATGTCTAATGTCCTTTTCCATAAAAAACCCTAAAGACTATATCACTAAATTTGACAATTATGCCCTTTTTGTGCAACCTTTAACATTATACCATACCTAGGCTAGAAAACATTACAAAAGATTATATATATGGTTTTCTAAGACATTTTTTGATCTTCTCTAGACATACAACTAGGACTCACAGAACAAAATAGTCCTTAAAACATGAACTAGGTCTCTTGGATATTCAAGAACAACATTCAGGTGATGCTCCTACATCATACTCCCCAGGGAAAAGAGATTTTAGTTCCATCTCAAATGTTGGTCTACTTTTCTTTCTCTTCTTCCAATTGTACTACATGCTTAGCTATTCCCTGACCCCCTCTTGATCCTCTCCATGCTTGGCTTGATCCACTCCATGTTTCTTGATCTTCAAGCTTTTGTTTCATGCTTGCTTTTTGTACCTCCTCCTGATGATCTTCTTCTCAACTGTAACACTCCAAAATTCTATTTCTCCTTCATATGCCTCATTACTGCTATCCATTTCTTCATCCTTTTCATTCTCTCCTTGGTCTACACCTATACAAGCATTATCATCAACATGCATTAGAAAAGAACCATGAGGCCAATTTGCATCTTCACTAGCTCCATGTGCTTGTTTTCTTGTATCTTCCTTCACTCTCCTACTTGTATGCATACCTTCATTAGCAATCTTCTCCTTCCACTCTTATTCTATCTCAAAAACTTGTGCACACAAATCATCTTTAAGTACCTCACGATGTACCTCTGCTACAATTTGTTTCCTTTCTTTCTCATTTAGCAACTCTTTTCTATCCAAACTTTGTTCACCTTCACCTTCCAAGACATCTATCCTAGTGCAGGAGCACCAAGAGATTCAAGGAGATTTATGTGAATTTTGTCTTGTTGTTCATGTTGTAATAAGGTCCTTGAGATCATGTTGTAATAAGGTCCTTGAGACCATTCTTATCCATCTCATTTCATCTTAGCATATAGGATAGTCTTAGCATTTCAGACAGTCTTGTCTTGTAATTGAGGACAATTATGATAGTCTTGTGAACAATAATAGTATGATGATGTGTTGTAGGCCTTGTCAAAGGCTCTTTCTCTTCTAACAAGGAGTTTTGAACATTTGGTTACACTCCTTAATCATGTAAACACACATATAGTTGCAGATAAAGACAAAAGAAGGCAGTTCGGTGCTTGCAGGGCAGTTTGTGGCCTCCCACAGATCCAAACTGCCTCTCCATTCAGTTTTATGGTAGAACATATGTTGAATAGGAATTTGGACACATTTATTGCATTGTAGAATGAAGTTTGGAAGAGAAATAATCAAGAAATCTTAGTTTTCTGCCCATTTTCGTGTGTAGTTTGTTGTTCTAAGTCGTACCCTGTTCCTGTACGAACAAATTATAGAAAGACATGGTGTTGGCAAGTTATTAGGGTTAGTCAAGATTCTAATGCACCTTGTTTGAGTTCTTGAAACATTTGTATAGCATAGATATTGGTATCTTTCTGAAACCAGTCTGATAAACCCTACTTTAGGGTTTTGACAGCAAATTGTATGTTTCTTCCCATTCCACTAATGTAAGACCGTCTAGATCAGTGGAATGGACTTCCTTGAGTTTGTTTCAATGTATTATGTGAGATTCTTGGGTAGAGCAATGGATTTGATGAAGTCTATTTGAAGAGACCTAGCAAACCCATGTGCTAGGTGCATCCTAAGGGGAACAACATAGTCTAGTTTTTCCATAGTCAACTATGAGGCCTTAAAACCCATGAAATCCTTAGTTTTTCCATGTCATTGAGGTGTTCAAGTAGGTAAGAAAGTACTGTGACTCCATTACATGGTACTTTCTTTGTATTTTTTGGCTAATTGGGGCTCTTTGTAGTAGGATAGCCTTATTGAAAGTGGCAAATGTTACAAAAAAACCCATAGTGAGTCTTTGACATGTTGTAAGGCATCCTAAAGGATATCTCAAACAAGGATGTTCATGCCTTGAAAGTGTCTAAATTGAAAGAAATCCTTTGTCAGACCCTAAAACAGGGCTACAAGGATTAGGACAGCAAATGTGGGAAGTGTGTTTCTAATGAAGTCAAGACTTGTTGGTTTGTTTGGGGGTGTTGCCCAAGCTATGAAATGTCCCTCTAGATCCCTTCCTTGAGAGGATTAGGTGTTTAGTGTCATGTTCCATATGTGCTCTTTGATATGAACTTGTAAACATTGTCTCTCATAAAAATAGTCCTCCTTTATTGGATACTTTGTCACCTATCAAAGTTGTGTTGATCTCCATTGGCCTCTGCATCATAGTGGTATCAGATCCATAAAAGTTCTATCAGTTGGTTGTGTGTAAGACCTAGTATATGTTAGCAAAGGAAAGTGAAGGAGAGGCTAGCAACATGCCTTCAAAAGGGATGACCACTGAGGTGGTTAAGAAGTTCAAAGAGATGGAAGAGAAGGTTAAGAGTGGAGTTAGGGAAGAACTCCAAGCTGAGCTGAAGGCACTGAGGATAGGGAAGAGGATAGATGAAGGTTCTGATGAAGAGGAACAAAAAGATGAGGAAGAAGAAGAAAATCAACAAGAGGTAGAGATACCTGCAGATCAGAAACATTTCCTTGAAGCCATCAAGGCAATTGGCAAAGATTCTTCAGAGGCTCGGATGGAGATTCCAATGTTTAGTGGTAAGATGAATGCTGATGAAGTTATGGAGTGGATTGAGGCCTTGAATAATTATTTTGAGTACAAAGAAGTTCTTGAGAACAAGAGGGTGAAGTTCACAAAAACTAAACTCAAGGGTGCTGCCCTTACATGGTGGAATTACACCCAAGATGAGAGGGTGAAGAGTGGGAAGAGTATGAACTCTTCATGGAGCAGAATGTTGGAGACGATTAAGTCCCAATTCCTTCCATCAGACTATGAGGTGCAGATCTACAAGAAGATGCAAAATCTCAAACAAAGAGATTTGGATGTGGCCACTTACACCGAGGAGTTTCACAAGTTATCTCTTCATTGTGGACATGTGGAGGATGAAAAAGGTAAAGTAGCAAGGTACCTAAATGGTTTGAAGTTTAGTATACAAGATAAAATTAGTATTTTAACCCCTGAGACCATGGACAAATGCTTTCAAATGGCATTGAGGGCTAAAGAGAAGTTGAAGAGGAAAGGTGAGCAGCAAAATAGAGGTAGAGGGGGCAGAAATTTCAGAGGTAGGGAAAGTTTTGGAGGTAGAAATCAGTTTCAAAGATGTCAAGGGGAGTCTAGTTCCCAAGAACAAAGTGGAGAATTAGGTTCAAGAGGAGGCTTTAGAGGAAGGAGACCCAATGGAAGGGGTAGATTCGGTGGATCAGCTAGAGGTCCTAGTGTCTTCATAGGGAGATGTTTCAATTGCAACCAAGTGGGACACCTAGCCTTCAAATGTCTTGAGAAGCAAGCCTCAAGCTCTCATGGAGAAGAGAGAAGGAACCAGTTGATTGAAGAGGAAGATTACCAAAGTGTTAACTCTCCAATTGGAAGTGCAGCCCCAATCCATGATGGAGAAAACTTGATGATGAGGAGAACCATGTTGAAGGTGCCTCAAACATAAGAACCCCCTAAGAGGAAGACATTGTTTAGGACAACATGCAAGGCCTATGGTAAGATATGCAAGGTAATTGTTGATTCAGGCTCAACTGAAAATTTGGTTTCTATTGAAATGGTAGACAAGATGAAATTGAAAAGACTTCCTCATGTTAGTCCTTATAAAGTGTCATGGTTGAATAAGGGGCAACAAGTCTTGGTAGATGAACAAAATTGGGTAGAGTTTGAGATAGGGGAATATAAGGACAAGATTTTGTGTGATATAATCCCCATGGATGCTTTTCATTTGCTGTTAGGATGTCCATGGCAATATGATGTTCAAGCCCAACATAATGGGAAGTCAAACTCTTTTTTCATAACCAAGAATGGTAGGAAGTATAAAATGGATCCTTTGCCAGATGAGAATGTGGAGAAGAATGTAGGGTCAAGTGTCATGTTGGTGAGTGGTAAAGAGATTCTTAACACCCTTAAGGAGGAAGGAACCCAAGGGTATGCTCTGATTTTAAAGCCTAAAAAAAGTCCTAATTTGCATGGTCCAAGTGAGGAAGAGGTTCCCAAGGAGGTGCAGTAATTGTTAGAGAAATACAAGGGCATCATGGTAGAGGAGATGCCTAATAAATTGCCACCTATTAGGGACATAAGCCATTAGATTGACTTCATACTAGGGTCTACTTTACCAAACAAAGCATCCTACAAGATGACGCCTTCTCAAAATGAAGAGATTGCCAAGCAAGTGCAAGAATTATTGGATAAGGGTTTGGTGAGAAAGAGTCTTAGCCCATGTGTTGTCCCAATAGTCCTAGCCCCTTAAAAAGATGATAAATGGAGACTATGTATGAATTCTAGGGCTATTAACAAGATCACCATAAGATATAGATTCCCTATGCCAAGGATTAAGGATTTAATGGAATATTTGGGAGGGGCTAGATACTTTTCCAAGATTGATCTTAAGAGTGGGTATCATCAAATTAGGATAAAGCAAGGGGATGAATGGAAGACAACCTTCAAAACAAATGAGGGTCTTTATGAGTGGTTGGTCATGCCATTTGGCCTATCCAATGCCCCAAGTACGTTTATGTGCCTTATGAATGAGGTGTTGCAAAATTTCATTGGCAAATTTGTTGTGGTGTACCTTGATGACATTCGTGTTTTCAGCAGGACCAAGGAAGAATATTTGCAGCATTTGGATTAGGTTTTGAAGAAGTTGCATGATGAGAAATTGATGATGAACATGGAGAAGAGTGTCTTTATGAAGGAAGAACTCACCTATCTTGGTTTTGTCATCTCCCAAGGTAATTTGAAGATGGATCCAGCAAAGGTAGAGGCTATTTTGTCATGGCCAACCCCTAAAATAGCAGGTGATGTAAAAAGTTTTCATGGTTTGGAAACATTCTATAGGAAGTTTATAAGGGGTTTTAGTCATATTTGTGCACCTATTTTGGATACCATTAAAGGGGGGTAGAAATGTAATTTTCTTGGACAAAGGAAGCCAATGATTCTTTTGAAACTTTGAAACAAAAGGTAGCACAACAGCCCATTCTTGTTTTGCCTGATTGTAATAAGTTGTTTGTGGTGGAATGTGATGCTAGTAACCTTTCTATAGGGGCTATTTTGAGTTAGGAGGGCAGACCAGTTGCCTTCTTTAGTGAAAAACTAAACGATGCTAAGAGAATGTATTCTACTTATGACTTGGAGTTGTATGCCATGGTGCAAGCCTTGAAGAAATGGAGGCACTACCTCTTGCCTAAAGAATTCATTGTTTATACTAACAACCATGCACTTAGTTTTCTGAATGCATAGGAGAAACTTAGTCACATGCATATGAAATGGGCTGAACAACTCCAAGCATACACCTTTTCCATCAAACACAAGAAGGGGCAGGCCAATAAAGTAGTAGATGCATTGAGTAGAAGGGTGTGTATGGTGCAAGAAATTCAGTTACAAAGTGTGGGGATTGATGCTCTCAAACATATGTACAAATATGATAAAGATTTCAAGAAAGTATATGAAGTTTGCTCTTAATTTTTGGATGCATATCATTCTAATTTTTCTGTGTTTTTATTACAGCAGGGGTTGTTGTTCAAAGGCAGCCAATTATGTGTTCCTAGGTGTTCTATGAGGGAGAACATCATAAAGGAAAAGCATTGCGGTGGTCTAGGAGGTCACTTTGGACTAGACAAAACATTGGATTAGGTGAAAAGATTTTATTTTTTGGCCAAAAATGCAATCAGACATCAGAAAATTTGTTGAGGGTTGTAGTATTTGTCAAAGAGCAAAAGGTACTTCATCTAATACTAGTCTATATCAACCACTTCCTATTCCTAATAGGCCATGGGAGAATATCAGTATGGATTTTGTCTTGGGTCTTCCTAGGACTCAAAGAGGTTTTGATAGAATATTTGTTGTGGTGGATAGGTTCAGTAAGATGGCTCATTTCTTTCCATGTAAATGCACTAATGATGCTTCACACATTGCTGGTTTGTTCTTCAAAGAAATTGTTAGAATCCATGGTTTGCCTCTTAACATTGTGACTGACAAGGATCCAAAGTTTCTGGGCCACTTTTGGCATACCTTGTGGAAGAAGTTGGGAACTTAATTGTCATTCACTTCATCCTATCACCCTCAGACTAATGGCCAAACTGAGGTGGTGAATAGGTCATTGGGAAATCTTCTTAGATTTCTTACAAAGAAGCATGGAGAAGCATGGGAGATGGTCATCTCTCAAGTTGAATTTTCTTACAATGACTCCACCAATAGAAGCACAGGAAGGAGTCCATTTCAGATTGTCTATGGGACTCACCCAAGAGGCATTCTTGAATTGAGGGATCTACATGGTTTGGAGAGGAAGAGTGCTCAAGGTGAAGACTTTGCATTAGCCATTAAGGACATCCATGATAATGTAAGAGAAACTCTCCAAAGGAAAAATGAGAAATACAAGGAGAAATCCAGTGAGAAAAGGAGAGATGTGCAATACAAGGTTAGGGATTTGGTCATGGAATAGTTGGAGAAGGAAAGACTTCCAAATGGGCGGCCAACCAAACTCCTCATGAAGAAGATAGCTCCTTGCCAGATTGTGCACAAATTTGGCCCTAATGCCTATGAGATTAAGCTTCCTCAAGGCTTGGCCATATCTCCTATCTTTAATGTCTCAGATTTGTTTCCTTATAGGGGTGATGATGATGTAGATTTAGAGGCAGATGTGACAGCAGTAGGAAATGAGGAATGGGTTAAGGGTCTCCCACCCAATCAACCCTTGAAATTGGAATGCATCTTGGACACCAAGGTCTTGAAGAGGACTAGAAGGAGGACTTACAAGGAGTACCTTGTCAAATGGAGTGGCCTACCTATTAAAGATGCCACTTGGATGAGTGAAGAGGACATTATCAAACATGGTACTACTATTGTTGATCTGATTTCTCAAGGGACTTGAGTTCTTTTCCACCCCAGGGAGTATGGTGCAGGAGCACCAAGAGATTCAAAGAGATTCATGTGAATTTTTTCTTGTTGTTCATGTTGTAATAAGGTCCTTGAGACCATTCTTATCCATCTCATTTCATCTTAGCATATAGGACAGTCTTAGCATTTAGGACAGTCTTGTCTTGCAATTGAGGATAGTTATGGTAGTCTTGTGAACAATCATAGTATGATGATGTCTTGTAGGCCTTGTCAAAGGTTCTTTCTCTTCTAACAAGGAGTTTTGAACATTTGGTTACACTCCTTAATCATGTAAACACACATATAGTTGCAGATAGAGACAAAAGAAGGCAGTTTGGTGGTTGTAGGGCAGTTTGTGGCTTCCCATAGATCCAAACTGCCTCTCCATTCAATTGTATGGTCAAGAATATGTTGAATAGGACTTTACACACATTGATTGTATTGTAGAATGAAGTTTGGAAGAGAAATAGATAAGAAATCTTAGTTTTATGCCCATTTTCCTGTGTAGTTCGTTGTTCTAAGCCGTACCCTATTCCTATACGGATGAATTACAGAAAGACATGGTGCTGGCAAGTTGGTAGGGTAAGTTAAAATTCTAATGCACCTTGTTTGAGTTCTTGAAACATTTGTATAGCATAGATATTGGCATCTTTATGAAACCGGTTTGATAAACCCTACTTTATGGTTTTGATAGCAAATTATATATTTCTTCCCATTCCACTGATGTAAGACCATCTAGATCAGTGGAATGGACTGCCTTGAGTTTGGTTGAATGTATTATGTGAGATTCTTGGGCAGAGCAGTGGATTTGATGAAGTTTATTTGAAGAGACCTAGCAAACCCATGTGTTAGGTGCATCCTAAGGGGAACAACATAGTCCAATTTTTCCATAGTCGACTGTGAGGCCTTAAAACCCATGAAATACTTAGTTTTCCATGTCATTGAGGGGCTCAAGTAGGTCAAAAAGTACTATGACTCCATTACATGGTACTTGCTTTGTATTTTTTGTCTAATTGGGGCTCTTTGTAGTAGGACAACCTTATTGAAAGTGGCACATGTTGCAAAACAACCCATAGTGAGTCTTTGACATGTTGTAAGACATCCTAAAGGGTATCTCAAACAAGGATGTTCCTACCTTGAAAGTGTCTAAACTGCAAGAAATCCTCTGTCAGACCCTAAAACAGGGCTACAACGATTAGGACAACAAATGTGGGAAGTGTGTTTCCAAAGAAGTCAAGACTTGTTGGTTGGTTTGGGGGTGTTCTCCAAGGTGTTAAATATCCCTCTAGATCCCTTCCTTGAGAGGATTAGGTGTTTAGTGCCATGTTCCATATGTGCTCTTTGATATGAACTTGTAAACATTGTCTCTCATAAAAATAGTCCTACCTTATTAGATACTTTGTCACCTATCAAAGTTGTGTTGATCTCCATTGGCCTCTGCATCATATCCTTTTCTTTCTTCTTTTTTGAACAATCACCTTTATAGGCCACTTCACCTTCTTTCTCATTGGCCAATACCGAACATTTCCTTGGTATTCTTCCTCAAGACACTGCTACGCTATAATCTTAATACTGCTTTTCAACTTTGCCATTTCTCTATTGAACTCTGCAACTTCACTTATCCTTTTGTCATTCATCTTTCTCTTCCTTTGGAGGATTTCTTCCTTATCTTTCTATTGCACCTTCTTGTCTTTGTGGTACCTCACCATAGGCTTCTTTCTTTTCCTCTGGCCTAGACTTTTGGTACTTCAATACCTTCACACACAACCTCATACAAAATCTTGTTAACTTGGACAACTTTCACTACCAGATCTTTCTGGGATTTGATACCAAAAATGATGTAGAGGATGGGAAGAATGCCCTAAAACCACCTGCAACAAGATTCTCTATGATTATTCGAGAGGAATCACAAAACCTACCCTATTTGCAATCTTGTCTTCTAGCCCTTAAACCCTTAAATGAGACCTACTAGGTACTTAATATAACCAAACTAATTCTTGATGGCATAAATGGATTCCAAAACACTTATCAGGTCTTATGGGGCCTTTGGAAACCCACACTTCTTAGAAAAGATTCAAAAAAAATTGAGTTTGCACTAAACCATAGTTGTTCTAGGTTTCTAGGTCAGTTTTAGCAGGTTTTTGAAAGGAAATGTCCTTAATATATCACACAAACCATTGACTTGGGACCTAAAACTTTGTAATCATTTAGAGACCCATAAAATAGAGGTTCACACCAAAAATCAGATTTTTCCATTGTACAGATTTGAAGAAATGAAATTTTTTTGTGTTTTGGTAAACCCTAGTTTCTGAACAGAGCAATGAGCACTATTTTGATCATAACTTGAGAAAAACTCAATTAAATCACCTCAAACAAAGTACATTTAAACCTTAAGACATGCCATTATCATCCCACACAAACATAGACCTGAAATTTAAAAGTACAGTGCCATATAACACTGTTTTCTTATTTTTTTTGTAGAAAATGTCAAAATTGTCATGAGTATTTTAGCTCTAATTTGCTCTAAACACCATAAAATTTAATGAAACCAATTGCATTTGAACTTGCAATAAAAAATATATCATTTAATCTATTCATAGCCTTGGTATTGTGCTGTACAAAATCATACAAGGTTGTTTTCAAACTCTAAATGTACAAATTGTCAAGAAAAAGGTGAAGAAATAGGGTGTTTTAATCAAAAAGCTCCTTCAACTATTTCCTGGAGCATTCTCTTTCATTGTTTCGATGTGAATAATAATCAAGAAGCATTACCACTGAATTTACATTTCTTTTCCATTAAAACCTAATACCTAATGTCCTCTTTCCATAAAAAATCATGAAGAGTACATGACTAAATTTGTCAATTATGCCCTTTTTGTGTAACTTTTAACCCTATATGACACCTAGGCTAGAAAACATTATAGAAGATTATATATATGGTTTTCTAAGACCATTTTTTGATCTTTTCTTGACATGCAACCATTGAAATGAACTAGACAACTTAGAGGGAGGTGAGTTAGTTGTCACAAAACTTAAACAATTTTGCACCTTAAATCATTAAACACTTATCCACTATTTGTTATGATCAAGTCATGAAAGCATAAACACAAAAACATAAACACAATTGCAAGATCATACACAAGTGACACCAAAATTTTATGTAGAAAACTCTGTTAAGGGAAAAACCACGGTGGATGTTAGTCCACAAGATATATAAGTTATAACAATACTAAAAATCAAAGGCTCACTGCCAAATGGGCTCACTACCCAGAAAAAGGCTCACTGCCAAGGGGTGGTTCATTGCCAAAGGGTGCCTCACTACCAAGGGTTTTGAACTGAGATGTTAGCATATACTCCATGCCTGAATTCAGTTCCATTGAAGCATAATACTCTTCTGTTCTACTCTGCCTTTTCTCTTCTTTAATTATCTTCACATTTTTCTCACAAGGACACCTTTTCCTCGAATCAATTGCAAGTATTTATACATTACATCAACCTTGGAATGATCATCAAGGTCAGTATTACAATCAACAACCGTTTGAACAATCTCAAAGCTCGGCATTACAAACATACATAAAATAGGTTTGGGCCTAATATAAAATTAGCTAAGGAAATGTACTAAAGATGTATGCGGATCACTCCGTGCCTTAGATAGGACTCAAACACAATCTTCCATACCATGCCATGCTTCTACAATCTTAAATATATCTCTACAATCACTGGAATTAACCAAGTCAGCTAGGATTGGTTACACTCTACGTTATCTAGTAATAAAATTCCTTAGTGCAGACCCATGTAAATGCAAGAACATCATCAAGAGGCATCCACAAGCACGTTGTAATCACTAGGAGTAGCCGTACAAACTCTAACCTCTTTATCTATGAGATTCTTCACACTGAAGCACATGAACTTTACTATATTCAACTGTCACGAAAGAAAGATAGCTTGTGGACCACCAAATCATGAACCATTGTAATTGTAGACACTTATCATCATCCCAAACTTCCCTCTAGAACTGCAGAGCAAAATACTTTCTCCCTGTCACCAGTGAATAATCAGAAAAAGTAGGTTTTACTCTGGTGAATGTAACTCACTCAATTCTTCATACCAGAGGCTCAAACTTAGGATTTACCATCTTTAGACATGCCTGTAAATAACTTCCAATCCATAGACCAAGATCTTCACTCTCCAAGAAATGTGGAGCAGTCTTCTGGACTGTTCTTCAATATGCAACTCATTGTCTTCACTGTGATTCACTATTCCCTTTCTGATTCTTCTAGAGGAGATAATTTTCTCAATATCCTCAACATATAAAGCTTCTACTCAAACAAAAAAATAGGATATAGTTGACACCAATGACAACAAAGATATGTTGACATCAATAACAACACTGATTAGGCACATACAACAATCTCCCCCTTTGTCAATGATGACAACATATTATGTGAAAAACTGTAGCATCCATCAAGACAAGATTCTCCCCCTATCTGTTTACACATCTGTACTCTTTCTCTCTAAGTTTTTCATATAAAATTTCTCTCCCCCTTTGACATCAATGGCAAAGGGCACATACTTGCACTCTAATGCTCTGATGCAATCTCTCTTCTGAACTCTCTTCATCTGACTACTCCCCCTGAGAAGTAGCCCTTGCAAGCCTCAATCTGGATTTGGAGATGGATTTTTAGGTACCTCTAAACTGATGCACTTTTGTACATCTTAGGTTAGAGAAGGAGGGGTGATAACCCCTAACATTTCTCTGAGATACTCAAAAGTATCCTTAGGCAGAGGCTTAGTGAAAATGTTTGCAATCTAATCATTTGTAGATACATATTCCAACTTGACTTTATTCTCTATCACCTTTTCTCTCAGAAAGTGATATCTTATGGATATGTGCTTTGTCCTTGAATGCATTACTAGATTCTTAGATATGTTTATGGCACTTGTATTGTCACAAAAAATTGCAATTGGATCTTCATACACAACTTGGATGTCCTTCAATGTCTACTTCATTCATAACACTTGAGTGCAACTACATATTGCTGCAATGTATTCTGCTTCTGCAGTAGATAGAGATATTGAGTCTTGTTTCTTGCTTAACTAGGATACCAGCCTTTTTCCCAAGAAGAATGTACCTCCACTTGTACTTTTCATGTCATCCACATCTCTGACCCAATCTGTATCAGTGTATGCATTGAGAGTGAAATCGTTATCATTTGGATACCACAAACCATAATCCATTGTGTCTTTCAAGTATCTCAGTATTCTCTTGACTGCCATCACATGTGACTCTTTAGGCTTTGCTTGAAATCTTGCCACAAGACAAACTGCATGGATTATGTCAAGTCTGGTTTGGGTCATATAAAATAATCCTCCAATCATAGATCTATATCTTTCCTAATTTACCATAGGTGAGTCATCATTTTTACTCAACTTACAACTAGTTACCATGGGAGTACTTATGGGTTTAGAGTCCTCCATCCCAAACTTCTTTAACAACTCTTTCACATACTTCAATTGAGAAATGAAGATACCTTTATCTGATTGATTGATTTGCATACCGAAAAATAAATTCATCTCACCAAACATGAACATTTCAAATTCATTTTGCATTTCCCGAGCAAAAACCATGCACATACCTTCATTGCCTCTAAAGATAATGTCATCAACAAAGATTGCAACAATTAGGATTTATTCATTATTAATCTTGAAATAGAGATTACTATCGATAGTACCCTTACTGAACCCTAACTGTACTAGATACTTGTCCAATCTTGTATACCAGGCCCTAGGGGCTTGTTTTAGTCCATACAATGCTTTCCTCAATCTGTACACCATGTCTCTCTAATCTTATGACTAGAATCCTTCCAGCTGTTCAATATAGACTTCTTCTTCCAACTCTCCATTCAAGAATGAAGACTTTACATCCATTTGATATACCTTGAAATATTTGTAGGCCACAAATGCTAAAAACATTCTTATTTCTTCAATCATTACCATTGGTGCAAATGTTTCCTCAAAATCTATTCCTTCAACTTGAGAGTATCCTTTACATACCAACCTTGCTTTGTTTCTTACCACTTCACCGTTCTCATTCATCTTGTTCCTCAAGACCCATTTGGTGTCAATTACATTTTTGTCTATTGATCTGGGAAGAAGATCCCAAGTCTAATTATTCTCTATCTGCATCAGTTCTTCTTCCATAGGCTTTACCCAATTTTCATCATTACAAGGTTCATTTACATTTTTAGGTTCCATTTGAGAAATCAAGTTACAACAATTAACATGTTCATCATCAACTCTTCTTCTGGTCTGAACTCTTTTACTCTTATCTCCTATGATTTGATCTTTAGTGTGATTTAACTTCAAATACCTGGGTGTCTTAATAATGATTTTAGGAGCTTGTTCTTCTTCTTCCTCTGAGTTTTCTTCTTGCTGCACTATTACTTTGTTTGCAGGGACATCAGATTCATATCCACTTGATACCTTTTCCTTGGTTTCATCAACTTTGACATTTGTACTCTCAATTATCTTCTTCAACCTTTTATTGTAGCACTGGTAGGCCTTGTTGTTGGTAGAATATCCAAGGAAGATACCTTCATCACATCTTGCATCAAACTTACCTAGATCTTCATCTCTTTTGATATAACACTTACTACCAAAAACTTTGAGATATTTCACAGTAGGGACTTTATCATTCCACAACTCATAAGGAGTCTTAGAGTTGTTACCTTTTACTTCGGCTCTGTTAAGTATGTATACAGAAGTGTGAATTGCCTCTCTCCAATATACTTCTGATCAGTTAGCCCCTTCATCATTGTTCTAGCAGCCTCTTGGACTGTCCTATTTTTCCTTTCAACTACTCCATTTTGTTGTGGAGTCTTGGGTTTAGATAATTGTCTCCTTATCCCTTGTTCTTCACAGAAGAAGTTGAACTCATTTGATGTAAACTGTACACCTCTATCAGACATCAAGAACTTTATCTTCAAGTCTAGCTCATCCTCAACCATTGCCTTGAATACTTTGAACTTTTCTAGAGCTTCTACTTTTTCTTTTAAGAAGGTAACCCAAGTCATTCTAGAATAATAATCCATCAACAACATGAAATACCTATCTCCTTGTAGACTTCTTACTCTAGTAGGTCCACATAGATTTGTATCAACTAATTTTAGTAGTCCATCAACCGATCGGTCCTTGCTCTTGAAACTTATTCTTGTCTATTTTCCAAATTGGCATTCCTTGCACAAAGTATCAGTAGGCTTCGCAAGCCTAAGCAAATCTCTTAAAATCTAAGTGGAACTTATCTGCACAATGTTGTCAAAATTGATATGACACAACCTTCTATGGCATAACCAACTTTCATCATTCTAAGCCAACAAACAATATTCATTAGTTCCTTTCAAACGATAAATGTTACCTCTTGTCTTTTTGCCAGTTGCAATTAGTGTTTCGGAGCTTTCCAATATCTTGCATCCATTGTCCTTGAATCTGAGATCATAACCTTTGTCACACATCTAACCAACACTCAAGAGATTGTGCTTTAATCCCTTTACATATAAAACATCATCAGTGTTATGCTTGCCATCAAAAGAAATGGATCCTTTTCCACAAATCTTACCAGTTGTATCATCACCAAACCTAACAAGTCGTCCATCATATCTTTCTAAACTTATGAACTTACTTTTTTCACTAGTCATGTGATGAGAACATCCACTATCAATAACCCATTCATCTTTGTCTTCAACAACCTGAGTAGCCAAGGCACTTTCCACTGGTTTTTCTTCCTTCACACAGCTAGAGCAGGATTAGTAGTCATAGGTTCTTCTTTGATAGAAATAAACAAGCATTCATTTCTAGAAGTACTAGCATTATCTGGTTCACCATCTGATACTCCTTCATCATCATCAAGATCTTCAACATAATAACATATCTTTGGAATGCTAGGTCTATCTGGTCTTGGCCTAGGAACTCTTGTGGGGCACCTAGAAGCATAATGACCAACATTACCACAACTGAAACATTTGAAAGGTAATTTTCCTTTGAACTTACCAGTACCTCTGGGTAGACTGTTAACAAAGTTGGCTTCAAGTTCTTCAAGCTCATAATTTGGTTCCACCTTGTACTTTTTAGATTTGGGGGTTCTTTCTAAAGTGTTGGCCTTGAAAGTAGTCTCTGTCTTTGGAAGTGAATCACCAAGTTCCCTCATATCAAAGGCTATCAGCTTCCCTAGCAACTGATCTTTTCTAATCTTTGTTACTTTCATTATTTCTTCAATTATGGCCACTTTATGACAATAAGATTTAGGCAGTGATCTAAGAATTTTGTTCACAACTTCAATATCCTCAATTTTTCCTCCTACACTTCTAATGCTACTAACAAGTTCTTTGACCTTTTGCATGAAGGATGTTATGTTGTCATCTTCACTCATATTCAAACATTCATATTTTTTCTTCAAACTCTGCAACTTGGCACTCTTCACAGATTCATCTCCTTCATATAGATTCTTCATCTTATCCCAGATTTCATAAGTAGTTTCCAGCTCCATGATCCTTGTTACTTTGATGTTGGATAAGGTGCTCACCAAGGCATCTTTGGCTTTTATGTTCAACTCAAACGCCTTAATCTCATCTTCAGTTTGCAAACCAATCTTCCGTATTTCATACTTATTTTCAGTTATTTTCCAAACACTGTAACCCAAGTAGAGGAGATGGGTTTTCATGTGGATTTTCTAGACAGAGTAGTTTGTTCCATCGAACCACAAACTTACCTTCTTCTACGACATTCTGGATCACCCTCAAGCGGTCAAGATTTCTTCTGAGGAACTTGGCTCTGATACCAATTGTTGAAATGAACTAAACAACTGAGAGGGGGGCTGAATCAGTTGTCACAAAACTTAAACAATTCTGCACCTTAAATCATTAAACACTTATCCACTATTTGTTATGATTAAGTCATGAAAGCATAAACACAGAAACATAAACACAATTGCAAGATCATACACAAGTGACACTAGATTTTTACATGGAAAACCCTGTTAAGGAATAAACCATGGTGGATGTTAGTCCACAAGATATATAAGTTATAACAATACCAAAAATAAGAGGCTCACTACCAAATGGGCTCACTGCCAAGGGGTGGCTCACTACCAAGGGTTTTGAACTAAGTTGTTAGTATCTACTCCATGCCTGAATTCAAGTCCATTGAAGCGTAATACTCTTCTGCTCTGCTCTATCTTTTCTCCTCCTTACTTATCTTCACATTAATCTCACAAGGACACCTTTTCCTTGACTCAATTGCAAGTATTTATACACTACATCAACCTTGGAATGATCTTCAAGGTTGGCATTACAATCATCAACCATTGGAACAATCTCTAAGGTTGGTATTACATACATAAAATAGGCCTAGACCTAATATAAAATTAGCTAAGGAAATGTAGTAAAGATGTATGCAGGTCAACCCATGCCTTACCTAGGACTCAAACATGATCTTCCACGCCATGACATGCTTCTACAATCTTCAATATATCTCTGCAATCACTGTAATTAACCAAGTCAAATAGGACTTGTTACACGCTACGTTATCTGGGAACAAACTTCAAACACGATCTCAATTCCTTAACACAAACCCGTGTAAATGTAGGAACACAATCAAGAGTCATCCACAAGCATGTTGTAATCACCAAGAGCAACCGCACAAACTCTAACCACTTTATCCATGAGATTCTTAACACCGAAGCACATGAGCTTCACTGTCTTCAACTGTCACGAAAGATAGATAGCTTGCGGACCACCAAATCATCAACCATTGTAGTTGTAGGCACTTATCATCATCCCAAACTTCCCTCTAGAACCACAGAGAAAAATACTTCAATGTAAGGAAATGTGGAGCAAAATACTTTCTCTTTATCACCAGTGAATAATTAGAAAAAGCAGGTTTTACTCTGGTGAATGTAAATCACACAATTCTTCATATTGGAGGCTCAAACACAAGATTTAGAATCTTCAAACATGCCTCTAAATAACTTCCAATTTGTAGGCAAAGATCTTCACTCTCCAAGAAATGCAGAGCAGTCTTCTTGATTGTTCTTCAATACGCAACTCACTGTCTTCACTATGATTCACTGTTTCCTTTCTAATTCTTCTGAATGAGCTGATTTTCTCCATTCCTAAATTCAAGTCCATTGAAGCACAATACTCTTTTGCTCTGCTCTATCTTTTCTCCTCCTTACTTATCTTCGCATTAATCTCACAAGGACACCTTTTCCTTAACTCAATTGTAAGTATTTATACACTATATCAACCTTGGAATGATCATCAAGGTCGGCATTACAATCATCAACCATTGGAACAATCTCCAAGGTTGGCATTACATACATAAAATAGGCCTAGACCTAATATAAAATTAGCTAAGGAAATGTAGTAAAGATGTATGCAGATCAGTCCATGCCACGACATGCTTCTACAATCTTCAATATATCTCCGCATTCACTGGAATTAACCAAGTCAACTAGGACTTGTTACACACTACGTTATCTGGGAGCAAACTTCAAACACAATATCAATTCCTTAACACAGACCCAGGTAAATGCAGGAACACAATCAAGAGGCATCCACAACCATGTTGTAATCACCAAGAGCAACTGCACAAACTCTAACCACTTTATCCATGAGATTCTTCACACCGGAGCACATGAGCTTCACTGTCTTCAACTGTCATGAAAGAAAGATAGCTTGTGGACCACCAAATCATCAACCATTGTAGTTGTAGGCACTTATCATCATCCCAGACCTCCCTCTAGAACCGCAGAGTAAAATACTTCAATGTAAGGAAATGTGGAGCAAAATACTTTCTCTCTATCACTAGTGAATAATCCGAAAAAGCAAGTTTTACTCTGGTGAATGTAAATCACATAATTGTTCATACTGGAGGCTCAAACACAAGATTTAGCATCTTCAGACATGCCTCTAAATAACTTCCAATTTGTAGGCCAAGATCTTCACTGTCCAAGAAATGCGGAGCAGTCTTCTTGACTGTTCTTCAGTACGCAACTCACTGTCTTCACTATGATTCACTGTTTCCTTTCTGATTCTTCTGAAGGAGCTAATTTTCTCAATATTCTCAACATATAAAGCTTCTACCCAAATAACAAAATATGATACAGTTGACACCAATGACAACAAAGATATATTGACATCAATGACAACACCGATTAGGTACATACTTGCAACAACAACTAGGACTCACAGAACAAAATAGTCCTTAAAACATCAACTAGGTCTCTTGGACCTTCAAGAACAAAATTTAGGTGATGCTCCTACATCATTGACCATTGTATAGGTAGGGTTCTTTGTAATGCCAACCTTTTTCCTTTGTTTTAGCTATAAGTTTTCTTAGGAGATTATTCAACTACATGAATTTTTGCAACTATCTTTCCCCCTCTTGTCATTTTCATCTCTTTTTGTCGAAGTATTCAGGTTAAATTGTTTCCATTTATTTTTTGTCATCACCTAGAGTGTTGCTCTTTTATCTTTATTTTCCTTCTATGTTACTAGGCACATATTTCAAGGAAAGAAGCATTTTACAATTTTTTTTTAATAGAAGTCATATAGATGATAGTACATCACACAGACATCCATGTGTCACGTTGGCATCCTCAATAGAAACCTTCAAATTGCATTCCTAGGTTCCTTACTACTTGTTATTTACATTTGTCAACTTAATTTGTTGATTATGTGTTTTAGATTTCTATAGATCAACAATTTATCGTTTAGCATTGGTGTTTTAGCTTAATAAATAACTTTTTTTTGCAAGTTTAAAACACATTAG
Source organism: Cunninghamia lanceolata (assembly GCA_027924645.1). Lineage (NCBI taxonomy): Eukaryota > Viridiplantae > Streptophyta > Pinopsida > Cupressales > Cupressaceae > Cunninghamia > Cunninghamia lanceolata. Next base: position 1,355,034 of record BSBN01000652.1, on the reverse strand, counting down.
GATCTACTAGTTTAATTTGTTCTTACTAATTAGAAGAGTAGCAAATTGTTTTTTTCAAATGAACTAGTTTTTCCTAGTGTATTGACAAAGAGAATATTTAGCTTAGATAACAAAGATTTCTTAGTTAAATCCTTTTTCCTACACTAAAAGATGATAACAATAAAAATATTGATTTGACTTAGTAAAAAAGATTTGTTGGAAGCTTGATATACATAATGATCATTTGGCTAGACACAATCTATGTAATTCATTTGATTTCATGATTTATAGAGACACCAAAGGACACTCACTTGCACGTAGGAGAAAACATTGTGAGATATGTAAATGGAACTAAAGATCATGGGGATTTTTATGCAATGACAAATAATCTTATAGTTGTTGGAAATATTGATAGTGATTGGGGTAAAAGTATTGACGATAGAAAAAATTACTTCTAGATATATATACTTAATCTTGGATTAGGTGCAGTCTTTTGGTATTCTACAAAATCATATATTATTTCACCTTCAATTATTGAAGTAGATTTTATTGTAGCTACATCAACAAGTAGTATGGTTTCATTTTTTTGGGATGGACTAAATCAAGTACATGAATCTGCAATGAAAATATTTTGCATAATAGTGACGACATAGCATTATCAAAGAATCCAAGTTTCATGGAAGAAGCAAACACATTGATATTAGAATTCATTTCATTTTAAGAGCTTATTGGTGATAGAGAAATTAAATTAGAATTTTTTAGGTCAAAGGGACAATTTGCAATCATGTTTATAAAAATTTTGACAAAAGGGGATTTTGAGTGATCATACCAATCAATTTTAGATCAAATGCATAGCAATGCTCGAATCAAGATTAAGGTAGGGTGTTAGAAATATTATCTTGCCCCTTACATCTTCTTTTGTATAGTTGTATAGTGAATATACACCTAGTGTACAATAACTTTTTACAATATAAAATAGTCTAAAATGTATTTATCTTCTTATAAAAACTATCAAAATGTTACTTAAAACTGTTTAAATATAAGAAATGTTCCAAAAATCACTTGGAAATATATATATATTTTTGTATAAAATTATAAGTAACAATAGATGTAAAGAAAAAATAAAAACCAGCAGCATTATTCTACAAAGCCATTATTTTGCTGATTAAAATTAAATTTTCTATGTATACCTTGTTTTATGTTTTTACATTCTAAATAGCAACCTACATCTAATATTTTTTTTTCTAAAAATGGGAGACTGGTCCAAAACAAAGTATTTGTCTAAAACAGAGTACGTCCAAGTTCAAAATTACCTTCATTAGATGACCTAACTATTCTCTAAAGTCAAATAACAATAAATTCCAGTTTAAAACTTTATAAAAAAGAAACAGAATGCCAGAAAAATATTTAGAAGATGGATGTACGGTATTATTAAAAAATACTAAGATGAATCTTTCTTTACAAGATCAGAAGAGAATACTGAAAAACAAATGCCATAATATTGTTTTAGATCTGGACCTTCGTAAATACAATTGATGAAGTGAAGATATACCAGAGAAAGCAATTTTCTGTTCCACCTCTGGGGTCTTCCGAAACCATGAGAAAAGCAAAGATTTCACTGCTCTTCTGAGATTTAGGAAGCCTTTCAGGGGAGTGGAAAACAACTCCCTTTGAATGTTTGACACGATAAACCATGTAGAGAGTTGAACCAAAATGATAAAATATTAAGAAAATAATAAATAGAACAAATATAACATCTATTTTATTCATCAGAGATATTACAAATTTATAGCTAGAGTCAAATTCAACAACATCCTATAAATATGGAATCTAACATGACACTTAATTGGGTTGCTTGATAGCAAACGTAACTAACAATGACACATCTACACATCTAATTGACAACACAAATGAAACTACCAGCACATACTCTTACAGTTATTCATTAATCTCTAACATCCCTTCTTAATGAATAAGATAAAATAACTCCAACTCTCACATGAGCACAACATTGCTCCTTTGAAATCTCATGCACCACTCCTCCTCCAACACCATAAATGGAGGCATGTCGAGGAACCCATATTTCCTCTGACAACCTCTTTAAATTGTGCTTTGATGATCTCCACAACATCTATCATATCATATTTTTAATTTGTCAATTAAATGATGCAAAGGTTGTCATTTTTAGTGTGTGAGAAATTAAAAATATGATATGATAGATGTTGTGGAGATCATCAAAGCACAATTAAAAAAGGTTGTCAGAGGAAATATGGGTTCCTCGACACGCCTCCATTTATGGTGTTGGAGGAGGAGTGGTGCATGAGATTTCACATGAGCAGAACATTGCTCCTTTGAAATCCCATGCACCATTCCTCCTCCAACACCATAAATGGAGGCGTGTCGAGGAACCCATATTTCCTCTGACAACCTTTTTTAATTGTGCTTTGATGATCTCCACAACATCTATCATATCATATTTTTAATTTCTCACACACTACAAATGACAACCTTTGCATCATTTTCATCTACACTTTTTCCAATACTTCTTTTTATGTCTTCATACATCGCAAAAAGAAGTCTTCCATTCCTCAGAAAAGTAGAATTGAAAAAAACCAAAAAATAAAGTCATTGAGATCCATGAGACCAGACTTGTGGGGTCATTTGGAACCTCCCAAATTGGTGCAGCCAACCAAGAAAGTGGTGGCACGGGGGCTGTATCTGACTCTACAGTTGTGGTCATAACTGAAGGGGCTGACAAATCCCATTGAACAGCATTGATAGGTTCTGCAGGAGGCATCTACAAATCCACGTTCCTCCTCTCAATGAACCAGCCTTCACAGTAGCAGTATACACATTTGACTGCAGACAAAAGAAATAACAGTCCAGCAAATTTAGCCTTTTGTAACTAGCACTTGACCAATTGCAAACAAAACTTTTACACCAATGGTGAACAGCACTTCACTTTTTTTAGACTTGCAGGAAACACCTCACGCTCTCATGTTCTTGGGCACTCCAATGGTGAATTCATGCCCAATCTAGTTCTGATACCATAATAAAATATTGAGGAAATAATAAACAGAACAAATATGACAACATCTATTTTATTCATCAAAGATATTACAAATTTATAGTTGGAGTCAAACTCAACAACATCCTATAAATCTGGAATCTAACATGACACTTAACTGGGTTGCTTTACAACAAACTTAACTAACAATGACACATCTACACATCTAATTGACAGAACAAATGAAATTGCTAGCACACACTCTTACAGTTATTCATTAATCTCTAACACAAAACCTGTGAAAACCTTATCATGGGAAAACCTTATCCTTATCGTATAAAATAAAGGAATACATTTGGATTGTGTATTTTAAGGATTGTTTGGGCCAATTTATAGAGGTTTTGAAGAAAGAAGATAAAAGAATCCAAAGCTGTTCAAAACGTTATCCACAATTCATAGGTACAAAATTCCTATCTTAACATTGGAAAAAATGAGTGGCCTATTTGGAAAAATAGATTTTATTCTTGCTAAAGGATAAGCATTGCGAGTTGTGGGAGAATTTTAGTGATTCTTCATTCTTGTATGGTCAATCTATCATCTTGAAGCGTCGACAAACAGTAAAATTTGAGCTTCGATAAAGTTTACGTTGCACACATGATTTTAGAATATCATACTCGCAGATGAATGAGAATAATTTCTACGTGAAATGTGAGTATGGAAATAGAATCCAACGTGGAATGTGAAAGGCAACATGAATATTAAACACACAAGCACAAACATAAAACAAGAAATGCATACTCAGCAAATATTAAACTCATGAAATTCGAAAGGGTTGTGCCTAGCTAACGAAGAGGTTGCTGGCCATAGGAAAAGCATTGCATGAAGATATAACATGGCATAGGCAAAAATTTGAGAGCATATGCACGGAGTGTTTCATTGTAGCAGATACGAATAAATGTCAACATGGAGTTCGACTACAAGCATGGCGTAGGCAAAGGTTAGGAGCACCAGCATGGATAATGAAAATGAAAAACATAGCATGACATGGAGGAAACAAACAATGCATAGTAGTTATTGGGTGAACATTTTAATCGAATGGCTATTGGAAGAGTAAGAAAGGAATGAGAGGATTTATAGGCATCATTTATGTTTAGTTTAGGAATTATTTTATTAGATTATCTTTTATTTTATCGTAAGTAAATGGTAAAGTTAAATGTCAAAAGTTAGTTTGGTAGCTGTTAGGAGGTTTACTTTAGTTAGTTAATTGTTTATTTGTTTGTTTTTGTTCTATATAATATTCTCAAATCTTATAATTTTGGCATATTAATGTCTATATATTTATGTATGCTTTCCTCATTAAATTAATCTATAAAGAAATCATGTGCTAGGTGAGCATGAGTCACAAACAAATTGTCAGGTTCCCTTGAAGTAGAATTATGGTTCATCAAGGTGACCTTTTTTAACTTTCCTTTCACCCCATCATATGTTCTATCATCACCAAAAGTCTTGATTGCAACATTTTTCTTTTCCCCATTAAGAGACTATACAATCAAATTCTTATTCCATAATTTACAACGCTAGACTTTTCATTATCCTTGTTTTTATAATAAGTAGAAAATTAGCTAGATTTCCTAGTGTTAGATGAAAGAGAATGAGTACCATGAGAAGAAGAGGAAGGAGAAGTAAACTAAATTTTAGATGAAAGAGAATGAGTACCATGAGAAGAAGAGGAAGGAGAAGAAAACTAAATTTTCTCTTTCAAAGAATATTGTTGTGACTAAGAATTCAAGGCTTTGGTAGGTCCTATAGAAAAGGAAGGTCATGACACTTGAGATTGAGCAAGAAGGTTTTCTTCTGTTTGATCGAATTCAACATCAAGTGTTACAAGGGAAGTATACTTCAATTCCCTAAATAAGTACTGAATACAATAGAGCCCAAGTAACTACTGCATACTTTATTGAATTGAAGATGATCATATAGGACTCCTAAATTATGTTCATATAGGACTCCCAAATATTTGAAAGTTCTTTTCTTACCTCTATTTTGGATTTTTTTAAAATTATATTAATTTTAAAACATAGCCAAGTTTTCTAATCATTCCACATTGAAATGTCTTTCTTAAATCAATGCTTCTTTTTGGAGAGCCTGAAATGGTGTTCATATATGACTCTTAGATATTTGGAAGAAGTGCTTGTCTTATCTGTATTTTTGAGTTTTTAAAATAAACATTTATTTTAAAATAGATGGGAAATCGATGCTTTAAGACAAAAAGGAAGAACAATATTGTCTAGTGAGGCTTGAAGTGCTCTCCAAAAAATGGCCATTCTCAAAACTTCACCACATTTTGGTGAATTGAACTTGTCTATTGATGTCCTGAATTGCTCTCCTAAAAGTTGGCTACATAGATTAATGGGTAGCTTCATGCTTTTTATTATTGCATGTGCATGTTCAGAGAAATTGGCTTGAAAATTGATTTTATGAGAACCTTAAATGTATTGTTAAATACCGTAATATTTATAGTGCAAAAGTGTTTTTCCTAGAAATTTTTCATCTTTCTAACAATTTGTTGTAAATTTAACTTTCATTTCTATATGAAATGAAATATGCCCCAAGTTTTAAATTTAAATAATTCCAATATATTTCAAAAAATACTTCTATCTTTTTCTATATATAATGGTATTTATTTTAATTGAAGTTTTATGTCTACCATGATTATGAATAATATCAATATTCATTTCAATAAAAAGGTTAGTCTTAAACACACATATATATAAATATTCAATCTGTTACAAGTAACTTTAATTTATGAGTTTACAAATTGGCTTGGTTCAAATGTATCTATTTCACATCAAATGATAAACTGGTGCATGTCATAATTCAGAACTTTTAACAATTAAAATATAATAATACAAAATTTAGGTGGACAACAATATCCACAATCGCAACACATGCAATCAATTTCAAAATTCTTTATTATGTCCACAGAATCAAATTCCAGGAGTATAATATTACAATCCATGCTACAAAACTTCTTCTTCAGAAATTACTTCCTCTGTATTCACAAATCAATCTGTAGAGGCTTCTTTAAACATTTCAATTTTTTCCATCTCCTTCAAGAAATGCCACACCTTTTTCACGGTTGATACCCATCCACAAAAGGAATTCATCCCATTTTATATTCTCTAGAGTGGAAGTTGAACAGTTTGTATTGTTTTCAATTGTATAATTGACGGCCAATGTTCCTGAGATATTATAAAATAATATCAAACATTTACATGGTTCAACAAAATTTCATATGGTGTATCGATGATTAATTAAACTTAGGAACTCTTTTGAAAGCATAGAGACCTTCCCTATCGGTCAAATTAACCTCAATAAAACAACAAGAGTTTTTAAACAATCACCAAAACACGTTCACGGAAACGACTTGAAGAACAACTTATAAATTGCCTTCGACATATCAAGAATTACCAACACTATTCATTTAAACACCTATCGACACCATTATAAGTGTTCAAAATTTCAATGTGGCTGCCTTTTACCTTTGAGAGCTTTGGATTATTTACCATAATGATCATTGGTAGCCATTTAGAATATTTCACCTTCGCACGATAACTTCTTTGGCAGAATTTCATTTCCAAGAACTTTCCATCATTTTTGGTAACTTTCTGTGAAATAATGCAAATGTGTGTTGGAAAAATCAGAGATCATCTACATTTGCTTAATAAAGAAAATACAAATATTGATCATATTAAGTTGGCAATTAAAGTATTAGAAAATGTCTTTTATAGAGTCTTTACAATATAATTTCTTGAACTTCCAACATACGGGAATGTAACTAATTAGTTACTTAAAATAATAAACTACAAGTCATTAAGGTGAATTTATTAATGTAAACCTTAATATTCCATCATTACTCCACCTTAAGGTTTACATTACACAAATAGAACATATAACAAAGCATGCTAATTACACAAAACAAATACACACTCTTGAGAAGATTTTTCTTTGAAGAAGCAAATCCTAAATTAGGTGGAACTCCATCATATTGCCTTGTAATTCTCGTAAGGGTGTAGTTCCCAAGCTGAATTCCCGAGCTCCTAGATTACCAGCTTGCCGAACTCCTAAATCACAGAACCCCTGAATTATTGGACTACTATCCATGCTGAGCTACATCCACAATGCTCCATCAAGTTGTCTCACGACCCTCAAAAGGGTATAATTCCCCAGATTCACAAATCCAGAATTATCTCGACAACAATCCATATTGAATTCACCAAATCCCTTCATGTCTTCAAAAACAAACTTAAGAATATATGCATTCTTCAATTATGTTAGCATAAAAAAGAACACATAAGAAAAAACAAAAAAATGCTTCTTTTATAAAGCACCATCTCTGAGAAAGAAGTTGTCTTGAGATGATGAAAACTCCTCCAACCTTTGGTACCTCCATCCTCCAATTCGATGTTTGTTAGTCCTTACCCTCCAAAAACAACACCAGAGAAAGTACTATAATCTTTGAAATCCCAATCAACACTAATAAGATCTTCAGGCATATTTGTAAAGCTCATAATGCAATAGGATATCGGATTCAACCAATAGCGCACCCTTAAAACTTCAATAAAATATATTTTACAGTGAAAAAAATATAAACCTCATACTACCATGAGAAACAAACTTTTAAACTCCCACTACAACCTTATTTCTTGACTTACAAGAGAAATATAAACTCCATGCATTTTTCCATTAATAAAACCCTTAATTTGAACTTGGCATATATGGTTTTTCAATGAACTACATAAGTTCAAAAAATTCAATCACTTCTCCTTTTTCATAAAAAGAAATTTGACTCAAAGAAATGCAAAGTAAATCAAAGCTTTAACAATTCCCAACAATGTTTTAACTTCCTTTAATTGCTTCACCAAATCAAATTGCCAATTTCAAAACCCTAACTTCTCCTTTCACTTAAACTTCTATGCAGCTTTTTGCCTTGAAAATAATTATCTGGTATAGGTTGGTAGAAAAAACTAGCTTTAACAATTAATGCTATCTTAGATGGTTCTTTGTGAACAACTTACTAACAAACAATTATTGGTTGTGATTAAACCGTCAAATCATAGAGGAACCAGTTCCATTATATCTAAGAAGCAATTAGCTGGCATCCACGTAGTGGGAGAAACCCTTGAGGTTCTCAATCTACATACCCTTTTGATTATCCCACTGGACTTCTAGACTCCCATCCACAACAAAAATAGAAATAGTGATCGGGTGAACAATTCCAGGTCAGAATCTAAAGATATGGCAGGAATTCTTCCCTTAAATGGATCAATTGAGTAATGAAGAGGCACAATTCCCTTTGGAAAAGACTTACAAACAACGCTCCAAAAAACCCTTCTCCCTAAAGGATAAGGCTGAGTCCGTTGTAGCCATTGTTCTTCTGACAATGTGGTCCTGTACCTAAGTAAATTTCATGTGCAAGACGATACAACCTTTCGGCTTCATTTCATCTTCTTTACCTACTCTGATACCATGTTGGAAAAAATAGAGGTCATTTACATTTGTTCAATAAAGAAAACACAAATATTAATCATATTATTTAGTTGGCAATTAAAGTCTTACAATATGGCTTTTATAAAAAAAACTTTCCAATATAACTTCCTGAACTTCCAACATACAAGAATGTAACTAATTAGTTACTAACAATAATAAACTACAAGGAACTAAGGTGGATTTATTAATGTAAACCTTAATATTCCAACAAGGTGAACTTGTTATCAACCTCTGTTCAAGTTATTGAACTTCAAATGTTGCTGAAGTATATGTATGAATTCCTTGAAATAATTCAAAACACTTTATCGACATGGCAATGTTTTTGAGAATTGATGAATTCCTCTTCAGTGATTTTACCATCTTACAACCTTCTAAAGTCTTCCTTTATAATCCTTTTGGTGATTTAGTGTCTCTTTGAACTCACACTTTCCTCTTATATTTAATTTCAACTTAACAACCAATATGAGAACATAATAATTCTCATTAGTAATCTCTATAAGTGAAAGTAGAGAAATAAAAACTTTGCACTTTCCCTTTTGGCGTTCATACTGGTTCAAGAACTAACAAGACAACCAATAATAGATATAGACTTCACCTTTGAAGGTTTTATCCTTTCAGTGATCAAGTTTTATGTGAACAATTCTTCATAGTGTACATTGAAATATTATAAGTCTTGACTTTTACTTCAGTATTTATTCTGGTTAAGAAAATCAAGGGTTTGTCAAAACCAACCTTACGTACACATAGGACTTTGAATCTGCATCTTCGACTAAGTGAATTCCTTTATAAATGTCTTCCTCGACAGGAAATCAAAACTTCAAATTTTGTAATAAGTTCCTTTGGAATGTTGAAAGGTTCACGTACAAGCAAGATTGCTGAAGCACTTAGTAATATATACCTTTGATTGAGCTTAGTCCAGTTATAACTCCACTTTACACATCCTTCAGAAATAAACCAAGTTCAAATGCATGAATACTCACCAAAAAAAAATAGGATGAGTACCATCAACCAAATTTATTGAGCAATAAGATTTGCCAATATGCCATTCCTAGCACACCAAATTGTTCCAAATTTGAATCTATAAGTGTCTCCTAAATCAAAACTACACAATGGAAATAAATAAAACTAGAAATAAAATAGAAATTAATTTCAATGTTTTTGAGTAATACAAGATCACATCTTCTTGGATGCTCCTGCATCAGACATGTTGGGTAAGAGAAATGTTCCATGAGGACATAACTCATGAATATTTAGGCAAGTCTAGAATGGGAATTCCATACTTAGTCAAATCTAAAGCATTCACCCAAGATGCATCATTAGCTACTTGGTTCTTCCAATGGATTAGATATTCTTAATATTCCTTTCCTCTTGTTCTTTTGACCATACGGGAATCTATAACTTTGTCAACTTCTTAACATTTCTTCTCAGGCAGTTGATGTATACATTCTTCTCTATCCTACAAATCCATATATGTATTTCCCCACACACTTGTTTCTCCTTCAGAATATTTGTATAAATTAGCAGTATTGGATATTGATAAAATGTCTATACCTACTAGAAGTTCAATCTCATATGAATTTGATGAAAACTTTCCCAACACTCTACATGGCCCTATCTTCCTCCACTTCAATTTGTTATATGTTCCCTAAGGGAACCTTTTATTTCTATAAATGAGCCAATACCAAATCACCCACCTAATATTTCTTCTCTCTTTTGTGTATATTAGTATGCTCCTTGTATTTGGTGGCACTCTTTCCTAAATTTTCTTTCACTTCTCTATGCAACTCATGAATATACTCGGCAAAATCCTCTGCTATAGCACCCTTTCTGCCCAAATCTGCACTATCTCGCAATTCATCAACACCTCTAGGACTATATCTATAAGCAATATTGAATGGGATTTTACCTACAATCCAATTGATTGAATTATTATATGCAAATTCTACCTATACCTTGATATCAAATCACACTATTTGGGTTTGTTACCTACAAGACATCTAAACAAATTACCTAAACTTTTGTTCACAACTTTGGTCTGACAATCATTTTGAGGATGGTAAGATAAACTAAGTCCCAATTGCATTCTCATCTTCTTCCACAAAGTGCACCAAAAAGGGCCAACAAATTTGGTATCCTGATCTAAAAAAATACTTTTCGGCAATCCATGCAACCTAACTACCTCTTTTAAAAACAATGTACCTATATGAGAAGCATCATTACACTTCTGGAATGATATAAAATGAACCATCTTCAAAAATCTATCTACCACAACAAAAATAGAATCATTTCATCTTTGTGTTCATAGCAATCTAAAAAAAATCCATGCTTATGTGTTCGCACTATCTCTTTGGTATAGGTGATGGTTGATACAACCTTGTGTTCTATCTTACTCCTTTGGCATGCTGGAAAACTCTGCAACCTTGCAACATATTCTTTACATCTACAGTCATTCCATGCCAATAATAACTTTCGCTTAGCTGGGCCAGCATTTTGTCCACTCCAAAATGACCACTCAAACCTCTACTATGCTTTTCTCTTATCAAATTCTCCCTTATCGATCCTTGAGGTATGCAGAATCTCATAACTTTGACAATAAAGCTTCTTGAACAAAATACTCTAGCCATGGAGTTCTATCCTTCTCTACTGGATTCTTGCATGTTGCCCATGCTTCCTTGAAATCTACATCCTCTTCATACAACTCCATATAATCAAAACCAACAACATTCACTCTCATTTCATTCAACAACAGACATCTCTAATTTAATGCAGCAGCTACCTAGTTAGATTTTCCACTTCTATGTTTCAAAACAAATGAATAACTCTGCAAAAATTCAACCCACTTCATGTGTTTATGATTTAATTTACCTTGGTTACTTATGAACTACATTGCACGATGATCAGTATACAACACAAACTCCTTAGGTAGCAAATAATTTCACCATTTTGTAAGTGCTTATATAATTGCATAAAATTCTCTGTCATACATGAAATACTTCATTTTTTCTTCATTAAACTTTTCACTAAAGTATGCTATCAGTATTGCCTCTTGACTTAAGACACCTCCAATCACTGTCCCACTTGCATCACAAAAAACTTGAAACACTTTTCCAAAATCGGGTAGTGCCAATGTTGGCTGTTCAGTCACTTTTGTCTTCAATAATTTTAAACTTTTCTTTGTTGAAACTGTCCATTTGAATAAATTCTTTCCTATTACCCTTCATAGTTTATGTAATTGGTGTACAAATTCCACTAAATTTTCTTGTAAACTCCCTGTAGAAGCTCACTAATCCATGAAAACTTCTCACTTCGAACATACTCTTCAGTGACGGCCAATCCACAATTGCTTTGACCTTTTCTAGATACATCTTCAAACCATCTTTGAAAACAAAAACCCCAAATATACCAACCCTTCCTTCATGAAACTATACTTTTTTAAATTCACTAACAATTTCTCCACTTTTAGCCTTTACCCTAACATGTTGTAAATGCTCTTCTTTTGTTTTACTAAATATCAAAATATCATCTAAATACACAATGACAAACTTACCAAGATGAGGTTTCAACACTTCATTCATCAACCTCATGAAGGTCCTAGGAGTGTTTGTCATCCAAATGGCATCATCAACCATTAATACAAACCATATTTTGTCTTGAAGACTATATTCCATTCGTCCCCCTCTCTTATTTATATTTGATGGTATCCACACTTCAAATCAATTTTTGTGAAGTACTTGGCTCCAGTCAAACAATACATCAGATCGTCCGTCCATGGAAATGGAAACCTATACTTGATTATTATCTTGTTTATGGCTCTTTAATCTATACACATTCATCATTCATCATCCTTTTTGGGTGTCAACACTAATGGAACATCAGATGGATTGAGACTTTCTCTAATCGGTCCTTTATCCAACAACTCTTGCACTTACCTATTTGTCTCTTCATTCTCCATAGACATCATTTGATACAGTACCTTATTTGGAAAACTCACACAAGCATCAAGTCCATGCAATGACTTATACTCCTCATAGGTGGCAATCCATCGGGCAACTCCTTCATTAACTTATATCTACATATTCATCCAGAATTTCCTAAATTTCTATGGCCAACTCTTCATGTTGTAATAGCTACCACGAGCTTAGGGATAAATGTAAAAAAAGCTCCCTCTTTCTTCAACTCTTTCAAGAATTTCTCTCAGAAGACCAAGCAAACATTGGAATTGATTTCTACCTCTCCTTCCTTATATTTCAATGGATTCAGAGTATCTTATTTCCCATCTTTCTTTATCATGTATATGTTTGATCTATCATCATGAACAACTTGTCTATCAAATTGCCAATGCCTTCCCAAGAGAATATGGCATGCATCCATCAACATCATATCACACAAGATTTTTTCCTTATAACTACCAATTTGAAAATTAACAAGACATTTCTCACTTACCACCAATTGATGTTCCTTTTGCATCCAAGAAACTCAGTATGGTCTAGGATGTTTTACCCTCTTCAACGATATCTTTTCTAGCATTTCGTTAGACATAATGGTATCAACACTGTCGCTATCCACTACGACATTACAACATCTTCCACCCTATTTGTATCTTGTTTGAAACAAATTCCTTTTTTAGTCTGATTATGATTTCTCCTTCTCAGGATTTAACAAATTTCTTCGCAGCATCAAGGATTCTCCATCTTCAAGATCCTCTCCAAACATTGGTGAAGCCAAACTTTTGTTATCTACTTGTGCCACAATTATTCTTACCTCTTTTTCTTTTCCATTGCTCTGCTATATCCGAGGACATTCAAATGCCCTATACCTAGTCTCTCCATATTGAAAACATGTACCATTGAATCCTCTTCCTCTGCCTCTTCCAAAGTATCATCTGGCTCAAAAATAATCTAGTCTTCCTCTAGAATAATCTCCTCTTCCTTAGTTTTCTTGGGTACTTGTTTAAAGTGTACTAGCTTCGCCTTGTTTATTTTTGTATCCAATACAACTGTTGGACTATCCTCTTTCATGTGAAAATCTGCCTCTACCTCTAGAATTATTTTTTTATTTCCTTGCAAGCTTTTCCTCTACCTTCAATACATATTGATATTCCTCCTTTACATTGGTTATTTGAATCATATTTATTTCATCTTGAATTGAATAGTGTAAACCATTTACATAGGTCTTGAAACCTTTTCAACATCATCTTCCACATGTCTTGCCCAATTATTCAACCTATAAAATTATTCAATGTATTCTTGTACATTCTTCTCCTTCTGCTTCAGGTTTTGTAACTTTTTGAAAAACTAATTTGATAATTCATAGGAAAAAAAATTTGTTTTAATTTCATCACCATTCTTTCCCAAATATCATCCATGATAAGTGGTACTTTTAATATCATCCATGATAATTAGTTATAAAGTCCTTAGGAATTTATACAATTACTATCCCATAAAAATCTAAGAAAGAACAATACATTACAAATATAAGATGAACTATCTATTACATCTAAAGTTGGTGTACAAGATCAACCATGGTTGTGGCACTTGGGATTTGGTTATTTAAGTTTGAGTGGGCTAAATTTGTTGTCCAAGAATTACATGGTTAAAGAATTGTTAATGATAGAACAACCAAAAAAATTAGTAAAGAATGTATTTTCGGCAAACATCACAGAGATTAAATTATAGTGGAAAGAAATTATAGAGAGAAAGAGCACCTCTTGTGTTGGTAAATTACAATTTGTGTAATTTGTGTAGACCTATGCAAACACCCTAAATTTGAAAAAATAGGTATTTCATGAACTTCAATGATGATTTTAGCAAAAAAAATATGGCTTCTCTTTTTAAAACAAAATTTTGAAGCATTTGGAATATTTTAGCAATTCAAATCATTAGTGGAGAAACAAAGTGGCTATTAGATTAAAGTATTGAGAATGGATAAAGGTTGGGAATTTGTATGAAGAGAATTTCATGATTATTATGATAAGAATGGAATAAAAAGATAATTTATGATGATATATACACCACAACAAAATAGTTTAGTGAAGCAACAGAACATAACAATAGTTGAAATGGCAAGAAGTACAGTTTTTAAAAAAAAGGTACGGTTAAAGAAAAAGAGATTCAAAATAGTTTTTAGGCTGAAATTGTAGCTTGGTTAGTCTATTTATTAAATAGATGTCCAACAATGATTTTTTAAGATGCGATTCCATAAGATGGAGAAAAAGAAAACTAAGTGTCATTCATTTAAGAGTTGCTAGATACATTGCATATATGCATGTAGTAGAGGAGAAAATGAAGTTGGATGATAAAGGAGAAAAATGAATATTTGTGGGTTATGGTGAGAAATAAAATGCTTAAAAGATACATAATCTAATTACCAAAGAAGTTATAATCAACAAAGATGTTATTTTTGATGAAGATAAAGCATGGAAATGGAAAGGAAAAGGAGAACAAGAAAAATCAATAGTTGTTGAAATGAAAATTTTAAATGAAAAAGTCACAAATAAACCATTTATGTACCCAACAAATAGCTCTAGCATGACCAACAACCCTATTTCATCTCCAAGCTCATCACCTTGTATAGGGAAAAGGTGTATCGTAGCCAATGAAAGACATTGAAGATAAGGAGCTTAAAGGAGATATATGAGATACCAAGAAATGAAAATGAATATGATAACCTTGTTGATTTTGGAACCTAATTTGATGTCTACCTCCCCTAGTATGTTTTTAGGATCATTTATCACTTTCCTTATCCTTTTTCCACCCATGGTGCCAAGGATAGGCTTGTGTTTTGCTTTCTCGCATCCTCTTTGTGTAATACTATTTTCATTCTATATGTTATTCTTTTTGTCTCCTAGTGACCAAAGCATTTAGGAGATGTAACTTCTCGGACTCCAATGTGATGCATGGAAATCTATAAGAAATTCTAGCATCCCACAATAGACTATCATACAATGACCATTTTTGAGCATTTTTCCACCTTGTTTGCATGTCCAGGTCTCTTGTAATGCCTCTAATGTGAGTTTGAATGGCTCCTTGGGACATTGGAATTTATTTTCTTCCCTAAGATCTTCAATTTGGATCTATCTTTTACAATCTTATGCTACCACTTGTAATCTCTCTAAAGCATTCAAGAATTCTCAAGCATTCTTACATTTTACAACACTCTCTCTTGATCTTTAGCTTTCAAATATTCTATTTAAATCAGCATAGTAGTATTCCAACACTCTTTATGAGGTCTTAAGCACACTACATCTAGTTGGGGTTTCCTTAACACCTTTCTCCTAGTTTTCTAGGCTTCATCTCTTCCCATTTTAGGTTATAGTGTTCTAACCTCCCTTTTTCGTTTCTACTTTATTTGTAATCTATTTAGTGTCATTGGCATTTGTGAGCTCTTTTGCATCCTCTTGTCTACTCACACATATACACTAGTTTATTACTTTGTGTACACTTGAGAGCAATATTCATAGTTCTTGTCACTACTTTTAATTCTAAACACATTTAGGTTAAGAGCACACACTTATATATCATATTCTATCTTGGCTACTAATGGAAGTTGAAAGACTAATAGGGGCTTTACTATTCATGGAAAAGTTCTTTGCAACCCCAACCTTTCTCCTTTGTTTTAGCTACAAGTTTTGTTAGGAGATTATTCGACTTCATGAAGGTTTGTAAGTATCTTCCTCCTTTTTTCCATTTTCATCTCTCTTCTCAAAGTACTTAGGTTAAATTGTTTCCTTTAATTTATTTCATCACATAGCATGTCACTCCTTTGTCTTTGTTACTATACTATGTAGACTAGGCACATATTTCGAGGAAAAAAGTATTTTAACAAAGTTTTTCTTTGAGTGGTCATACAAATGATAGTGCATCACATAGACATCCATGTGTCACATAGGCACACTCAATAGAAACCTCCAAATTCCACTCCTAGGTTCCTCACTACTTGTTATTTACATTTCTACACTTTATTTGTTAATTTTGTGTTTTAGATTCCTATAGATCAACAATTTATTTCTTAGCATTGGTGTTTTAACTTAATAAAGAACTTTGTTTTCTAATTTTAAAACATGTTAGATCTACTAGTTTAATTTTTCTTTCTGATTAGAATAGTAGAAAATTATTTTCCATAAAAGAACTACTTGTTCATTGTGTAGAGCCATAGAAAATGTTTTAATTTTATAACAAAGCATATTTTAGTTAAATCACTTTTCCTACACTACAAGATGATAATAATAAAAATATTGATTTGACGTAGTACAAAAGATTTGTTGGAAGTTTGATATACATAATGATCATTTAGCTAGACATAATGTATGTAATTAGTTTAATTTCATGATTTATGGAGACACCAAAGGTCACTCACTTGTAAGTAGAAAAAAAGATTATGAGATATGTAAATGGAACTAAAGATCATGTGGTTTTGTATCCTATGACAAATAATCTTGCACTTGTTGGAAATATTTATAATGATAGGGGTATATATATATATATATATATATATATATATATATATATATATATATATATATATATATATATATATATATATATATATATATATATAATATACCCCAATCATTATAAATATATATATATATAAATCTTGGATTAGGTGTAGTCTTTTGGTATTCTACAAAATTATTTATTATTTCGCCTTCTACTATTGAAGTAGAATATGTTGTAGCTACATCCAAAAGTAGTATGGTTTCAATTTTTTTTTGGTGAATTAAATCAAGTACATCAATTTGCAACAAAAGTATTTTCTATAATAATGATGGCATAGTATTATCAAAGAATCCAATTTTTATGGAAGAAGTAAACACATTGATATTAGATTTCATTTCATCTAAAGAGCTTATTGGTGATAGAGAAATTAAATTAGAATTCTTTAGGTCAAAGGGACATGTTGCAAATGTATTTATAAAAGTTTTGACAAAAGAGGATTTTGAGTGACTGGGAAGAAATCTTCAATCAATCAATTTTAGACCAAATGCATAACAATGTTCGAACCAAGATTAAGGTAGTATGTTAGAAATATTATCTTGCCCCTTACATCTTCTTTTGTATAGTTGTGTTAGTGAATATACACCAAGTCCACAAGAACTTTTTACCAAATAAAATAGTTTAAAAGATATTTATCTTCTTATAGAAACTATCAAAATGTTACTTGAAACTCTGTAAATATAAGAAATGTTCCAAAAATCACTGGAAATATATATTTTTTTAATAAAATTATATGTACCAATAGATGTAACAGATTAAATAAAGGAAAAATAAAAAAGCAGCAGCATTATTCTAAAGCCATTATTTTGCTAATGCAAAATAAAATTTTCTATGTATACCTTAGTTTTATGTTTTTACATTGTAAACATCAACCCACTTTTAATAATTTTTTTTAATAAAGCAGTAGATTGTTCCAAAACAGAGCATTTGTCTATAACAGAGTACACCCAATTTCAAAATTACCTGAATTAGATGGTCTAACTATTCTCTAAAGTCAAATAACAGTAAATTACAGTTTACATCTTTATAAAAAAGAAACAGAATGCCAGAAAAATCTTTAGAAGATGGATGTACGGTATAATTAAAAAATACTAAGATGAATCTTTCTTTACAAGGTCAGAAGAGAATACTGAAAAACAAGTGCCATAATATTGTTTTAGATCTGTACCTTTGTATATATAATCGATGAAGTGAAGATATATCAGAGAAAGCAGTTTTCTGTTCCACCTCTCAGGTCTTCCAAAACCATTAGAAAAGCAAAGATTTCACTGCTCTTCTGAGATTTAGGAAGCCTTTGAGGGGAGTAGAAAACAACTCCCTTTGAACGTTTGACATGATAAACCATGTAGAGAGTTGAACCAAAACCTGTGAAAACCATATCGTATAAAATAAAGGAATACATTTGGATTGTGTATTTTAAGTATTGTTCGGGCCAATTTATAGAGGTTTTGAAGAAAGATGATAAAAGAATCCAGAGCTGTTCAAAACATTCTCAACGGATGACACGTTATCCACAATTCATAGGTACAACATTCCCATCTTCACATTGGAAAAAAATGAGTGGCCTATTGGAAAAAGAGATTTTATTCTTGCTAAAGGATAAGCATTGCGAGTTGTGAGAGAATTTTAGTGATTCTTCATTCTTGTATGGTCAATCTATCATCTTTAAGCGTCGACAAACAGTAAAATTTGAGCTTCCATAAAGATTACGTTGCACACATGATTTTAGAATATCATACTCGCAAATGAATGACAATAATTTCTACATGGAATGTGGGTATGGAAATAGAATCCAACATGGAATGTGCAAGGCAAGATGAATATTAAACACACGAGCACACACATAAAACAAGAAATGCATACTCAGCAAATATTAAACTCATGAAATTCAAAAGGGTTGTGCCTAGCTAATCAAGGGAAGAGCTTAACCAATCAGTGCGTTGTAAACAACTGGTTAGACAAAAACTGTACGAACCGACAATGACGGTCGAAATCCCGTCAACGACTAGTACGGCCGGACAAGTCGAAGGAGCTGAGCCAGTTTGATCATTAGGTGCAGTTGACTAGAAGACTGGTCGAAAAAGTCGTACAGTCGATAATTTACAATGCACCGGCTGTTTACAGCTGTGCCTAACGAAGTGGTTGGTGGCCATAGGAAAAGCATTGCATGAAATATAACATGGCATAGGCAAAAATTTGAGAGCATATGCACAGCGTCTTTCATTGTAGCAACATGGAGTTCAACTACTAGCATGGCGTAGGAAAAGTTTAGGAGCACCAACATGGATAATAAAAATAAAAAAACATAGCATGACATAGAAAAGAAACAATGCCTAGTAGCCATTGGATGAACATTGGAAGAGTAAGAAAGGAATGATAGGATTTAGAGGGCATCATTTAGGTTGTAAATCTTAGTATAGGAATTATTTTATTAGATTATCTTTTATTTTATTCTATGTAAATGATAAAAGTTAAAAGTCAAATGTTAGTTTTGTAGTTGATAGGAGGATCACTTTAGTTTTCTAATTGTTTATTTGTTTGTTTTTGTTCTACATTTCACGTTGATGTTTGGAAAATATTCTCAAATCCTATAATTTTGGCATATTAATGGGTATATATTTACGTATGCTTTCCTCATTAAATTAATTTGCAAGGAAATCATGTGTTAGGTGAGTATGAGTGACAAACAAATTGTCACGCCGCCTTGAAGTAGAATTATGGTTCATCAAGGTGAGCTTTTTTAGCCTTCCTTTCAACCCATCATATATCCTATGATCGCAAGAAGTCTTGATGGCAACATTTTCTTTTCCACATTAGGAGACTGTACAATCAAATTCTTCTTCTATAATTTACAACACTAGAATTTTCATTACCTTGTTTTTATGTTAAGTACAAAATTTGCTAGATTTTCCTAGTGTTAGAAAAAAGAGAATGAGTACCATGGGAAGAAGAAGAAGGAGAAGAAAACTAAATTTTCTCTTTCAAAGAATATTGTTGCAACTAAGAATTTGAGTCTTTGGTAGGACCTATATAAGAGGAAGGTCAAGACACTCAAGATTGAGAAACAAGTTTTTCTTCTACAAATTGTCTTTGATTGAATGCAACATCAAGTGTTGCAAGGGGAGTATACTTCAATTCCCTAAATAAGTGTTCTTCTAATGTGTTCTTGAACTTGAGATTTAGAGAAAGAATTTGATCTAGCACTCATAGTAATACCCGTAGTTAGTTGAACTTGTAGATGTAACCATATAGAGGCATTTGGCATCCCTATCATAGATGAAACCAATTGACATGTAGATAATGATCATTGCTAGACTGATAGAATGCCTCTTTCAAGACCATGACAAGTTGATGTCATGTGTCAATAGGATTCCAAGCATCTTGGTGTTTAGTGGCCAAAACCTTAGCCACACTAGAAAGCTTCAACTTTACAAAGGGAGCCTTATCAACTTGAAGGACATGGTTGTATGCAACCCAAGTGTCAATGTCAAGAACCCAATTGTAAAGTACTTCAGGATATGAGGATCCATCACAGATTTTAACCTCACATTTGGTTGTTGAATGGGGGCCCTTGGAAGTAGGAAGCCTTAAAATAGAGATGCCATTGACCTTAATGGTCAATGTGGAGACACACCATGTAGTTCCACAACTTTCTTAGCCAAATTAATAAGCATGCTATTATAAATTAGAGCCAATAGCCAAATTAATAGGCATGCTATTATAAATTAGAGCCAATGGGAGATAGTTCACACCTCCCAAAATAGAAATAAAAAAAAGGAATTTTTTTTATTTTTAAAATGATACACTTTTGATCCTACCAGGTCAAAAAGTGCTCGAAAAGTTTCAGAAATGGAAACTTGATAGAGAGTCCGAAAGCAAACTAGAAATATCTTGAACTTGAAGCACGATGATGCAAAATTGAATTCACCATTATGTCAGCATTGGAAAAATAGTTGGAATAAGAAAAACAGTGCACCTTATTTCAATTGTGAATGAAGAAGAATATGATCGTTGAAATCAATACAAATTCCACAATACACAACCATGAAAACTACGCTTGAGCGAGTTCCTCCATATAACCATGAAAACTATGCCTGAGCAAGTTCCTCAAAACAAATAGGATCGTTGAAATCAAGAAATATTGTATGGGACGACGCACAAATACTCTGAGTAGTATGAAATGAATCACACCTTTCTCAATACGAAAATCGAGCCACTTTAAATTTCTGATCGCTTATGTTGTTTAGGACTTTATGAAATAAATATAAACCTTACACGTGGAAACTTGAGCTCCTTTTGTAGATGCTGAATACAATAGAGTCATTTCTCTAAAGTAAAGCTTTGTTTGAATGTTGCGTAGGCCATACATAGGTACACAAAGTCAATGCTCCCCGCTCCTCCACAATAAATAAATTTGAAATAGGTGCACACGCATTGCATAGGAGCACAGGTCGGCAAGGCAAGCCGTGGCGGTAATCATAACAACAGCTGCGATGCAGCTACAGTCCCTGTCAAGGGTTAGAAGGTCGAAGCATAATCTGCATAAGATAAAGGATGGCAGCTTTTCTGTCAAAATGACAATGCATTTCTTTTAGGTATTTTTCTAAGCAGATCATACGCAATGTTTATGCTTCTACAGCTGTCGAAATCTGTCTATCCTTTATGCTTTGATCATTGTATGTACATTGTTGTAAAACCCTAATTCTGTTATAGGTTGGAAGAGTAATAGCATATCTGAACTTGTCAGGTTGGAGACGTCTTCATTGTATTTACTGAAACATGTAAGTAGTGCCTACATCTATAGTTGACATACATGTATTCATAAATATTTCAGACAAAAAATAAACATACAATTAAATTTTAAGTATATTAAAGAAAAAGACTTTAAAAATGGAAATATTTAGAATAGGGCAAACCATTTGTTAAGTAATAGAAATAAATGAAAGGAAATCATACAAGTTAAGTTAAGCAATGAAGGATGATTTTTTTTGGTCCGACCACACTAGGGTTTGTCCCTGCATGTTTCTTTCCTGTTCAATGTGTTCTTTGCGACCCTATCGTGGTCCCCTTTGGCCACAAGGGATATTAGTGGGGTGTGGGTGCCCATCATGGGCACAGGCCTCTTTTTTGCATCATTTTTTCATACGCTCAGGGGTCCTCTTCCTTGGCTCGTTGTCAGTGCGACGAGCCTCTCTCTTGGGTGCAACTTCCTCCTTTCTCTGTGGGATTCAGTTTGCTCTTCTCTTCTCTTTGTGTAGGTAGTCTTTTATCTTGGGGGCTTCTGGAGGCTTGCTAGCCAGTTGCATGGCAGCTTCTAGGGGTCTTGGGGACCCCCCCATTTACATCCTTTAAGGAAGCTTTGAACAGGGACGTTCCATCTTCATCCATGCATTATAAAGCAGTAAAATTCCTTAATAATGCTTTGAATGGAGACATTTTTTCTCAAATTGGGGGACCTAGGCTTCCATAGGTTAATGGTTGTCTTGAGAGGAGCCAAGATCGACTGGTGTTGGTAATTCAACTAGACTCTTTAGCGAAGGATGTTAGTTATTTGAATAATAATGCTTTAATCAGCAAGTTTATGGGGATTTGAGTCTCTCTCCCCTTTCTGGAATCATGTACTCGCAGTACTTAGAACCCTGAGGGAGATATGGAGGTGATGTTGGTGGTCAACAATTATTTTATGGTGGTCTTTACTAGTTTGGTGGATCATAATAAAGCCTTTGAAGGGTGGCCTTATTTCTATAACCAGGTCAGTATGTGTATCAAGCCATGGCATGAAGGCTTTAATGTAGTGGAGGAGCTTCTGTTAAGAGTTCCAGTTTGGGTATGGCTCCTACATCTCCCACTTGAATTCAGGAGACATGATATCCTACATTCAATTGCATTGTTACTGGGTAAGCCACGGGACTGTCACAATACATGATGGAGAAAAAGGTAATATCGTATGCTCATGTCTATATTGAACTTGATTTAAATAAACCACTCCTAGATTCCATAGAGATTAGATTGGGTTCTCTTTCATGGATTGAACAACTTGATTATGAAGCACTACCTTTCCGATGTCACATTTACCATGAATATGGTCACCTTCAGAGAAGATACCCCAAAGTTTCTCCTCCTACTCCTGTGCAATCCTCTTCCCCACCCACCATGGTGGATAAGGGGAAAGCTCCAATTGTGAATGAGGAGAGAGACAAAGATGGTTTTGTCCTAGTGAGACAACATAATAAGGGAAGAGGGCTGAAAAAACCTCTCAAGGAGAGCCAATCGGATGGAATTTTTAACAAGTTTGATTCTTTGGGGGCTTTGGAAGAACAATTTTTTGGTATGGACATGCATCTCCCTAGTGCTGAGATTTCAGGTGAGCATCAAGCGGTTGGTACCACTAGTTATGCTATCCCTTCCCTAGTATCTAAGATGTTGGTGGCTCAGCATGAGCCAGAGGGTCATGTAGAAGAATGCAGTGGGGCTCCAGATGTGGCAGGTAAAACCTTGGTAGAAGAGCTTATTTCTCTATCGATTGACACTCACATGGTTCCGATGGACGATAGAGATGTTTCTCCACATGTGTATTGTATGGTGGTACAGGCTGATGGTAAAAAGAAGATGACACCTCTTTTGGGGCTTCAACAAAAATGTATTAAGAAAGGAGGTGTTCAAAAGAAAGTAGGTAGAAAGACTACTCAAGCTAAAGTGAAAATGATGGGGGAAACATTTGGTTGAATTTGGGGTTGTCAAGACTTCAGAGTCACATTTTTCTAACCCCACCAAATGATTGTGTTATCCTAGAATGCAAGGGGTTTGAACAACATCCCCAAACAAAACTGTTAGTGTATATTTGTCATACACATAGGCGTTAAGCCTACTTAGGCATATCCTGACACTTGCCATACGAGGTGTCAAGTTAGTTAGGAGTCTTTAGAGGTGTCGACTCACTTTAAACACCTCATGCTACTTTCATGGTAGGCAACTCATCGCCACTCTATGTATGAGGAGTCATGTCCTTATTTCATGGAGATTGGTTGCCTCTCTCCTCTCTTTATATATCATGCCTATTTGGCTAATACATTGGTTGAATTCATTCATTGATTGTGGTATCTATGCTTGTTTTTAATCTTTGTGATCTGCAAGTTCTTTATGGTATCAGACTGAATAAAGATGATTTCAGGCTACAATGACAAGTTTTGATCACCCCCATTCGCCAGCATCTGGCATTGGATTCATACCAAGCATGCAAAATCAGTGGAGTGATTTTATTTGTGTTTTTTTATTATGTGTGACTACTGTTATTTTTTTGTAAGGGAAGAGCTAGTAGAAACGCCCCTATAGAGAGGGACGTCCAAAATAAGAAGAAACACCTAGCAGAGGTAGAAATGCCCATCAAGGGTGATTTATGGTGGCATTTGTGTTGACTAGTTCTTATTTTTGAGCGGCTAGCAAAGGGAAATGCCCACAAAGGGTTGTTGTAGCCAAAAAGGGTAGATTCACAACCAGAAAGGGCATCTATAATGGGTGCTGCCAATGCTCTTCAAACCCTAGTTTACGTCTCATTCAAAGAGTCCCCTACTAGTGCACAAAGGCATGGGAAATTTTGATAGATATCAAATTGGTGTAACCACAACAAGCTATTGTTCATTGGGGAAAAGACAGAACATGCTGACCTAAGAAATCAAGGGGGGTGTTGTGTGTTGGCAAGAGACACTATCAGACATGTTAGGTGTTGTCATTGATGGCAAATAAATCCATCTTACACATTTGCATTGTATCATCTATTCATATCGGAAGTCAGATTACAGATTTGTCTAAGTCTGGATAGATAGGGACATGGCATATGACAGGGTTCAGCAGTTTGATCCGCATTTCTCCATAGGAAATCATATTCTGTTGCAGATCTAAGGGAATGTTAAGGGATGTTAGGGATATCTAAATCCAAAGATTTAGCCTCTGGTGATAAAGGGATTGAAAGTTACAAGCATCTAAGTATCAGGTTTTAGTTAAATAGTTCAGTCCAGTGAAGAACAAGCCGACTTGGTGCTTGATCATTATGCGGATTATAAAAAGTTATTGGTTGAGTAATTTGTGACATCCAATGGTATTTGCTGACATGTAAGATGACTCAGAGACATAAGTATTGGTCTACATTGGTGTTTGTGCATGGATTCAACAGACAGAATAGTGTTTTAAAAAAGTCTCTAAGTTTTTTCATAAGGCCGATTGTAGTTGATGTAATTTCATGCAATGCATATATATGATCGATGGACTCGAGCATTTCATGTGTGAATGAGCGAATAGGAAGAAATAAATGCAAAGTATAGCAGAATCATGTGCGAAGTGAAGAGATCTAAGCTCTAGATCATGGCAATGTAGTGAAACAGGGTAGAGAGATGAAGTGTATAAAGTCAGTGTACTGAGCTCAACTGGAACTATAATCTTGCATTGGTAGATGCTATTCCTCAATTCAAACATTCCAATAAACTTTTGTAATTAATTTTGTAGGAAGTGAGCCTCCTTGAGAAGTGAGCTCTGGGTAGTGTGCCTAAAGGCACGTGCCTTCCCCATTTGGAATACTTTTAATAGAGTATAAACTCTTGTGGGTTAACCCCCACCGTGGTTTTTCCCTTAACCGGATTTCCACGTAAAAATCCTAGTGTTCATGTGTTATTGTTTCTATTCATATGTTCATGCTTCTTTCTTTTGAATGTATGTGATAAATCAATAAAGGAACAAAGTAACAAGTTTTGTAGAACACTTATTCACCCACCCTCTTAGTGTTCCCTTATTTCAACAATTGGTATTAGAGCAAGGTTCCTTAGAAGAAGTTTAACAACTTGAGGAAGATTTGGGAAGGTGTTTTCAATGGGTTCATTCAAGCATTCTGATGGTATCAATCAACAACTTCAAGTAGCCTTAGATGATCTTGACCTGTCCAGAGAAAAAATTAAGGATCTACAAGAGAACCTTAAAGATGCTGAAGATTTCATTGAGACCTTAAAAGGACAACTAAGCAAATCTAATGAAAAGAGGAAGGAGCTACTTTTTTAGCTCGCATATAAGAATGAAGACAATGACATGGATGAGGCCCTGAAGGAGAAGAAAAAGGAATGTGAAAAGCTAACAAAAGAAGTTGTTGTCCTAAAACATGAGATGGAATTGGGGGTGATGAGACTAACCAAGGAAATTGAGGAAAGGAAGAAGACTGAGGAAAAATTGAATCAGTCTCTGAAAGAAAGAATAGAAGAGTGTTGCAGATTGGACAGAGTAATTGGCCATCTAGACTCTGATCTACAAGAAACCATGCACAATGAGGAAGAACTTGAAAGACAAATTGTCATTCTCAAACATGACCTAGAAGTTGAAAATGAATATAAAGAGAAATTCAAGATAAGCTCAACTAAACTTGAGTTGTTGCTTGATAGTCAAAAGAAGATAGATAATAAGCATGGTCTGGGATTTGAGAAAGTTGAAAGCTCTGGATCTATTCAAAGAAATCCTAAAGCAAGAAATCAAAGAAGGAATCCTAGAAGACCTCTGGTAAGATAACCCAATGCTCAAAGGTATCCATCTTTCAATGACAATTGTTTCAAATGTAATAAGTATGGCCATAGAGCTAATAAATGTAGAAGTCAACTAAATCAAAATGCATCATCTTTCTCTAGTTAATACTTTAATTGCAAAAGGATAGGTCATAAGACTGAGGAATGCAGAAGTGGATCAAGGAATCCTCTTAATAATCAAGTGTTCAATAGAAGATGTTTTACTTGCAATAAGTTTGGGCATATTGCAATGCAATGTAGATCTAAACTTGCTCCAACATGTGATTGTCAAAAGAATAAGGTTGTGTGTTTCAATTGCAACAAATTCGGACATATTGCTAAATTCTGCAGAAGAAAAAAGGAGAACTCACAGGTAGGAAAAGGACAAGCAGAGCAGAAGTTAGACAAAGGCAAGGGCAAAGTAGATGTGAATGAGATCCAGAATGAAATGAGAAAAACTTGGGTGAAGAAAAGTGTGATTAATGACAGTGATGGGTCTGCATCAAAATCTGGTGCTGATAATTCCTTCAGAAATTGAAACAGTAGCTATGGCTCAAGGGGAGCTACATTCAAAATCTAATTCCTCCTACCAGCAAGTGGGTTCCTAAATTTGGCACATTGAATGAAGAAAGAGAATCCTATTGCAGATCTGTTGAAGCAAATTCTGGAAGAAAAGAAGCTAATGCGATTAATTGTGGAGCAATTGAAGATTGACTGTATGTAGAAATAGAGTAACCGGATGAATTAAGGAAAAGCATTTATTACAATGAAGAATTAGGTTTTGTGGAGGATAAAAATTCATTCACTCAAACACTTGAATCACATTGCATTCAAAGAGAACAAGGAGAAGAGCACTTGAGCTGAAATTTCAAAGATTTGAAGTGCGAAGAACGAATTTGAAAGATAACCCTAATTCCATAAGGAAAAAGGTATTTTTCCACGAAGCCTTGAACTTGTAATCTTTTGAAATGGCTACACCTCTTGTTGTGAACATCACTGAGTGACCTAGGCCAAATTTTAAGAAGCACCCTTTCCAATCCACTGAAGTCGATCCAATAGGAGCATTTTTTGGGGTTCCATATGAAGTTCTTCACACAAAGGACATTAGGGCTTACATTCACACACCTCTAGAGGAGCATGGTAATTCAAGGTTTGGTGAATTATTAATGAATCACTTGACATATGATGATTTAGAGCTCAAATCAGAGTACAAAGCACTGGAAGATAAGAAATTCATACAGGTTGTTGAGTTTCCAAATTTCATAGAGGACGAATGGGTCCGGTATTTCCTGAGCCGTATCCATGATGAGTTCTTATAATTGAATCATCCATTCAAGATTACAAAAGATGCAATAATGGTACTTACAGGATTGAATTCCACCAGTCCTCTGCCTTAGTTGAAGGCTGTGAAGAATCAAGAAGTCACAGAGGCAACCAGATCAAAATTTCACAAGAGAGCTATGACTATAAATGACATAGAGGATCATGGGGTTAGATTCGCATCAATGGTGATAGGATATAGAATATATTACTCTAGCAGAGAAAATTTAGCATCTGGAATAGCCATCTATACTGCATATTAGATGGTGAAAGAAAATGCAGACTATGATCTCTGCAAACTGTTGCTAAACTAGCTCATGGAGAACCTAAGCAAGATAAAGAAGGACAAAAAGTACTCACTCAAATATGGTATGCTGATTCTATGTCTTTTCTTTTATTTCTTGAGTGAGCTTCCAAGAAACAAGAATATCTATTGGTCAAATGTCAAATTGGTAGCAGTCCAAATTAGGAATCAGTTGAGTTGTTTGGTAGTTATGATGCACAAAAGATTGCACTATGGGGATTCTTCAAAAACTTCTAGAGTATAATGTAGGCAAGGGATAGAATACCTAGGTCTGTGGTTGAAAAATACAAGGACACCATCTGTTTCATGGTTACAGTTGATCAATGCAAAATGGAAGTAGTAGAGCCCATAATTGTGTGGATCATGCCCATGGGGTATGAAGTGGATGGGCATGTGTTGGAACTATATGTACATCATTTGTTAAGTCAGCCTAGGGATCCAGCTAAAGAGAGATTTGGAACTTATGAAGAAATTTCTCTAAAACTGCATATTGAATTCAAGGCTCCTAAAATCAAAAGGACTATGAGGAAAGAAGTTGAGCAGTTGGCTGAGAATTTAGGCCTTACCAAAGAAGCTGTAAGACAATTCAGGGAAAGGATAGAGAAAGCTAAGAAGGAGAAGGATAGGGAATAGGGAAGTGTTCCGGCATAATCTCTTTCCATGTCAAGGACTACTAGGAGTTCTAGTTTAGCCTCCGGTACATCACCTTCTCCTACTTAAGAAAAACCTACTAGTAAGGAAGGAAAAAGGACAAAGGTAAAGGGCAAAAGAACATATGTTAGTATGGAGAAAGTGGATGAAGAAGAAACCGAATCAGATGATGAGGTTAAGGAGTTGAAGGCTTCAGGCACCAAAGCTACTAAAGTGTATAAGGAGAAGACCTCTGGAAGCAAAAAGCCAAATAAGAGGCATAAGTCAGAGGCTGATGTTGAGAAGCCAACTCCTTCTGTGGAGGACATTGTTAAGACAATCACTGTAGATGGAAATCTAAAACCAATGACTGAATTTTATGATCATTATAGTGATGCTGACAAAAGAATTTTGGAGGATGCTACTGTAAAATATTTGAATATATTCAACATAGCACTAGTGGAGATTTTTTCAGAAGTTCCTAAGAGTTTAAGAGACATTCTAGAAATAAGAAAAGAAGCTGCCAAAACAAAGGATATGGAGCTGAGGGAACATGTAATGTCCAGTCTATGTCTAGTGATCTCTAGAAAAGAAGTAGATAAGATTCTTAAAGAAGTCAAAAATGAATTTAGAAGCAAGAAAAGGATGAATAAGCTGATGATTGGAGACATTGATGAAATTGTTAAAGAGACAACAAATTCTAAAGAAAGCATTGGACAAGAACACGTTCTAGGTGGTTACAGAAGAACCTATTGATACTAATGACACATCAATTTTGGATGATGAAGAGCTACATAAAAATGAGCAACAAACTAAAATAGATGATGTCTCTATTCTGGAAGAAGAAACATTGAATAAAGAAGATGAAGAAATGATGAAGGAAGATCAAGAAAAAGAAACTGCTGATGGAATTGATTCCTCCACTCTGGATGTTGAGGAATTTGATAATACTGCCACTGAGGATACACCAAATCTGCCAGAAGAGAATGTAGAAGATATTTCTGATATAGATAAAAGAAAAGATGCCTCTGATGATGATGTAGAGAAGACAAACACAAAGAAAGAGAATGAAAACGATGAGTAGGACAATGTGGTTGACTTAGAAAAGGGAGAAGTTGGAGGCCCTGAAGAGCATAAATTTGAAACATCATTTTGGACAAGAGACACTGCAAAAGTAGTTAAAGAAATTTTGGAAAGAGATAAATAAATTGAAGAAGATCATGATATATTACAAGGACTAATCAATTTTGATACTTTATCACCAGTGCAGAAGATAAAGTTGGCCTCTATTGCACAAGCTAAGGCTAGAGAAGAAATCCTACAGTCTCATATAGAAGATAGCAAGTTGCTTGGCCTTGCATTTGGGATTTTGGAGAAAATCATGCCCACATTTCAGAAGGACTCATCAGCATCTCCCTCTGGTCAGTTGAAAAGTTTGATAAACTTAGTAAGTTCTCATTTTGAAACCTTAGAGAAGTCAGTAGAAGTTAAAGTCAGAAATGAATTTAATGAGAAGAGGTTTGCTAAAATAAAGAAAATAATTAGTTATGATAGATCAGGGCTTGATACTAGTGTAAAGAGTATTCAAAATGTCGTATCTAAAGGAGCAGAGATTTATAAGTTTTTCTTAAACCGATCTAAAGTTGTTGAAGATATTGAGAAGAAGATTAAGGACTTAGAGCTCAAATTGTCCAACATTTCTTAGTCATATAGTCCTTTAACTGAGTCTGTATCTACCAAAGAATACCAAGTAGTTAGTTTGTAGAATGAATTGAGTAACCTGGAGAAAGAAAAGGTTAAAGTTTTTGGCAGATTGGATGAGCTCTAGAGACTAATTTTTCCCAAATTAGAAACTATGTATGATCTATTGGTAGAATCCCAAGCTGTTGCTGCTACTAGTGATCCTACTGACCTTCAAAACGTAGAATCACAAGCATTTTTGTTCAGTGGGCATATATCCATTTTGGGCAGTATAAAGAAGAACTGGTATAATGAATTGTTATGATTGAAAAACATTTTTTGGGATATCCTTTTGCTGATGAACAAGGCTTAAGGATTGTATGTTCATATGTGGAAGTATATACTTAGAGTTTTGACCCATGTACATAAAACTTTTTTGCATGAATTTTGATATGCAGATCCCAACCTTTGCCATTGATGTCAAAGGGATAGAGGAAAAGTAGTGAAAAATGAGGAATTCATCTAAGGGGGAGCATTCGAAATCACAAGTGTACATAGTAAGGGGGAGTTGTTCTAACACTTATTCATTTTTCACTAAGTGTTGCCATCAATGCCAAAGGGGGAGATTGTTGGCAAGAGACACTGCTAGGCATATCAAGTGTTGTCATTGATGGCAACTAAATCCATCTTACACATCTGCATTGTATCATCTGTTCATACCAGAAGTCAGATTGTAGATTTGTCTAAGTCCAGATAGACAGGAACATGGCATATGACAGGGTTCAACATTTTCATCTACATTTCTCCATAGGAAATCATATTGTGCTATAGATCTGAGGGAATGTTAAGGGATGTGAGGGCTATTTAAATCCAAAGATTTATCCACTAGTGATAAAGGGATTGAAAGTTACAAGCATCTAAGTATCGGGTTCTAGTTAAATAGTTTTGTCTAGTGAAGAACAGGCTGAATTGGTGTTTGATCATTATGCAGATTAGAAAAAGTTATTGGTTGAGTAATTAGTGAGATCTAATGGTATTGGCCGACATGTAAGATGACTTGGATACATAATTATTGCTCCGTATTGGTGTTTGTGCATGGATTCAGCTGACAGAATAGTGTTCTTAAAAAGTCTAAGTTTTTTCTTAAGGCTGACTACTATTGATGTAGTTTCATGCAGCGGATATATATGATCAATGGACTCGAGCATTTCGTGTGGAGATGAGTGAATATGAAGAAATAAAATGTGAAGTATAACAGAATCAAGTGCAAAATGAAGAGATCTAAGCTCCGAATCATGGTAGAGTAGTGAAGTAGGGCTGAGAGAGATGAAGTGTGTAAAGTTAGTGTATTGAGCTCAACCAGAACTATAATCTTGCATTGGTAGATGCTATTCCTTAGTTCAAACATTCCAGTAAACTTTTGTAATTAATTTTATAGATAGTGAGCCTCCTTGGGCAGTGAGCTTTGGACAGTGTGCCTGAAGGCATGTTCCTTCCCCATTTGTAATACTTTTAACAGAGTATAAATTCTTGCACGGGTTAACCCCCACTGTGGTTTTTCCCTTAACCAGGTTTCCATGTAAAAATCCTAGTGTTCATGTGTTATTGTTTCTGTTCATATGTTCATATGTTCATGCTTCTTTCTTTTGAATGTATATGGTAAATCAATAAAGGAACAAAGTAAAATGTTTTACAGAACACTAATTCACCCCCCTCTCAGTGTTCCCTTATTTCAACATTGTGTGTGGTCATTTCTTCACAATTCCTCGAGAAGTGCTTTTTGTGGGTTGTATTTTCCTTTCATTTCTCCAGCATTTCTTTGATCTTCTTTTCCACATTTCTACAACACAACTATCTATGTCTAGCATCATGGTGTCTAATGTTACTATACAACCCCTAATTCCTTTCAATTATCATGATTAGAAGTTCAAAGTAATTCTTGTACTAAAAAATAAAGGTTTATTTAGGGTAACTATGGGAACAGAGAAATAACCTAATGCAGCTAAAGACAAAGAAATTTTTTTCAATAAGTTGACAACTCCTCATAGGTTCCAAATCTTTCTTGATCTATTTGGAAGATCATAAATTATCTCAATAAGAGCTTTGTTGTATATGTCGAAGTATTTGACAACAACAACCTCAATGATACTTTTGTCTACATCATCATAGTCATCATACAGTTGGGCAATAGGTTTTAGATTGCCATCAATTGTCATGGCCTTCGATACATCCTCTAGGGTTATTGTAGCATGTCATTTTATAGGATCTTCTTTCTTTTCCTTCTTTCTTTCTTTCCCCTTACCAGAGGACTTGCCTTGACCAGTACCGGAGGTTTAGATGTTGATTTAACCTTCATCTTTTTATCTCTTCATTAGAATCCTCATCAACTCCTATACTTACATGCATTCTTTTGGCATTTGTCTTCATTCTTTTGTGACTTGTTGTAGGGGCTTCCACACTTGCATAAGGTGTGGGACCGGAGGATTCAAGTGCAGTACCAAATCTAGTTTGTGAGGTAGAAGCTCTTGTTCTCTTCTTTGTAATTACAAACTCTTTTAATTTCTTCTCAGGCTCTTTTGGAGCTAACACAGGTTCATCTTTCTTTTCTTTGGTTGTCCTTTCTACTTCTACCCTTGTCCTTGTTTCTCTGATTTATTCTTTGGTAAAATCCTTTTTCAAGGAATACTGCCATCTTCTTGGTCTTCTTTGATATTTTCAGCATTCTCTGCTCAACAAAGACTTTTGTTGACAACTCCTAATAGGTTCCAAATCTTTCTTCTTTGGGGTCCCTAGGTTTACTTAACATGTGTTGGGCATCGTTATCCAATATTTTTCCATCTACTTCATATTGGGCCATTGGCATAATCCAAACTATCCTAGGCTCAACAGCCTCCATCATACATTGGTCTTTTGTGAGAATGAAGCATATGTCATTTTTGTATTTGTCCACAATTCCCTTAGCAATCCTTTCCCTAGACTACATAACTCTTTGAAAATTCTTGAAATAGCCACAAAGGGCTGTAGTTTGTTCCTCATAGCTTCCTATGCTGCTTAGATGATCCCTAATTTGTACTACAACTGATATACTGTTTAACTAGAACAAGTTTTTCATTCCCAATAATTCTTGCATGAAGTAGAAGAATAAGAAAATGATCAGCTTAACAAATTTGAAAGGGTATTTTCTCTCCTTTGACTTCTTTGCGTTTTCCATTAGCTATTATCATAGCAATTCACAAAGGTCACAGTCTGTATTTTCCTTAATCATCTGATAGGCAGTGTATATAGCAGTACTAGAGACAAAATTCCCCCAGTTGGAGAAACAGATCATATTTGATCAATTCATTGAGGCAAAGCTTACTGCATGGTCTATAATATCATTAACAGTTAATGCCCTCTTGTCAAATTAGGCTCTAGTTGCTTCTATCACAGTGTTATTCTTCACAGCTTTTAACAGGGGAATGCTACTGGTAGAATTTAATCATGTCACTGCCCTAATCACATCCTTGGTGATCTTGAAGGGATTTTTGAGCCACATGAACTCATCATGAATTCTTCTGAACAAATACTAGACCCATTCATCTTCAACAAATGTAGGGTAATCTTTACATACTGAATGGATTTCTTCTCTTCCAAAGCCTTGTATTCTTCCTTCAATTCAAGTTGGTCGCCAATTAGATGTTTTAGATATAAATCTATGAATTTTCTATCACTATGTTCTTCTAGGGAAATATGCATGTAAGCCCTAACATCCTATGTGTGCATCACACCATGTGGTATATCTAAAAATACACCCATTAGATCAACTTATGTTGATTTGCAGGGGTGTTTCTTGAAATTTGGTTGAGCTCACTCAATGATATCAACAACTTGAGGGGTTGCCATTTTTGCAAGGATTTAAACAAATTCACAATAGGGTTTCAACTGGAAATACCTTTTTCTACTGAGACAGGGTTTTCTTTACTATTGAGTACATCTGTCTCAGATTTACAGGCATCGGCAAGAGTGGACCTTTGTCTCAGTGATCACATTGTTCACAGTGGATTGTTCCTTGCATCGGCGAGATGGTGTGTTGTGATACTCTGATGGTTGGACATCAGCATGACAATCATTGTCGACATGGTTTGCAAATGTCACTTTGATAGTTTGGGTTACTCCGATGGGAGTTGGCATCGGCATGAGTCATTGTGATGAAAATCAATGTATCAGCATGAAAAACCTTATCGACGTGCTGTGGATATCTCCTTCTAATGTGTTGGGTCATTTCGATGATCGGCATGACAAGTGACATTAGTGTGGCTGGAAGATGTCTCTCCAGTACTTCATGTTACACTGACAAAGGTTTGACATCGGTGAGATATGTCACTTCAGTATGAGTCTCTCTGGCACTTTGGGTCACTCTGATGAGGTCTTGGCATCAGCGGGAGATGGAGGAATAGACCATTAGCAAGTGGATCACTGGTTGTGTCAGGGAAAAGTGTGCGACATTAAGTATACATGTGGTCTTGTATATAAAGTGATCAAAGGATCATTGGTGGATGAATGTGGGATAATTAGATCTCACAAATATGAACAATCGTGGAAACGATTATGAGCTGGGATGCTAGGAATTCCTTTGATAGTAGTGATGTGGCTCCTTGACATGGCGGA
Organism: Cunninghamia lanceolata; assembly: GCA_027924645.1. Classification (NCBI taxonomy): domain Eukaryota; kingdom Viridiplantae; phylum Streptophyta; class Pinopsida; order Cupressales; family Cupressaceae; genus Cunninghamia; species Cunninghamia lanceolata. The sequence continues at coordinate 1,319,886 of BSBN01000652.1, read as the reverse complement.
AGGACAGAATAGCCAATGTTGTATTGGCAATGCTTATCAAAAATATTGTAAATTGAATGGTTGCCTTTTGTAACTGTCTGGTCTGTTATGGTAGTCGAACCGAATGTTCTCTTCTATAATGTGATATGTTAAACGCATTGTAATAGAGGATTATAGAGAGAGGTAGACAGAGAGAGAGTTTGGACTATTCTGTTTGGTTGGTAACTAGAGACGAACAAGAGTAGTCTAGACACTCATGCATGGACATGTAGTTTTGAATGCTGTATGAGTGTGATACATGGAACTGAGCAAGACAAACAGAGAAGATGAGTGACTGTCAAATTTATCTCCAAATGGAATAGGATGTTAATCTCCATGAAAAGGCTTAATGCCTGAATTGTATTGTAACTGTATTTTCTGTTGCTGAATAATACAATGGCAATCTGGGTTTTTGGAGTGTGGGGTTTTTTACCTGGAAGGGTTTTCCCCACATAAATATGTGTTTGTGTTATGCATTTCATGTTTCATATTTTTGCTATTGAAACTGGTTAATGTTGCTTATACTTTCCTCTAAGGGTTAATTTTGGAAATGAACTATGTCTGTTTCATCTTTGTGGTATAGTTGTGAGTGTTTTTTAAGGCAATCTAATGAAATTTAAAGTTACCGAAGACACCACTATTCTTAGATGTTCATTCTAAGATGAACCTCATTTCCTTAAAAGTGGTATCAGAGCCCTCTGCTAGGATTTGTTTGGTCCTGGTGTTTCTGGTTTTGGGTATTTCTTCTGTAAAGATTTCTTAGCCTGGAAAGCTTGAGGAAATTTGAAGGAATCGACTGATGACTGATCCTTGTTTGAGTGGAAGTCTGGTAGTTGATCTTGTCTTCATATTACAATAGGCACTTGAAGGATGCTGAAGATGGACATACTGGAGCTGGTCATATTGAAATGATGTGGTCTGAGGCTCCTAGTTGGCAGTGGTATAATCCTGATGCTTGGGGTGGAATACTTTGCTCTATGGTTGAGATGCAGCAAATCTCTCTATTGGGTGTCTGTGTGAGAGGCTCCCTAATGATACAGAGAAGCTTGGGTTGTTTCTTAGCTATGGAGAAATGTGCTTATGCTAGGTGTTTTGTCTTGGAATTGGAAGGCATAATTTTTTGTTACCCGGATTGCATGTAGGCTATGGAGTTGATCATTGGATGGTCTGAGAGCTTCTGTAATAGCCTGTCTCCCTTGGAGGCATGTGCATGTTGGTGGTTGTGGACTTGGCCTACAAGTGGGCCTGAAGTTTCTAAACTGTTGTTTCCTTTAATGGATGCTTTGTACTTGCATGTCTCAAAATCATGTTCCTTGGTTTTGAGGGGTTTCATAGTTTTTCCTAAAATCTATGGTTATGCATATTCATGATTATCCATTTTTCTGGTTTAACCGTTATGGTGTTTCTTGATTCATATTCTTGGTCTTCTAGATGTGAAGTGGGTATGGATGTGCATGGGTGTTTTTCAAACATAGTGGTTTTGCAGGTTTTACATGGTTAAGAGAAAAACTTGTGCTTTTGTGAAGCTATATTTAAGCTATTTCTAGACCCTGGCTTTTGGGGTGTTGCAGGATGAAATAGTTGCAGTTTTACAAAGCATGCTCCATGCGTGATGTGAGGAGGTGAAATACTTTATCTGCATAGGAATGCTGGTATGTGATATGTCACTCAGTATTTCTATGGGAATGCTTGTTTGTTTTCTATACTATGGTGCTCAGGTTGTGGACATGTTTGGCGAATCAAATTTCTAAGTAATCTTGTGCTTGAGTCATGTTGTCTACATTGTTATCTACTCTTTGAGATCTTAGTTTTGTAGTTTCCAGTGTGATAGTGAGTTTGCATGTTACATTGGTTGGATCTCTGAGTTATGTAGTTTTGTGGGCTGATCACCTATTAAGCTACAGTGAGATGACTCGGATGTGGACTATCTTTATCCACTAGGTTGTTTCAGTGTTAACGCAAACTTGTTAGTTGGCCTTGTCTGTGGTCACTTGTGTATTGGTGTGCCTACTTCAAGATGAGAGGATGGATGTTGTAGAGTACCTGAATATTTGGTTATGGAGACCTATACCATGTGTATCATGATGTCATGAATAGCTTGGATTCATAGGTTTGTGTAAGCTACTAATAGTGATAGTGTATTTCCTTGGTTTGGAGATCTTGGTGCCACTTGGTTTTATTGTCACATGGATATGTTAATGTGTGGATCTAGAGGATTTTCAGATTAGGATATATTACTAGGAGGAGGTCTTAGATCCTGTTGTTGCAGAAGGGTTCTTTCGCATTTGCAGGGGCACTATTTGAGGATGTGTAACATCTTGGAGCAATGGAGGATTCATGAAATCCTTGGCTAAGGTGTTGGTGGTGCTTGATAGGTGATGTTGGTTTTGAGTTTTGGTATGATACATTGCTCTTGAGACAATGGTTATGTTCACTTAGAGCATGGAATCTCTTAAGGGGGATGGTAAGATCATGATGTCATGATAAGTTCTTGATTCAGGTGATTGGAGCTTTGACAATGGTCTGGTGATTCTCTGTGTATTGGGTGCATTGATCTTTTGCTTGATTACTTCATGTTGGTGCAGTGATGCATTTGGAGTTTAGCATGATATGATTTTTGTAGATGCCCATGGGTACATGGAGAATAAGGTGAGGCTGTAATTCTCTTGAGATGAGTGAAGTGTTGTTGATGGTTACTCTTGATAAAGATTTCAGTAGAAATTCTGAGGAGCCTACGCCTTGGTTGGACGTGAGTTCAATAGAGACCTATGAGGAGATTGCTCTTGGAGGAGTCATGATGGCTTGTATATCTTGGAGGAGCATTCTTATCCCTACTCATGGTCTACTCGGCAGTTTACTACTTGAGAGGTATTGCCCATTGTTTCTCTCAGGTGTTTTATGCTTTCTTTCATAGACATGGATCTTGAACTGCTCATAGATGGTTTTGGAGGATTCATTGTGAGAAATGGATAGCATGATTAATCTCCTTATGCATTTGAATTTAATATATCATTCATTAATAAGGACTGTTAGGAGATGGTTTGATGGGCTGATTTCCTGAAATGGGAAATGGATTAGTTTGATCTTCTTTGGTTTGAGAGGCTTACATCCATGTTAGTTGGATGATTACATATGTTGAAGTTGATCTCTTGAGATTGAATGTTTGTTTGGATGTTGTTATGTTGTTCTCTTTGGGGTTTTGAAGAGGAGATCATACTTGACACAGCTGGCACTTAGAGATGTATGTAGAAGGATCTTCTACAAGTATATGATGTGCAGTGTTTCTCTCTTTGTTCTGGTTATCTTCCTGGATATTTTGTTTCACACTACATTGGTTAGATGTTTTATTGGAGCTAATTGTGATCACTAGCTTGTGGTCATGTGTTTTCACTTATGTCCTTGGGTGATGACATGGAGGTTCTTTTATCTCTTTCCTTTGATTGGATGTGGAGAATTTGAGAGAGTTCTGGATTGGTGGGGAGAACTGTTGCAGGATAATTGTTTACAGGTTTTACATATCATTGTGGTTGATTCATTGGTACTACATGATGGTGTTATTACACCCACCATATGATGCTATTGATAGACTTTGTATGCCATGATCTTTCTAGATCTACATTACCCATGTAGTGGAAGTTCTTAGATGTGTTTGGTCTTCTTCGACTGGTTGACACATGGAGCTTGTATTTGCAGTTGATGGGTGTATATGTAGGTGGCATGAGTCTATTGAAATGAATACCTTCAAGATATGAGTGATTGGATGGATTAGCACTTACTGTGTGTGCTATTTTTCAGTCAAGTGGGTTTTTTTTTGTTTAGTTGGATGGGTGCAGTCAGTTTTCTGATTGTTGTTCTAGCTGATGTTCTATCTTATTTCTAGAGGATGGTTTCATGGCTATGTTCTGGAATCTTTAAAGTTGGTTATGTTGGAGCTTCTGTGTAGTTGTGAGCACAGTGGAGTGGAGGCAGTATCAGCTTTGGTTCTGTGACTTGGAGCATTGATGGGTTCCTGTAATTCCTTCATCAAGTGGGAGAATGTTGAGTACACGTGTCTCAGAGTTACAGGCATTGGCAAGAGTGGACCTTTATCTCAGTGATCACATTGTTCATAGTGGATTGTTCCTTGCATCGGCGAGATGGTGTGTTGTGTTACTCCGATGGTTGGACATTGACATGACAATCATTGTCGACATGGTTTGCAAATGTCACTCCAATAGTTTGGGTTACTCCGATGGGAGTTGGCATCGGCATGAGTCATTCCAATGAAGATCAATGTATCAGGGTGAAAAACCTTATCAACGTGCTATGGATATCTCCTTCCGATGTGTTGGGTCACTCTAATGGAGGTTTGGCATCGGTGAGAATCATTCCGATGATTGGCATGACAAGTGACATTAGTGTGGTTGGAAGACGTCTCTCTAATACTTCATGTTACACCAACAAAGGTTTGACATCGGTGAGACATGTCACTTTGGTATGAGTCTCTCTAGAACTTCGGGTCACTCCGATGAGGTCTTGGCATCAGTGGGAGATGGAGCGATAGACTGTTAGCGAGTGGATCACTTGTCGTGTCAGGGAAAAGTGTGCGACGTTAAGTATACCTGTGGTCTTGTATATAAAGCAATTAAAGGATCACTGACAGATGAATGTGGGATAATTAGATCTCACAAATATGAATAGTCATGGAAATGGTTATGAGCTGGGATACTAGGAATTCATTTGATAGTAGTGACGTGATTCCTTGACATGGCAGAAGGATAGAATAGCCAATGTTGTATTGGCAATGCTTATAAAAATTATTCTAAATTGAATGGTTGCCTTTTGTAACTATCTGGTCCATTATGGTAGTCAAACCGAATGTTCTCTTCTGTAATGTGATATGTTAAACACATTGTAACAGAGGATTATAGAGAGAGGTAGATAGAGAGAGAGTTCGGATTGTTCTGTTTGGTTGGTAACTAGAGATGAAGAAGAGTAGTCTCGACACTCATGCATGGACATGTAGTTCTGAATGCTGAATGAGTGTGATACCTGGAACCAAGCAAGATAGACATAGAAGATGAGTGACTATCAAATTTATCTCCAGATGGAATAGGATGTTAATCTCCATGAAAGGGCTTAGTGCCTGAATTGTATTGTAATTGTATTTTCTGTTGCTGAATAATACAATGGAGATCTGGGTTTTTGGACTATGGGGTTTTTTACCCAAAAGGGTTTTCCCCACTTAAATCTGTGTTTGTGTTCTTTCTTTCATGTTTAATATTTATGCTGTTGAAACTGGTTAATGTTGCTTTTACTTTCCTCTAAGGTTAATGTTGGAAATGAACTATGTTTGTTTCCACTTTGTGGCATAGTTGTGAGTGTTTTTTAAGGAAATCTAATGAAATTTAAAGTTACCAAAGACACCACTGTTCTTAGATGTTCATTATGAGATGAACCTCATTTCCTTACATTCACTTGAATTACTCTATGTCACTTTGAATCTGGAGATCGTTGAGATTTCTTGGAATCCACCTTTAGTTTCTCTTAGACCCCTGATAGCTTGAATGCAAAGTGAATTGTACATCGAATGAGCTCCTTTTTAACCCTTGTTATGAATACCTAAGTTGACATAAATGCTTATTCACAAAATGTTGTCAACATCTTTTCTATAGAATACAATCAATTAGGATTGCTCCGCAATGCTCTGCATTTGAACTTTTTATACTAGGATTTCTTTCGAAAGATCTATCATATAAAGCTTTTCGTCATGTTTTTGTGCTAGATCCCAGCACTAACTATCTAGCTAGGGGATCAAGATTTTCAATACTACTCCCCATTGAGCTAGAGCTCCCAATTTACTTCCCAGAGGAAGTATCTGCACCAAAGGCTGGTCTGGACCCCTCCTTGACCTTAATTTCATCTTTCTTAATCTAGACCTTGCTCATTTCCTTCTTGATTTCTACTAGATCAATCTTGTTCTTACCTTTATCTTCTCTTTGCTCTATTTCCCTCTTCTCTATAGGATAGTCTCTTTTCTCATTCTTACTTCTGCAAAATATTGCGACATGTCCAAACTTATTGCAATTGTAGCATACCACATTCCTCTATCCCTGATTCCTTCTATTGATTGGATTAATTCTTGATCTACATTGGTTAGCCATATGCCCAAATTTGTTACATGCAAATCATTTTCAATTGAAAGATTGAGTATTCCTTGCATTGTTAAAACCATTCCTTACTTGACTTTTGCATTCATTTCATCTACGACCAATTTTATTGCAATTGAAACATTGACCAGAGAATGTTGGAACATTCTGATTCATTCTACTCCTAAACTAAGTTGCCTTATGACCAAACTTATTGCAATTAAAATAATATCCATTGAAAGATGGGTATCTTTGAGCATTTGGCTGCTTGACCGGAGGTCTTCTATGTCTTCTTCTATGATTCTAAAACTAGTTGCCTTTGTTTTTCCTCATCTCAATGTTTTCTTGACCTAATTTAGAACTTTCTCCTTTTTCAAATCCCAAGCCTTGCTTGTCATCTGAACTCCTCTGACTTTCAATCAACTTCTTGAGCTTTGTAAAGCTTATTTTGAATTTTTGTTTATAGCTATTAGATGCTTCCATATCATATTTCAGAAGCAAAACATATTTAGCCAAATTTTCATATTCCTCAGACTTATCCTTTACAACTTGTTTCATATGCTTTTCAATCTCCTCTTTCTCTTCAGTTTCCAATGTTAAATTATTTAGAGTTTCATTTGCTTCATTTAAATTTTCACTTAGCTCTTTGCTCTTTTTATTGAACTTCTTGACTTGATCCCTTATCTTTGGAATGCATTCATTATCTTCTTGAACATTCACCTTCAGATCCCTGACTTTTGCTTTAGACTTTTCAAGATCTTCAAGAGTAGCTTCCAATTCATTATTGCTCTCATATGTGTAGTTTCCAATTTCGATACTACCTAGATGAATAGCTTTCAAAGAGGTAGGAAGCCTTCTCACTACCATGATTTCACTTCCCAAGATCTTCCTTAAGCTATTAAACTTTCTCCAATGAACCTTGCTCTAATACCAATTGTTGATCACAAAGAATACTGAGAGGGGGGGGGGGGTGAATCAGTAATTTGTAAAACTTTTCTTTCACATACTTATTAATCCATTTACCATATTCAATAATATGAAAGAAAAAAAAAGAATAGCTCAACCACAAAGTCATAACACATAGACACCAGAATTTTTACGTGGAAAACCCAAAAATGGAAAAACCATGGTGGGTGTTAGCTCACAATATATTATGATAACAATACCAAATTACACGAAGGCTCACTACCTTAGTGCTCACTACCCAAGGACTCACTGTCCAAAGAAGTGCTCACTGTAATAAGCTCACTACCAAGAAAATAGAAGAGAAGATAGAAGAAGGATTGGCTCACTTCCAAGAGCTGACTGCTGCAAATGCATCTATAGAATGTTGAAGTGTGCTTCCATTAATAGCTTAGTATATAGACTCAAATCTCTTCATAATTTCTACCCTACTTTTTCTACTCTATTTCATATATACTCTGCTCTTCTTCCCTTATTATCCTTTTTTGGTCACAAAACATCCTTAGATCACACACACATTAAATTTTCACTATGTTCACACACATCCATGCCTCCAAAGTTGAAATCTATTGAGTATATGTATCCACATCAAGGATTTTCTCAATCTTGGTTAGCATGCAAAAGATAAGGCTTGTATATTCAAGTTATACCTTGTCGGCCTGTTATTGCACCCAAACAACAATGCAGACCCAATCAATCAAGTAAGAGTCTTCATATGAGTCTAAAACTATTGTTTTACCACTTAGGTTGATGATTCCAATCTTATACCTTCACCACATGTCGATTTACCTTCTGTGTCGGCCTTAATCTTAAGAACATACTTAGTTGCTTTATCTGTTGGCCCATAGCTTCAAATGTGATCATTATGAAACTCTAAAATCCTTGTTAATGATTCATTACTGATCCCTTATCATACCTTTAGAACCATAGAATGTAATATTAAACTACAAATAAATACGGATCTCAGAACTGTTGTTTTGTCTTAGAGATATACTATCAAATTGAAAGCTAATAAAGAACACATTGTAAAATATGATCAACAGAACTTCAGAAGCTATAACTCTAGATTTAGGTAGTTAGCATAGGTATCTTTGTTGCTTTAGAACTACAAGACAAATTATGCAACAGCGGAGGAATGCGGACCAAGTTACTCAAGTACTCTGCATTGTTTCTGTCTTAACTCTATTCACCCAGACTTAGACATTTCACCATATGACTTCTGGAGGAAATCAGGACTTGAACACTGAATCATGACTTCACTAGATAGCTAAGAGTAACATACTAGAACTGCATGACAAGATCTTCAATTTCAGAGGAGTACCAATTGAATTACTATCACTATCTCAATGTGTTGTCAATACTTAGTCAATTTAGCTAAGTTAATCTTTCCAGACCAAAATAATGTAGACACCTTTGTCTCCGGAGTTGTCTCCAAACATGTCAGGTTGTTGCCATCAATGACAACATCATATTAGCAGTGTCTCTTGACTATGTTGCCAACAGTCCATACATTGTTCCAAAGCTCCCATATTCAAACAAGCTACAAACTTCCAACTTTGGAAGGTACAAAATAGTACGTATAGCCTTTTCACTGCAATTACAAGAACGTTGTAGGTATTTAAAACTGGACATCAAACCTTTCATATTCCTAAATATTGCATTATCAAACCAATACCAATATGTAAAATATAAATGTAATCTAGCTCAAAAAAGACGTGATGCAACAAATAAAATATGATTTATATTAAAGGCTTAGAAAAGAACAAATAAAAAACTAAAATTATACCTTAATTAAACCAATTAGATTTTTCTATTGAAATTGATCTAGATAGAGTTTTATTTTCAAACTCAACACAAAATACAAACCTCAAACTCTAATTTTCCATAATTTGAGGTGTATTTCATATAACTAGTATAAAAAAAGATTTGAATCTTCAAAACTTTGTTGCTAAATTCAAATATTTGACAATGCTTCTAAAAACATATAATGGAAAGTCCCAATCTCATGCTCGCAATTAAGAACACCTATAATTGCTACCAAGCACAACAAAATGGTCATTAGAATGCCATGAAACTCAATGAGAATCTTATTTCTAAATTTCAAACTAGAAATGAATTGGAACATAACTAGCTAGGTATGCACACTGTGAAGCCATTTTGAAAGCAATAAAAATAATAAAAATGAAAATTTTGATCCTTCTTCTATTATGCTTTAAGGGTGTCCATTTCATGCCTCAAAGCCCGTGCTTTTACATAAGTTTGAAGGATGTTAGAAAACTTTAGATAGAAAAGATTTGCAGACATGCCCATGACAGCACGTGCAAATCACATGAAAGACCTTTTGCAAAGCTTCTTGTAAAAACCAACAGCCATGTAGAATAATACAATAGCACGATGTTTTTTTTTGTAACCTACTAGTGTAGTCCAAGTTAAGGAAAAATATTTGCAAGGATCTATGAATCTAATCAACACAATATAAACTTGTTTAACAAAATCTTCCTACTAAAGTCTCTACCTCTAGTAATTTTGAGCACTTCATTTTAAAGATAATTTTCCTAAGAAGTTTTGAAGGGGCAAACTTAATATATTTTTGAAATGTTGTTGCTTACATTAATAATTTTTCATTAACCAAAAAGGAAATAAACACTATATCCAATCAAATCACATTTGGCCAAAATATAAACTATTTTCTAATGTTTATAGATATAAATAATAAAATGTGTTTGTATGTTCAAGTACTCTCCTAGCTTGTCTACAACCCAACTACTTCATGATTGGTGGTGCAATCCTTACCTGTGTCCAAATGGGCACTTTGGAATAGGGCATGGACATTGATCAAGGTAGAGGATATAGGAATTTGGTCAGATGTTGTGGTTGGTACTACTATTGCATAGATTTACCTAGGAAATGTATGTTTATGTCTATTTGTAGTTGTTTCTTGGCATTCTAATGCTCATTTTTTAGGGCTTTCCATGGTGTGGTTTTGTAAAAACTATTAAACATTTATATTTAGTGGTAGAATGTTAGACATATATGAACTGTTAAAAGAGAATGCAAGACATTTTATTGCTGATGGTCTTGGCTTTCTACAAGTCATGCATTTACATTCAAATGAGAAATATAAATGGTCTAGAACAATTTTTCTATTTGTTACCCCTTATTTTTATTTCTAAGTCTCATTCGTTTCTATTGTTCACCCACATGGTACTTTAATTTTCTAAGTCCCAAAGGTTATGAGTCTCTACTGTTGTGCCTTAGAAATGTTTTTTTTGAAGTCATGGATGCTCCAAGTTTCCTAACCTAGTCGCTACTTCCCTAAGTTTTCTAACCTTATCGCTAGGTTCTGAAGTTCTGAAACCTCGTGATCCCGCGACTTAAGGTTTTGCTCTTTTCTGGCAATTCAGTGACGGTTAAGTGGCAAACCGGAAACCAAGGCAATTAATGATCATTTAAAGTGTTGTACGCCGCCGGTGTGAGATGTCCTTCAATAGATTTTTGGAAAATGATAAAATCTTTGAGTTCATTTCTCAAGGCATGGAAATGGTACCATGATAGCCTAATATTTAAAAGCATGAAAGGGCACTATAACTTCACATTATTTCATTCCTTGTGTCAACTTGACTTAGTGTTATGTTTCTTTATATTCTGAATTGTTGCTTCCATAATTCTCTGTCATAATCCTTGGAGCTTGGTCACTATAATGAAATTCAAATTTCAGGGTGTCTCCTCCAACCCTAGAATTGAGAGTAGTTGGTCTAAAATAAGAGACACTGAACTTGGACACATAGACTTGGCAGAATTCTAGTCTCCTCTACAGCAGGAAGACAGGTCATAATTTGCAGAAAAAATTCTACAGAGTAGTTTGGCTCATGCAGCAGGTTTCCCTGTTTCAGTGTGTTGTGAAGATTTAATTGTTCCATGCATGGAGAGATATGACCCCGAGACTTTGGAGATCAAGACTAAAGAAGGTGAGGTGGTCGCGAGGATTGATTCTGAATCTATCTCATGTGCATTGAAGATTCCAAGACAAGAGAAATAAGAAGCCATGTTTGTAGCCCTAGGTGTAGAATATTTCAAGAAGAATGAGGACTGGTGCAAAAATTCTATTACACGCAACTGGCTAAAATCAAAGAAAAGAGGTAAGTCTCAGTTACCTCTTACACTTAAAAGAGCACATTTTAAAGATGAAATTTTAGATATTATCACTCTGTTGCATTAGGTGGTGGGTAGTGAAAATGCTAGCTCTTTTGAATTCTAGATGTACCGCTTTATATTACTGATATGTAGTGAGAACCAGTTTATTGACTAGGCTGAAACAATAAGCTATCATTTGAATGAGCAATTGTTGAAGTTTCAAGAGACCTCTACATTTCACATGTGCTCCTATTTGGTATATGTTCTAGCCAGTCAAGAGGTCCTCTGGACTGGTTTGAGGCCTCGTGGGTCTTTAACCCCAGATACACCTGTGTATGCTTATTTTCCTCAGTTTACAAAAGATGTTGGGATGAAAGATTTTTGTTAGGTTAATGATTCTTTTTTAATGTTTCTGGTAAGAAAGTTGAGCAGTGATTCTGAAATAAGGGTTTCTCTTGAGGCTGCATCTTTGATCATGCAATTTGGGAGTTTTTACATCCAATTTGATAGGTTTACCTACCTGAGATTGGGGGGTTATGAGTCAGCCCCAACCAAGTTGCCTCGGTACCCTAGTGACTACATTGTCTTTTTGGAAGTTTGTAGACAAATGACTACTACAAATGTTAAATACCAGAGTATGAAAAAGAAGCCCTACACATTTCCATTGTCTTTATCAGTTTATTCTTGTAAAAATAAAGATGAGACTAAAGGGGCCAAGCATGCATTGGCAGAATTTAATCTTCACTCTTTATCTTTAAGGCAACACTTTGACAACAAGAACTATGTTAAGAAGAGCTTCTATGGCTCTAGCTCTTATGAGCATCATTTGAGCCTAGAGGATTTCTGGGAGGATTGTGTAGATGGCCATGAAGTTCTTAGAAGAAGCTGCATGAGACTTCCCATAAGTCAAATCTAGGCTTTTGGTTTATCCATTTGTATTCTAGAAAAAGCTGAGGAGGACTCTGAAGTAATTGATGTAGAATACCAAAATTTGCTATCAAAACCCCTCCCTCGTATAAAGTGGTCTGAGAAGGAGGTTGTGGATAGAAATGTTTGCTCCACACCTATGATTAAGAGAACTGAGGAATGGTTGGTTGGTAAGTGGCATGGACATGCAGGTTCACCTCATGAATTAGGTAGTTCAAGGGCTACTAGATAGAAAATGGTGCAAAATTCTTCTTCTCAAAGTTCCACACGGTCACATGACATGCCACTATCTGTTTCTAATTCATAGTCAAGAGGTGATGGTGAGAGGCCCAATGATTCTCTCAAATTGAAATCAGGATGTGAATCAAATAGTCCTTTTGTGAGAAAAAGAAATGTTCATAAGGTGGCAGTGAACCCTGACCCCATTTTTTATTCAATTGTTAATGATAGTTCTTTTCCAAATTTTCTTGATGTATCCTCTTCTCCTAATAATGAAGAAATTCCTATTGGTTCCCCACTAGAAGAGGATAGAAATAAATCTACTTTGACAATATAAATACTACTGTGGTGACTTCCTCTCCTAGCTATCTTAAAAAGGTGGTAGAGAAAAAGAGAAAAATTGTTCCCAATGCGGCCAAAGAAATTGATACTATCACTATGCTCCTGCAAGGGACTTCAAAGCCTAAGAAGTCTAGGAGAATGTCCAGAATGATAAATGATGCTACTTCTAGCCACCAGGTATCAGAAATTGATGATCCCAAAAAAGATTTGGATGAAAATGACATAACCGAGGTAGATTATAAAATAAGTCATATTGACTTAGGCCCTTCCACTCTTGAGGGAGAGTCATACCATGCAAATTATTCTATCAATGTTTTGATTAAAAGGGCTAAGAAAGAAAGGAAAGAAAATATAAAAGTCCAATCTCAAATCTTGTCTTTGAGCCAATTCATCCAATCAATTGTGGCACCTTCTTCTCAAGAAGCTCCTAATTCAGAGGTCATTGGGATTGATGCAAACACTATCAAGCAGATTAAAACGAGTCAAAATTTTGCCAAGCCTATCAATGAGTGGATCAAAAAATTGTCTTGTGATATTTTATTTTTCTTGACTAAGATTATACAAAGCTATTCTCCCATACACAATAAAAGAAAACAATTGGTCAATGAGCTGCAACAAGTAAGAAAGGAACAAGGAAGTACTTATGTGATTTCGAGAGAAGTTGCTGAGTTAGCAGCATTGGACTCCACAATACTCACAAAGGAAAATTTAGCTAGTGACCCCCGTGAAATCAATTTATCCTGGGGTGACTCATTGGATTGGAAGCTCAATATGTATGATAATCTCATTGATCAGATCAACAAGGCTCTGCAAGAATACCTGGATCTAATGGTTGGTATTCAAAGGGATTGTAATGCTCTTGAAATAAATATTTTGGATGATTTCAGAGAAAACTTGCATGACCCCAATGATATCAACAAAGAAGTCAAAGACATGCTTTGTAGTGAACTTGCTGATCCTGAGACTGTTTCTAGAGAATCGCTAAGCAAATTGGCCTATAAACAGGTTTATCTTAGTGGTTACAGAAATAGGGATGAAATGATCTAGGAGATTATGGCAGGAATAGCTAGGAACTTGGCCAAGTTTAGAACCAGATTGCAGAACACTACTCTTCTAGGAAGCAAAAGTATTATTGCCATCATCACAAAGTATCGGGAGTACAAGCTCAAGTTAAAGGTACAAGAGAAGATGGCGGAAGATCAAGTGGTGGAGAGCATTCAAGATCCTAAATAAAATGAAGGGGTGGCAAATTAAGTTTATTTCTTTTATGCTTTTTAAGTTATTTGGCTTAAAAACTTTTAAAGACTTTATTTTGGAAAAAGGAAGTGGTTGTCTTCAAGAAACTGTTCTTCTTTCAAAGACAGTTGTTGTTTTATGCTTATAAATATGTAATGGGGAAACAATGGAACCATCTTTCTGGTTAGGCAAACTTTGTTTTTCTCAATTTAGTTAGATATCTCGTATGTTTGTTTTGATTTCAATCTACTTCAATATATAGAAAAGATACATAGTTGGAATTGTTCAGGCATATATGATCATTGTGTTATAGTGTTTGAGCTATCATTCTGCTTATGTTGAATGCCACATTTGTGGTGACCTTTCTTTATGTTGGAGAATTTAGTTGGTTCTTTCATTGCTGTGGATATCTATCTTTGAATGGATATCTTGTGGTGATTATTGTTGGCAAGAGACACTGTGTGGCTTCACAAGTGTTGTCATTGATTACAACAAAGTCTATTCCACACATCTGCAGTACACAATATGCCTATACCAGAAGTCAAATTGAAGATTGTTTTGGTCCGGTGAACAAGAACAGAGTATGCAACAAGGTCTAACAATCAGCTCTGTATCCCTTAGATGGTGTAACTTATCAATTTTTGGACTTGGATAAGTCAAGAGGAGTATCATGACTACTATATTTCAGAGATTTAGCCTCCGGTAGTAAAGCATGGAAAAGATATGAGCATCTGAGCATCAGGTTTCAGTTAAGTAGAGCAGACAAAGAAAGAACTGACCGACAGAGTATTAGACTTCAATCCGGATGAGTACAAGGTGTTGATCAAGCTATTTGGGGGATCATACATTGTTAGCTGACATGATTGATGACTTCTATGTCTATGTTTTTGATACGCATCACAAATCAAGCATGGATTCAGCTGACAGATTAGTAACTTATAAATATCTTGAGTATTCTTGTTGCCAACTAGAAAGTTGTTGAAATCCTTGATGCGGATATATATACCAGATGGATTCTAGTATGTAAGTGTGTGTGAATATAGATATGTGGAAATAGAGTGCAAAGAAAAGTAGGGTTAAGTGTGGAAGCAGCAATACAATTCCGGTATGTGACAGAGCAATAGTACTAAAGCAGAGGAAGAATGAAGTGCATTAGATCAGTATATTGTGCTTAACTAGAACTAAACTCTAGCATTTGTAGATGCCTCTCATCAGTTCAAACACTTGATTACTTTCTGTAAGTTCTATAGACAGTGAGTCTCTTGTAGGTAGTGTGCCTCTTGTTAGTAGTGCGCTCGGGTAGTGAGCCCTAATTGGCAAGTGCCATTTTGTACTTCTTATTATTTTAACAGAGAATATAATCTTGGGTTAGTCACCCCATGGTTTTTTCCTTAACAGGGTTTCCCACGTAAAAATCCTTGTGTTATGTGTGTTGAGTTTATTTCTATTCTTATGATCATATATGCTTATATGTTTTGATGCTGCACTAATTATTAAAGGAGAAAAGAAAGTTAAGATATTTGAGATAACTGATTCACCCCCCTCCCTCTTAGTTATCTGCCTTGTTTCCAGCAATTGGTATCAGAGCTAAGTTCCTCTAAACAGAGCCTAACAGCTTTAGGAAGATCTAGGAATCTCAATGGATATTTATGGTATGAAGGAACAACTTTAGTCTTCCCTAGATGATCTTGAACAATCCCACTTTGAAGTCAATAACTTAAGAGAAAGACTCAAACAAGTTGATGATATCATAAATGAGCTAAAAGAAAAACTGAGTATCTCTGTGGAAAAGAGAAAGGAACTACTTCAAAAATTAGCAAATCAGAGTGAAGCCAATGATACTAATGAAGATCAAGATGAGAAAAACAAGCTATGTGAGAAGCTGTCAAAAGAGGTCATTATGGTAAGGCATGAGATGGAATTAGGGGTTATGAGATTCCCCCAAGAAATTGAAGAGAAAAGGAAAATTGAAGATAATCTAAAACAATCCCTCAAGGAGAAGACAGAAGACTGCCACAAAATGGACATAATAATCAAGTATCTTGAATCTGATCTTGAAGAAGCTAGAGATAATGAAGAACAACTTGAGAATCAGATAGACGCTCTTAAGCAAGATCTTCAAATAGCAAATGAATACAAAGAGAAATTCAAGATAAGCTCATCCCAACTTGAAGTTCTTCTTGAAAGCCAAAAGGGGGTAGATGACAAGCGTGACTTGGGATATGAGAAAGGTGGAAGCTCTACTTCCAGTCAGAAGAACTTTAGATTAGGAAATCAAAGAAACAGGACTAGAAGAACTCCGGTAAGGCAACCAAATGCTTAAAGATATCCATCCTTCAATGGATACTGCTTCAATTGCAATAACTTTGGTCATAAAGTAACTCAGTGCAGAAGGAGAATGAATCAAACTGATCCATCCTTCTCCAGACAACGTTTCAACTGCAAAAGGTATGGTCACAAATCTCATGAATGCAGAAATATGCAAATAAACAATTCATTCAATGGTAGATGCTTTGCATGCAATAGAATGGGACATATGACTAATCAATGCAGATGAAAAGGATATAAATCAAATATGCAAAGAAATGATGTTTGTTACAATTGCAATAGATCCAGTCATATTGCCAAATTCTGCAGAAATAAAAATTAGGATAAAAAGGGTCCGTTGCAATTTAATCAAAAACAAGATAAGGGAAAAGGAAAAGTGAATGCAGATGAAGTTCAAAGAGAGATGAGCAAGATTTGGGTGAAGAAGACTATAGAAAATGTTGGAGATAGATCTGCACTAGAATCCGGTGCTGATATTCCTTCCAAAAACTAAACAAATGAGCTCTGGCTCAGGGGGAGTCACAAAGAAAAATAAATTCCCCCAACCAGTCAATTAGTTCCTAAATTTGGCACATGGAATGCTGTGGATTAAAGGGTTCTCAGAAAAATATCTAAATAACCCTTGATAAAAATATGAAAGATCTACATGGAGTTTTGTAAGAGTTTAACCGCACAAGTTGATCCAGTTTGACAGCCATCCAGTAAAACAGGATTTTCACAAATAGATCCAGTATGATTCAAAATTGAGATACTTTGATCTGCGGATCCATGGCATGATTGAAGAAAAGAAGATAAATTGCCAATCCTCACTGACAATGATTCTAAGATCAACATAGTGATTCGAGAAGATCTCTCTTAGAATAGGGCAACTGGATAACTTAAGTTGTACATTTATTGTTAAAGGAAATTAGGGTTTGTGCAAGAATAAAAGGGTTCTTTCACTCATCATTTACACATTTGCATTCGAGAAGAAGAAAAGAAGAGCTCTGCATCAAAGTTTCTACAACTCTCTCAAAGATCACCTGCAAAATCCAATTCAACTAGCAATTTGTTCCGGCTCTTATTTCAAACCCTAGAGCGTAAAATGGTACTTCCATTCTGAAAATCTCTCTCTGAATCTTTTGCAAGATGGCTACTCCAATGGTTGTTAAGATCACTGATAGGTCGTGCCCAAAATTCAAGAAACACCCCTATAAATCCCTAGAAGTTGATCCTTTAGGTGCTTTTTCTAGCATTCCGCATGGGGTACTGCACGTAGAAGATGTTAGGGTCTATATCCACACCAACATTGAGGAATTTGGAGACTCTAAGTTAATGGACATCTATCACAAACAACTAATAGATGAGAGTTTTGAGCTCAAACCCCAATACAAGGCCCTCTGGGATAAACACTTCAGACATTGCATACACTTCCCTTGTTTTGCAGAAGATGATTGGGCTCGGTATGTCCTAAGTAGGATACATGATAATTTCATGTGGTTAATGAGGCCCTTCAAGATAATAAAAGATGCCATTAGGGTAGTAACTAGACTGCACTCATCCGGTGGGTTACCTGCACTCAAATCTATCAAGAACCAGACAGTAACTGAAGCTACCAAATCTAAGTTTGACAAGAGAGCAATGACCATAGATGACATCACAGATCTAGATGTCAAATTTGCCTAAATGATAATTGGGTACAAGATCTATCATTCTAGCAGGGAGAATTCTATGTCTGGGACTGCAATATATGTAGCATATCAGATGTTGAGAGAAAATGTAGATTATGATCTATGTGATCTTCTTTTAAACCAACTGTTAGAAAACCTACAGAAGATCAAGAAGGATAAGAAAAAATGCTTCAAGTATGGTTGTTTAATACTGTGTCTATTCTTCTACTACATGAATGAGCTACCTAGATCAAGTGGTTGGGTTTGGCAAAATGACAAACCGGTTGTAATCTAGATTAGAGACTATATGTATGGACTTGGTGATGCTAAAGATTAGAGCATAGCTCTCTGGGGTTACTTTAAGAACTTCCAAAGCATGATGCAAGACAAAGAGAGGATACCTCAATCCATAGTTGAGAAATACAAGGATACAATGTGCTTCATGGTTGATACTGATCAATGCCTAATGGAGGCAGTTGAGCCCAGAACAGTTTGGATAATGCCAATGGGATACGAGGTTGATGAGAAAATCTTGGAGCTACATATTCAACACCTATTGAGCTAGCCTAAGGACCCTGAGGCAGAAAGGTTTGGAACCTTTCAAGAACTAAGTGTAAAAATACATGTTGAGCTAAGACAACTGTATATAAAGAGGAAAGTTAGAAGGGAAGTCAAGAAAATTGCCAAAAGATTTGGCATATCAAAAGAGGCAGTAGATGTAAATAGAGAGAAAATGGAAAGGGCTGAGAAAGAGAAACAAGAAGCAGAGAAAGGAAGTGTTCTGATACAAGCCTCCTCCTGGACTAGATCCTCCAAGAGTTCTGCACCTGCCACTCCTAAGAGCTCAAGAGCCACCAAACTGGAAGTCAAGACATCCAGAAAGGGAGAAAAGAGAATGAAAACAAAAGTGACAAGGTCATACACAAGTCTCAAGGGTGATGAAGAAACAGAGTCTGATGAGGAAATTAAGAAAATAAAGAAGAAGAAGAAAATATATGGGGAATTCTCTGCCAGTAAAAACAAAGATTAAAAGGTAGAAGAATTTGTTGAAAAGCCTACTCTTTCCATTGATGATATCATTAAGGCAGTCACTGTGGATGGGAATCTGTAACTAGTAACAAAATTCTATGATGAATATAGTGATACTGACAAGAGGATTCTGGAAGAAGCTACAGTCAGGTATCTGAATATTTATAATAAAGCATTCATTGAAATTATTTCATTGATTCCCAAAAGTCTAGAGAAGGTACTTAAACTGAGAAAAGAGAATGCAAAAGAAAAAGACTTGGAGATTAGGGAATATATATCAATTCAGCTATATCCTTCTATTACTCCAAAGCAAATGGACATAATCTTTAAGGACTGTAAGGATGAATTCTGGAGCAAAGTAAGAATGAACAAACTTATGCTTGGAGAAACTAACCAAGTAGCAAGAGAAACAAAAGACATCCTCCAGAATGCCTTCAAAAGATTCAATCTTCCTATTGTAGAGGAAACAGATGAAGAACCTTCTACCATGGATGTTGAAGGATTAAATGCAAACAATGAAGAATCTTCTGACAAAAATGTAGAAGGGTCAAAAGAGATAGATGAAGAGAAGTGTAAGGACTTGGATTCCTCTGTTCCAGAAGAGGAAGTTCATGAAGCAGTTAACATCTCTCCTCTGGATCCCATTACAGACATTCCAGATTCAGGAGCTGAAGGAGAAGGAAGAAAAGAGTAGAAAGTGAGTCAAGAAGAGGAGGTAAAGGGAAAATAAGAAGAACAAACAGAGAAGATCTATGATGATAGTTCTGAGATCCCAAAAGAAAAGAAGACTCAGTCACTAGCAAGAGACAATATAGAGGCATTGAAGAACTTCTTGAACAAAGAAATGATGGAGATAGATGAACCTGAACTATTTCAAGGACCACTAAATTTTGACTCTCTCTCTGGTCCAGACCATGAAAATAGCATCTTTTGCTCAAGCCAAAGCAAAAGAAAAACTTCTGAAATCTCACATGGAAGATTGTGAGCTATTGGAGATTGCATTCAGGATACTGGAGAAGATCATGCCATCATTTCAAAAGGATCCTTCGGCCTCTCCATCTGGTAACTTGAAATCTCTGGTAAATTCTGTCAGCACTCATTTTGAATCTTTAGAGAAATTGACAGAAACAAAGGTCTGGAAGGAGTTTTTGGGAAAAAGATTCACTAAAGTACAAGGACTCATTGCTAATGATAGGAGGACCCTAGACATTGGAATAAAGAGCCTTGAAAATTCTCTTAAAGATGGTGGGGACATGTACAAATTTTGTCTATCTTGGCCCAAAGTGACAGAGGATATTGAAAAGAAGGTGAAAGAGCAAGAAGGTAAACTATCAAGTTTATCTCATAATTTTGATCCATTCACTACATCCTTAATAAATCAAGAATGTCAGGCCATTGTCATCATAAATGAAATAAAGAAGCTAAACAAGAAAACAAGGATATAGTAAACAGAATGAGTGAACTCAAAGGGATAATTATCCCTAAGTTAGAGGCAATGCATGAGGCCTTGACAGATGCTCAGACCACAGCCTAGAGTGATGATCCGGTAGATTTAAGAAGGGTAGAAGCATATGTATTTTTGTTGAGTGGCTACATCTCCATTTTGGATAGGATGAAACAGAGTTGGGCCATAGAATTTGCATAGTTGAAGACCACTTTTGTGGATATACTTAAGTATATGTAAGTATAACATACATATGTATATACTTATGTGGCTATATATAGGTTAATTTTTGCAAAATTTGGTGTGTGGATTCCACCCTTTTCCATTGATGTCAAAGGGGGAGTGAGGAGTAGTGAAAAATGTGGAATCCAGCTAAGGGGGAGCTCCGGTAAGATAGTGCATAAGATAGAGCATCAACAAAGGGGGAGTTTACTGCAACACTTAATCATTTTTTACTAAGTGTTGCCATCAATGCCAAAGGGGGAGATTGTTGGCAAGAGACACTGTGTAGCTTCACAAGTGTTGTCATTGATGGCAACAAAGTCTATCCCACACATCTGCAGTACACAGTATGCCTATACCAGAAGTCAGATTGAAGATTGTTTTGGTCCGGTGAACAAGAACAGAGTATGCAACAAGGTCTGACAATCAGGTCTGGATCTCTCAGATGGTGTAACTTAGCAAGTTGCAGACTTGGATAAGTCAAGAGGAGTATCATGACTACTATATTTCAGAGATTTAGCCTCTGGTAGTAAAGCATGGAAAAGATATGAGCATCTGAGCATTAGGTTTCAGTCAAGTAGAGCAGACAGAGGAAAAATTGATTGGCAGAGCATCAGACTTCAATCCGGATCAGTAAAAGGTGTTGATCAAGCTATTTGGGGGATCATAAATTGTTAGCCAACATGATTTATGAATTCTATAGCTATGTTTTTGATACGCACCACAAATCAAGCATGGATTTAGCCGACAGATGAGTAACTTATAAATATATTGAGTATTCTTGTTGCCGACTAGAAAGTTGTTGAAATCCTTGTTGCGGATATATATACCAGATGGATTCCAGTATGTAAGTGTGTGTGAATATAGACATGTGGAAATAGATTGTGAAGAAAAGCAGGGATAAGTGTGGAAGCAGCAATACAAGTCTGGTATGTGACAGAGAAACAACACTAAAGCAGAGGAAGAATGAACTACATCAGATCAGTATATTGTGCCTAACCAGAATTGAACTCTAGAATTTGTAGATGCCTCTCATCAGTTCAAACACCTGATTACTTTCTATAAGTTTTGTAGACAATGAGTCTCTTGTAGGCAATGTGCCTCTTGTGAGCAGTGTGCTCAGGAAGTGAGCCCTAATTGGCAAGTGCCATTTTGTACTTCTTATTCTTTTAACAGAGAATACAATCTTGGGTTAGTCACCCCATGGTATTTCCCTTAACAGGGTTTTCCACATAAAAATCCTTGTGTTATGTGTGTTGAGTTTATTTTTGTTCTTATGATCATATATGCTTATATGTTTTGATGCTGCACCAATTATTAAAGGAGAAAAGAAAGTTAAGATATTTGAGATAACTGATTCACCCCCCCTCTCAATTATCTGCCTTGTTTCCAACAATTATAATTTAGAATTTTCTCTTTTTTGATTATTATTGTTTGAAGTCTTTGAGGTCCTGTGAGTATTGGTTAGTTTATTTGTATGAAAATCTCCTTTCAAAGCTTTCTAGTTAAAGGCATCATAGATTTTTGATTCATTCAATATTAGTAGCAGGTAGTTGCCACCTTGTAAAATAAGTAGAGAGTTAGTGATAAAATACTATTATTACTGGCTCAACTGTGGTTACATTTGTCATTTGTCTAGATGAAAGAATATAGAGTTAGACGACAAATCAATAACCAATAGATTTTTGGTGACTCTATTGCAGATTTATAATTGCTAAGTATGTATTGTGAGTTGCTCTAATGGTTCTTTAGAGATGTAACACTCCTATTCTTCAACCCAATGTTGATTAGCTTATAGGTGATCAGGAAGATATCATTACCAAATAAAGGTTGCTTTCTTGGAAACAAAGGACTAACTTGCAATACCATCAAGTTAACGAAGTGTTAGAAGAAGAAGAAGAAATCAGCGAAGTTGTGAGAGAAAATGCCAGGGGTTTTGAAAATGCTCAATAAGTTATTATTATTGAAGCTATTGTACCTATGCCACAAAGAGAAAGACTATTTCCTGTTCTAGCACTTCCTAATGATAGGCGCAGAAACCACAGGGTTAATCAGAGGAACCAGTTAAACAATCAACAAAATCTTCCACAAGCTAATCAGTAAGTGAAGTTGGCGACTCTATTTTTATTAAGTTTTATTGTTTAAATCTGGCTTCCAAAAGATACACTAGGGGAGATAGAAAGAAGGGGATCATCAATGAGGATTTTCCATTTTTAGAGTCCATCAACTTTTCTTCCTTCCCACCTAATCGAGAGGTTAGGTCTATTAGTAGACCCTCATCCCCTCCACCTAGTCAAAACCCTCCAAGTACTCTAACCACATCTTGTCAAGCTCTCCTTTTACACAGAGTTACATTCCCTTTGCAAGTAAATTTCCCCATACGAAATCCACTTATCATGGCCCAACCTCTACCTGCTCCATGGGGAGCCACCATAGGTCCACTCAATCTTGAAGCCCAATTGCATGATTTACCTAAGGAGTTAGGGAAAGTTATACCTAAATTCAGAGGAGATGGGAAAGTCACCCTAGAACAACATATGCAAGCCTTTTTTGCTTCCTCTTCTATTCTTAATGTACAACATGAAGATATCATTGTAAGAGTTTTTGTAGAATCTCTAACTGACACTATCGCTGATTGGTTTTATCATCTTCCTAATGGCTCTATTAATGGTTGGGATACCTTAAAAACAAACTTTGAAAGCATTTTCAAATCTGCCAAGAATGAACAAACTCTGGTTATGCAGTTAGCCACAATGAAAAAAGAGATACAAGAGCCAATGAGGGCATTCATTGCCCAATTTAACAAGCTATGTAATAAGATTCCAGTGAACATGAGGCCTGGTGATGATCTATTAAAATGTTTCTTCATTAATACTCTTCCACCAGATGTCAGTTTTACTATCAAAAGAGAAGGGGCAGCTGATGTAAATGCAGCCCAAGAGAGGGCCATATCCATAGAAGATGATTTGATTATAGTAGTAAAATGGAAAAAGGAGTTGCAAACTGGTAAACCTTCTGGTGTAAATTCTACTAACCTAGTTATACAAAGGTTGGCCAATGATATAATCACCATAAAGAGGCAAATGCCAAAGGGACAGTTTCAACCACCTTACCAAGATATACCACGGAAGGATTATGTCAATCAAGATGTTCATAACAAAAATTTGCCTTTAACTAGATCTACACATAGGCTAGCTATTGAGAATACTGCCTCTACTAGTAAAGGTAACATGATGTGCAATTTTCATTTGACTACAGATCATGATGGGTCCACTTGCCCAGAGATGGTTTGATTCATGCAAATGCTTTCTACCAATGAACAAGCTAAAGTACCATATGTAGAAGAACCTACCCCATCTTATGATGCAAGTGTTAATTTCTTTGAGTATGAATCAGATACTGAAGCAAGAGAAGATGTCTATGCGGAGATTGATCCTAATTGTGCAATCTTCACTAGAGGACAATAGACCCAGAAAGGAGCAGACTCTAAAGGACAAACAAGTGGTTCATCTTTCACTCCAAAGTATATTCTATCTAGGAAATCTACTTCCAGTTCTAAAAAACTTGACAACACTACTTCCAAGAACGTGTCTATAGAGGTACCATCCATCCCTTCCCCTGATACTATTGTTACTAGTTCATTTGATATAATTGAGTCATGTGAGAATACCAAAACTTAGATCTCCCAAGCTGAATACCTTAGACTCAACCCATCTGAGCTAGACAGACTAGTGAAATATATCAGGTAGGAACCCTCCCCATCTCAAAGTAACGCCCAAGTGTCTAATGAGGTTAATACACCTATTGATGAACAAGTTCCCCATAATCTATATGAAAAAGAATTGGGACAGCAAGAGCCTCTCTCTAAGCTAGAACTGTTTTATGTGTCTTTTTATGTAGCCAGTTTTAGATTGAGTAACTGTGTCATTGACTCTGATGCTTCCGATAATGTAATGCCGGCTCAAGTGGCTAAAGATTTAGGCCTATCTTATACCCCTTCCCATGGTAAATAATTTTCAATGGATGTCTCACAAGTTCCAATTTTGGGACAAATAAAAGACGCACAAGTTGCTTTAGCTTCTTTCCCCCAAAAAAGATTAAAGTTAACTATCCTCATTGCTTATATTCCCGCTAGTTATGGCATGTTTCTGAGTAGGAGTATTTGCAGAGACTTGGGAGGGGAGATACAAATGGATTGGTCTCATGCTTTAATACGACTAGAGGGAAAGAAAGTATGTCTTAATCTAGAGTCTAAGGCCAAGTTCACAGTATTAAAGTCTAGAGATCCTAGGGCAGATATCCTATTTGTTGAGACTGGACTAGGAACTTATATGTGTACTTCCACAGAAGAAGAATGTTCAAGCCTTATTAGCCTTGATTTACATAACTAGTTGTGGACACTAGAATTTGATGGAAGTTGTTCCCATGCTGGTTTGGAGTAGGAGTTGTTCTAATATCTCCAGATGGTTATATCTTTCCCTTTGCTTACAAACTTGAAATCGAGAACACCAACAATACTGTTGAATAAGAGGCTCTTCTGCTTGGCTTAACCTTAGCTAAGGAAAGGGGCATAAAATAATTGAAAGCCAGAGGGGATGCAGAGTTGATAGTTAAGCAAGTCAGGAGATAATACTCTGTAAAGAATGGTAGACTGAGACATTACAGAAATAGAGTTTGGGATTGTATTGAAGATTTTGATGCTTTTTCTATTGAAGTAATGCCTAGGGGCCTTAACACAAGAGCTGATTCATTGGCTATTTCTACATCCTTATTGTTACCTCATCCTGATTTTAAGGATAAACCTTATAGGATTGAGCTGATATATCACCCTAGTGTCCCTGATAATGTAAACCATTAGCAAGTGTTCGATAGAGACAAGCAAATTATTTCATTTCTCGAGAAGAATGAAGCTTTTGCTAACATTTTCTTTGAAGGAAGTGATAATTTTAGCAATGATGTTATGGATGGATACATCAACACACATGGGGAAGGGAAGTATGAAATGATTCAATTGAAGGGAAATAAAATACCTAAGGGGTTGGTTTCTCTGGAAGATTTGTTCAATAAACATGATAAGTACTTGAAATGAAAGAATAAGGTCAATGTTGACTCATCTATTGATTATGACTATGTCAATATTGGCATAGATGAAGAGCCTAAAATAGTGTGCATAGGGAAATACTGTTCTCCCCAAGAAAGAGAAAGATTGATTTCCTTGCTGATAAAATACAATGATGTTTTTGCATGGTGTTATGCTGACTTGAAAAAGTTTAGGAATGGAGAATTACAACACAAGATACCTTTGAAACCTGGTACTACACCTTACAAGCAAATACAACAAACTTACAACCCAAAAGTGGTAGAGGCCATCTTCAATGAGATAGATAAGATGTTAAAATCTAAGATTATCTATCCAGTCCATCATTCTACATGGGTAGTGAACATAGTTCCTATCATGAAGAAAAATGGAGAGATAAGGATTTCTGTTGACTTTAGGAACCTAAATAAGGCTTCATTAAAGGACAATTATCCGCTACCTATTATGGATCACATTCTGTAGATGGTTGTAGGTTCTGAAATGATGTCCATGTAAGATGGTTTCTCTGGTTATAATAAATTGAAGTGGCTCCAGAAGATCAATACAAAATGGCATTCACCACCCCCATTGGTGTGTTTGCTTACAATAGAATGCCATTTGGTCTCATCAACGTATGCTACTTTTCAGCGGGCTATGGATTTCTCATTTGGGGATTTGAAAAATAAAATCATTGTGGTGTATCTAGATGATTTGATAGTTTTTTCAAAGAGATTTGGAATTTGTATTACAGTGTTGTAGAGAACAAGGATTCTCATTAAACCCCAAGAAATACATTTTTGTTGTCACAGAAGGTAAGCTTTTGGGACACATTGTCTCAAAAGATGGGGTTAAATTTGATCCTGAAAGGGTGAAAGAAATCATCCAATTGGGGTTGCCCTTGAATAAGGATAGCACCAGATCTTTCTTTGGCCAAGTGTACTTCTTGAGGAGATTTGTACCTGAGTTCGTTGAGTTGACAAGGCCTATAGCCGAAATGATGAAGAACCATCCAGCTTTCAAGTGGAGTAGTGAAGGAAAGAAGGCATTTGAAGATATAAAGATCACCATAGCAAATTCATCCACACTGGTATGTCCTTATTTCAATAGAGATTTTATTATATACTGCTATGCATCAGAACATACTTTATTAGCCATTTTAATGCAGAAAAATGAGCAAGGCATTCAAGCCCCTATTTCATTTATGAGTACCCCTCTCAAAAGCTATGAGATTAAGTACACACCACTTGAAAAACATGCTTATGATGTTGTCAGAGCTTTGAAAGTTTTAGGTTCTATATTCTATATTCTACATTCACATACCATGGCTTTTGTTCCTGAAACTGCCGTTAAAAGTATCCTTACACAACAAGAAATTGGATCTAACAAACGGGGGGGGCTTGGATAGTGAAGGTTCATGAATATGATGTAGACATCAGACCTACTAATCTAGTAAGGGGTAACAGTCTATGTAAACTGATTGCAGAAAATAAAATCATTGATGAAGAGCAATTACCTCTAGTACTTTTTACCAGTACAGTTGATGAGTGGTTTTCAGATGTCTCATACTTTTTAACCTATGGTGATTGCCTTGCTCACTTATCAGCCAAAGAAAAAAGGAACCTAAAATTGAAGTCCAGTAAGCATGTTCTTTGGGAAGGAAATTTATATAAGAAAGGAGTAGGTGGGACATTTCTTAGGTGTGTTGACAAGGAACAACAAAGGAGACTTCTGAAAGCCTTCCATGATGAAGCTTATGCTGGACATTTTTCTACCTCTGTAATAGCTTTCAAGATCTTAAGACAATGTTTTTATTGGCCAAGTATGTTTAGGGATGCTTATGAATGGGTATCTAAATGTGAAAAGTGTTTAAAATTCACTAGTCATCCTCATCTGGCAGCACTGCCCTTGAAACCTGTGGTGATTGATGAGTCATTCCAACAATGGGTCCTAGACTTCATTGGTCCTGTCAATCCTATCTCAAGTGTCAGACATACACACATCCTTACTACCACAGATTATTTTACCAAATGGGTAGAAGCCATCCTAGTGAAGAATACTACCTCAGAAGTGGTGTGCAATTTCTTGAAAGAGAATATTATAGTAAGATTCAGTATCCCAAAAAGGATAATCGCAGACAATGCTAGCTCTTTTTCATCTGTTGAGATTACTCTTTTCTGTTATGAACATGGTATTAGTTTGGGACATTCATCTGATTACTATCCTCAGGGCAATGGGCAAGCCGAGTCTAGTAATAAAAATTTAATATCTATCATCAAGAAATCGGTAGATAAAGGACAAAGAGGGTGGCATAAGAAGCTATATGATGTGCTTTGGGCAGACAGGATCACATATAAGAGAGCTATAGGTATGTCTCCTTTCCAGCTAGTTTATGGTATTGATAGTACTATTCCTATTTCTTTGGAGTTTTTAGCATTAAATCTACAAAAGGCCATAGAAAATGAGGAATTTCAGTTTGCATTAGAGAAGAGGATCATGTATCTGAATAAGTTGGAAGAAGAAAGAGGATTGGTTGTGGACAAAATTACCAAACACCAACAGATGGTTAAGAAAATCTTTGACAAAAGAGCCAGGCAAAGAAAATTTGTGGTTGGAAATTCTGTTCTTCTATGGGATAGAAGGAAAGAACCAAAGGGCGCACATAAAAAATTTAATTCCTTATGGAAAGGTCCCTTTTTGATCAGGCAGGTTGTTAGTGATAATTCTTTCCTACTGAAATAACCAGATGGCACTCTTTTGCCTCTTGCCTATAATGGGCAAGATTTGAAATTGTTTAACTGGTAGCATTCTTGAGTCTCCTTCTTGTACATAGTTTCTTTTGTTTTCTTTGTTTTCATTGTTTTCTCTCTGTTGCGCAATGAATAAGGCTTTATCCCATGTTGTTCTAGATTCTCTGTGTCCCATTGGTCCTTGTCCCCATTCAGAGCTAGTTGTTACCCCTTGTTTTTATTTCTAAGTCTCATTCATTTCTATTGTTCACCCACGTGGTACTTTAATTTTCTAAGTCCCAAAGGTTGAGTCTCTACTATTGTGCCTTAGAAATTTTTTTTTTAAAGTCGCGAATGCTCCAAGTTTCCTAACATGGTCGCTACTTCCCTAAGTTTTCTAATCTTCTCGCTAGGTTCTGAAGTTCTGGAAAATTGTGATCATGCGACTTCATGTCTTTGTGTTGTGTTTGTTGCTCACTTAGTTCCCTCTTGTTACCACTGTGTCATAGGTTTTCCAAACTTTATAACCTGCGACTTAAGGTTTTAAAGTTCTCTTTTCTGGCAATTCAACGATGGTTAAGTGGCGAACTGGAAACCAAGGCAATTAATGATCATTTAAAGTGTTGTATGCCACCGGTGTGAGATGTGCTTCAGTGAATTTTTGGAAAATGAGAAAATCTTTGAGTTCATTTCTCAAGCCGTGGAAATGGTACCATGATAGACTAATATTTAAAAGCATGACAGGGAGCTATAACTTCACATCATTTCATTCCTTGTGCCAAATTATCTTAGTGTTTTGTTTCTTTCTATTCTGAATTGTTGCTTCCACAATTCTCTGTCATAGTCCTTGGAGCTTGGTCACTGTAATGAAATTCAAATTTTAGGGTGTCTCCTCTCACTCTAGAATTGAGAGTAGTTGGTCTAAAATAAGAGACACTAAACTTGGACACATAGACATGGCAGAATTCTGGTCTCATCTGCAGCAGGAAGACAGGTCATCATTTACAGAAAAAATTCTACAGAGCAGTTTCACTCATGTAGTAGGTTTCCCTATTTCAGTGTGTTGTGAAGATTTAATTATTGCATGCATGGAGAGATATGACCCTGAGACTTTGGAGATCAAGACTAAAGAAGGTATGGTGGTCGCAAGGATTAATTCTGAATCTATCTCATGTGCATTGAAGATTCCAAGGCAAGAGAAATACAAAGCCATGTATGTAGCCCTTGGTGCAGAAATTTTCAAGAAGAATGAGGACTGGTACAGAAATTCTATTGTGTGCAATTGGCTAAAATTGGAGAAAAGAGGTAAGTCTCAGTTACCCCCTACACTTAAAAGAGGACATTTTAAAGATGAAATTTTAGATATTATCACTCTGTTGCACCGAGTGGTGGGTAGTGAAAATGCTCACTCTTTTGAATTCTAGATGTGCTGCTTTATATTACTAATATGTAGTGAGAATCAGTTTATTTACTAGGTTGAAACAATAAGCTATCATTTGAATGAGCAATTGTTGAAGTTTCAAGAGACCTCTGCATTTCACATGTGCCCCTATTTGGTATATGTTCTAGCTAGTCGAGAGGTTGTCTGGGCTAGGTTGAGGCCTCGTGGGTCTTTAACCCCAGATACACATGTGTATGCTTATTTTCCTCAGTTTACAAAAGATGTTGGGATGAGAGATTTTTGTTGGGTTAATGATGTTTTTTTAATGTTTTTGGTAAGAAAGTTGAACTGTGATTTTGAAATAAGGGTTTCTCCTAAGGCTGCATCTCAGATCATGCAATTTGGGAGTTTTTACATCCAATTTGATAGGTTTACCTACCTGAGATTGGGGGGTTATGAGTCAGCCCCAACCAAGTTGCCTTGGTACCCTAGTGACTACACTGTCTTTTTCAAAGTTTGCAGACAAATGACTGCTATAAATGTTAAATACCAAAGTATGAAAAAGAAGGCCTACACATTTCCATTGTGTTTATCAGTTTATTCTTGTGAAAATAAAGATGCTACTAAAGGGGTTGAGTATGCATTGGCAGAATTTAATCTTCACTCTTTATCTTTAAGGAAACACTTTGACAGCAAGAACTATGTTAAACAGAACTTCTATGGCTCTAGCTCTTATGAGCATCATTCGAGCCTACAAGATTTCTAGGAGGATTGTGTGGATGACTGTGAAGTTCTGAGAAGAAGCTACATGAGACTTACCATAAGTCAACTCTAGGCTTTTGGTTTACCCATTCGTATTCAAGAAAAAGCTAAGGAGGACTTTGAATTAATTGATGTTGAATACTAGAATTTGCTGTCAAAATCCCTCCCTCATATAAATTGGTCTGAGAAGGAGGTTGTGGATATAAATGTTCGCTCTACACCTGTGATTAAGAGAACTGAGGAATGGTTGGTTGGTAAGTGGTGTGGATATGTAGGTTCACCTCATGAATCAGGTAGTTTAAGGGCTATAGACAGAAAATAGTGCAGAATTCTGCTGCTCAGAGTTCCACACGGTCACGTGACATGCCTCAATCTGTTTCTAATTCACAGTTAGGAGGTGATGGTGAGAGGTCAAATGTTGCTCTCAAATTGAAATCAGGATGTGAATTAGATAGTCATCTTATGATAAAAAGAAATGTTCATCTTAATGATAGTTCTTTTCCAAATTTTCTTGATGTATCCTCTTCTCTTGATAATGAAGAAATTCCTATTGCTTCCCCACTAGAAGATAGAAATAAATATGTGTCTGACAATATAAATACTACTGTGGTGACTTCCTCTCCTAGCTGGCTTAAAAAGCTGGTAGAGAAAAAGAGAAAAACTGTTCCCACTGTGGCCAAAGAAATTGATACTATTGATATGCTCCTACAAGGGACTTCAAAGCCTAAGAAGGCTAGGAGAATGTCCAGAATGATAAATGATGCTACTTCTGGTGACCAGGTATTGGAAATTACTGATCCCATAAAAGATTTGGATGAAAATGACATAATTGAGGTAGATTATAAAATAAGTCATATTGACTTGGGCTCTTCCACTCTTGAGGGGGAGTCATACCATGCAAATTATTCTGTCAATGTTTTGATTGAAAGGGCTAAGGAAGAAAAGAAAGAAAATATAAAACTCCAATCTCAAATCTTGTCTTTGAGCCAATTCATCCAATCAATTGTGGCACCTTCTTCCCAAGAAGCTCCTAATTCAGAGGTCATTGAGATTGATGCAAACACTGTTAAGTAGATTAAAATGAGTCAAAATTTTGCCAAGGCTATCAATTAGTGGGTCAAAAAATTGTCTTGTGATATTTTATTTTTCTTGACTAAGGTGATACAAAGCTATTCTCTCATACACAATAAAAGAAAAGAATTGGTCAATGAGCTCTAGCAAGTAAGAAAGGAACAAGGAAGTACTTATGTGTTTTCAAGAGAAGTTGTTGAGTTAGTAGCATTGGACTCCATAACACTCACAAAGGAAAATCTAGCTAGTGACTCCCATGAAATCAATTTATCCTGGGTTGGCTCATTGGATTGGAAGCTCAATATTTATGATAATCTCATTGATCAGATCAACAAGGCTCTGCAAGAATACCTAGATCTAATGGCTGGTATTCAAAGGGATTGTAATGCTCTTGAAATAAATATTTTGGAGGATTTTGGAGAAAACCTGTGTGACCCCAAGGATATCAACTAAGAAGTCAAAGACATGGTTTGTAGTGAACTTGCTGATCTTGAGACTATTTCTGGAGAATCGCTGAGCAAATTGGGCTATAATCAAGTTTATCTTAATGATTACAGAGACAGAAATAAGATGATCTAGGAGACTATGGAAGGAATAGCTAAGAACTTGGCCAAGTTTAGAACTAGATTGTAGAACACTACTGTTCTGGGAAGCAAAAGTATTACTGCTATCATCACAAAGTATCGGGAGTACAAGCAAAGGTTGAAGGTGCGAGAGAAGATGGTGAAAGATAAAATGGTGGAGAGTGTTGAAGATCCCAAAGAAAATGAAGGGGTGGTGAATTAATTTTATTTCTTTTATGTTTTTTAATTTATTTGGCTCAAAAACTTTTAAAGACTTTATTTTGGAAAAAGGAAGCGGTTGCCTTCAAGAAACCGTTCTTCTTTCAAAGACAATTATTATTCTATGCTTATAAATATGTAATGGGGAAACAATGGAACAATCTTTTTGGTTGGTAGTTAGATATCTCGTATGTTTGTTTTGATTTCAATCTACTTCAATATATAGAAAAGATACACAGTTGGAATTGTTCAGGCATATATGATCTTTGTGTTATAGTGTTTGAGCTATCATTCTTCTTATGTTGAATGCCATATTTGTGGTGATATTTCTTTATGTTGGAGAATTTAGTTGGTGATTTCATTTCTGTAGATATCTATCTTTGAATGGATATGTTGTGGTGATTATAATTCAGAATTTTCTCTTTTTCGATTATTATTATTGTTTGAAGTCTTTGAGCTTCTGTGAATATTGGTTAGTTTGTTTGTATGAAAATCTCCTTTCAAGGCTTTCTGGTTAAAAGTATTTCCTTTCTTTTTTATTCATTGAATATCAGCAAAAGGTAGCTGACACCTTTTAAAATAAGCAGAGATTTAGTGATAAAATACTATTATTACTGGCTCAACTGTAGTTACATTTGTCATTTGTCTAGGTGAGAGAATATAGAGTTAGATGACAAATCAATAAACCAACACTATTAGATTAAACTTTAACGTATCATGTCAATCAAGAACACCATTGAGATTAATCTAAATGTAGCGAAATCCCTAATTTAAAATGAGAAGAGTTCAATAAAATCTAAGAAAAGCTTCAAATTGTAAGAATTCTACCACTAAATGTAAATAGCTAGCAATTTTGTCAAATCCATACTATGAGAAGTGCTAAAGTTGCTCTCCAACCAAATTACACCTCGATTGTTCAAAAACACTTCAAATGACCATTAGAATTCCAAGAACCCAGCACAAATAGTTAGAAACATAGATTTCTCACATAGAAATGCAAATATAAACTTATAAGAAAGTTTATAAAATACAATACATAATGCAAGAGACAACATATCAGCCCACCTCTCCAAAGATAATAACAAAATTTCCAGTCTTGCACCACACATTTATTCATCAAGAGACACCTACATGAGTATCCATGATATTTTATAACCAATAATAACATAGTAAATAAATGAGTAAAATCATAACCTCTACAATAGGAAGGATTCAAAACTTTATTGCCAAAACCAAAAGAAGAAGCTAAACTATGCTAGTACAAAGTATGGGAATAAATTTGCACACATAAGCCTACTACAAGATGAAAGTTTTGGAGCCCATTCTTTAAGGTAAGTTTACAGATTTAGTTTGTACATGTTGGTAGAATGATAGAACTTGAAGAAAATATATTTGTTGTTAGGAACTATGAAAGGGCAGTCTAAAATGCTAGTTTGTATAATTTTTGAATAAATTGGCAATCAAAACACTTTTTTGCTATGTGCATGCCTCTATATTTTGCATACATGTCTACTAGGGTAGTAGAAAACACAATATTTTTTCACAAGTTAAAGTTATGGACACTTGAAATTAAAAACATGAATAGAAAAATACATAGAAGCATTTTGACAAGGTAAAAGTAATTATTAAGAAAATTTTGATAGCATTTTGCATACATGCATCATATGGCATTGATAACTACAACACTTGGTCCTAAATTTTCTTCTATTATTCTTTTATGGATGTCCATACACTATTAGAAAGTGCCCACTTCTCTATAGGCTACAAGGATGCATTTTGCATGCATGTGTTATGATGATTTCTTTCTCTTCGTATAGAACTCTAATCGATTTCATTACAATTGGGAATTGTTCCCATAAATTTAAGCCTATTCATGACTTGGTGATGTAATGCCCCGCCATGCAACCCTAGAGATAAGTCAACTAAAGCAATAAAAAAGGTGGATTTTTTTTTTTACAAAAATAATGATAACAACCCATAACATAGTCTGACTCAACAAGTTAACTAACATCTCTAGGGATAACATGACTGCATTATTGTAATTAAGCAATATTCAATAACCATAAATAACTCATTCAAATTATGTTTAACTACATGACCACACTACTAATTACTAACATGATCAAACTAACAGCCATGGTTTGTACTAACACCAAATAAATACACACATGCATAATTAGTAATGCCTTCCAAGAAAATAACAATTAGTAATGCCTTCCAATAAAATAACAATAATGAACTCAGCAGGATGATAAGATATCAATTTAAAAAATTTATCTTAGTAAACCTCAAGTCAATAATCGAAGTATATCAACATTCATCAAAACGAAATGTAAGGTACATATGTTTTAATAAGTTTATACACAATTATACACCTTTACCCATACTGCCAGATAGCCATCTATTCACCAAGTGGAAAGGTACCTCCTTAGCTTCAAAGTCCTGCATGGCTCATAAATTTCAAATTGCACATATAATGAAACATTAGTCCTGCATAATTATAGATTACACAATAAAAATATCAATTGTATGAAATGACAATCCTAAGGCCCTAAGGGCCGACCTAATGTCTCGAGGGCTCATGATGGCCTTGCCTACATATGCGTAGCGCAGAGACTTCATGGTTGCGGAACTTGAATTTGCAACCACAAGGTTGACTTAACGATATAATAACTCATAAGGGGACTAGCTATCTTAATGCAATTCTTGACCATCATTTTAATTATCAGGTCATGTATAACATTTGTTTATATCATTCTCTCTTGGAATTGCAAAAAGAATGAAATTTTCTAGGAGTTATATATCATTTTACAAAAACAACTATCAAAGTATTATAATTATGGAAGATCTAATGAGCATAGCTCTTTCAATGTATCTCATATAAAGCTAAATAAGGATTTAACAATCACCTAATATTGACCCAAATAGATTTAAAAGAGTCTATAATCACATCACACCTGCTTCACAACAAGCATGCATGACCAATATAAAACATACACTATTATAGGAAAACTATAAAACTAACATTAAGCATTCACACATAGTTCATCATGACTAATCAATAAATAATGATAGATCATATAACAAGAACAAATACCCTATAGTCTTAACAGAATTTCCACCTTTACCTTAGAAAATCATTTCTAATTCACCAAATTGGTGTTGAATATTTAAATCTTGTGAGTCACACTTTGTATCAATGTGATATAATTTCTTTAGATGGTATGCATATGTTTATACATTTTATTCCACCTAACAATAAATAATTATATAAGTACTATCCATGTATGCTTATCCAAGGATCTTAAAACTTATTACAATCTCTCTAAGAAATGTCTCTTTCATAAATAAAAGTCTATATCATATTGCTAATTTCAAGCCTTAAGACAAAGAACCTTGTATATTTGAGAATGTAAAAAAAAACTATGTCAATGGTTAATCTCCAATGTCAAAATGAGGCTCGATTTGTTTAGAAAGATATTTAATTTGGAAGACCAAAATAATTTCCAAATGATATCATTATAGCATAGTAAAGAATGTCACCTTGAGAGACCTAACATCCAATTTCGTCATAACTCCTAGAAAGAGTGGTGATAAGTTAAAGAGTAATTTCTTGCTATTTTAATTTAAACAAACCATTTTAGTTATCATATGCTATCCATAATTAGAATTCTCTTTAGAAAGAGGTAGCACAAGGATTAAGATCAAGTCTAAGAATAGAACAAAACATCAGCATAGTTGTAAGAAACGTCAGGATTCAATGCATGAGACTAAGAAAAGTTCATATTAATAATAATTGGAACAGCACCTTAATATGGATCTAGCACTACCACCCCACGTAACTGATACCATGTTTCCTAGGATAACAAATGCATATAATAGGTGGCTGCCTTGATATCTAATGCTTAAATCATGCCATGAACAAATCTTTCATTAATGAGCATTTCTCTGACCTCATTTGTTTATGATTTCTTACTTCTTTTTAGAGATGGCGTTAACAAAGAAAAGTAAAACATCATACTATACAGAAAGCTAAAAGATCGTACTTCACCGATAGGTATAAGATCGTATTATCTATGCATTTTGTATCTGAAACTTACAGAC
This sequence comes from Cunninghamia lanceolata, assembly GCA_027924645.1. NCBI lineage: Eukaryota > Viridiplantae > Streptophyta > Pinopsida > Cupressales > Cupressaceae > Cunninghamia > Cunninghamia lanceolata. Next base: position 1,283,344 of record BSBN01000652.1, on the reverse strand, counting down.
CAATGCGGCATGCAGATCTTAAATACTATCATCATTATTAAATGCCCTCACAAGTACTCACATATAGCAACCATCTACGAAGTGGAGAACACTTATACGCAACAGAACATATCTAAGACTTTTCTATTATAGATCTGGTGACTCCCATATAATGTGTCGAAGAGTTTCAAATGCCATAAAATGGGGCGTTAACTGACATTAGAATTAAGTTGTAACCCAAGAATTTAAAGAACAAACCTGCATGCAAAATCTAGAAAATAAAATGAGGCATACAAACTGAGCATGATGTTAAGAATAAATATATATAATGACTCTTGCACTACTGTGGTTGCAAAGAATTTAGATAATAAGATACAAATCAATGCAAGGAAATGTTGCTATAGTTTACCAAGCTTTCACATCCTCTATGTGTGTCCTCTTTGTTTCCACAGAACATGGTAAGGGCATCCAACTACAAATTAAATTAGTTGCTTGAAAATAGGAAATGATGATAGATGGATCGCCTATGATGTCACAGACAGGACTCATTAATTATTAAACATCTTGTCTTAAAGATAAACTATCTAAATTTATTCATAAAACAGGTTATGTACACATGGATAAGAGTATTAAAGTGTATGCTATGGGGAAACATAAGACTTGTGCAATATCTACCTAACTTGAACTGTTAAAGGAAGGAAAACAAACATATTGAGATCACTCATAATTTTGAGGATGGATAGTGGAGATTTTGTTATGCAAGTGGTCAGCAAAACAAAACAATTTTGACCATTGCACATGGTTATTCTTAAACATCGTCCACTTCAATAATCAAAGGTAAATTTTAGCCAATAAAAAAAAATAAAACAAATATTTACCAATTTTTTTTTGTGTGGATCAGATATAAATTTACTATTGACTGTTTACTATTAAACTGGATGATATTTATATGCTTAAAGAGGAGTTGAATGTACATGGTTACATAGACATTTAGAACGTTCTAGACCTATTGTTGTAATGGCTAGATCTATGGCCTCTTTAGTGAAAACTCAAGGCAGTGTATTGGCTAAGCATTTGAAAGAGGACTTGTCATCACGTGATAAGGAAGTAGTCATGGTGTTAAATGTTGTTGACTACTTTCGTCATTTCTGGAGTACTGATATATCAATTACAAAGCTATGCAGTTCACTGATAAAATCACAGATTGACATAATAAATATAAATATGATGAAGATGTAGCAAAGGATGCAATAAAATCTGGAGTATCTACCCATAAAGAATTTATTTATAAAATACACCTTTCAACAAATGTGATTGAAGAGGGCATCACAAGTTGTGCACTTCTTATTGGTATTTATCCTGCCGAAAAGCAGATGAAGGATTTGTTCATCCTACTTGGTCCATCAAAAATAGACTTCGAGCAGATCAGAGAAGTAGTGAACTTATGTATACTATCCCAGTCCATTATTAGAGGGTAAATTTCATCAAGTTCAATTATACCAATCAAATGGTTTTGTATGAATACCACATTGCAGCGTATGTTGACATTATTTACAAGCCATTATGCACTAAACGATGGTATTGTAAAGCCCTCACCCACTTTTTCCATTTAAATAGTTTCACAAGTAGCAATAACTATCAACTTCTAATGCAACTATCTAAATTTTACTTCTTTAAACAAGAAGATGCACAGTCATAAACCTAGGTCTATTCATTTACCATAAATTTAAGAATTATTTAAAAGTCTTTCATAGAAAGAACCATACCTTCAATCATTGCAACCTTGATGAAGCTTCAAACCAACTCTAAATATCATGCAGCCGTAGTGAACTGATTCAAAATATCATGTGGTGAGGGTAAAAAGCATACCTTTCTCTTTATACTGATTTGGGACGCCATGGCTTATCAACAGATTGAGAGCTTGAGCTCCCTCACCTGTTGCACTATGATGAAATTTTAAGCACCCCGCTCTGCTCCAATTATTTCCATCAATCTTGTTCTCCCCTCAATTTCCTGCACCCCCCCGTTTCTGTGTAGCGCTCCCTATTAAAATTTGAAATACATGGAATATATTTACTGATTTATTATTAGCATATAGCAGGAGTTAACGTCAGATGTCTCAAAATATACCGAATGGTTGTGGAAAGGAAGTGGCAGTCACTAATGTTATAGTTGGCATATACGAATATCTTTAAAACTCTAAATTAATGGAAGGTGTTATCCACTTGGATGAATTTTCCCTGCTGGAGCCACATGGGAGTGCACCGGTTGAAGGTATTTTCTAATATTGATGTATCCTTAAGGCTATAGACAGTTACAATTCAAAATAGAAGGCGACGACAGTTTCAAATCCTTGGCATATGTGGTAGCGGCTGGTGGAGTATAATATTAGAAGTAACAACTAAGGATCCATTCTTAATGGCTGTTGGAACACGATAATATCAAAAAACAAGCATAAGAATAGGCTCCCTAAATGTTTTTGACATGGAGTTGCACAATAATAAATACTCACATAAAGAATCATTCATTACTTACTGGAGATTTAAATTCAAGGAATAGATAGGCCATTTAGATTCTTCCATTTCATAATCAGATAAGACCATATATTGTATTATCACCTCCAATACCAATCAAGCAAAAACCGTTACCCCTATACAATTTGGTCTAAGACAGCATAACAATCTATTTGTTAATAGATAAAAATGCAAATAATTAAGTTATTCAATCAGCAACGACAAGACTCTATTCATTATTGTAATTTAAACAAACAACTTGAAATTGTAGTAAGGAATATCTATATTTGTTCCGCATTGTAACAACAATTTTATGTCTTCATTTAAATGTATCAAAGGTAACTAATAAACAATATTATCTAGCAAAACATACCTGCCTTATAGGAGAAATTACGTCATAACTTTCCAATCCTAGTGATTTCCAACATAACAAAATTTTCTCTCAGATCATTCAAATGGATGTTATCCGAAGAGCCGGAGACATAAGTTGATTTTGAAGTTGACACAATAACAGAAAGAGAGTTTGTGCACATGACCTCAATTAGCAATTGCTTCTAGCCTCCCTCCAAAAGTATTCTCACCTAATTACCTGACACAACCAAGGTGAATACGGAGGGCCACTACATCCTCCCCCCCTAAAACTTGACTTACTCCTGGAAGTTGCAACTAGGGTCGAAACATTGCATGTTAGTAACAACATCAAATTGATTCATTTCATAAAAATAATATACACTAGTTGCCTATGGAAAGGATTTATGAAATGTAAACTTTTATACTTCATTTCAACCATAGTCTACACTTGTAGTTTTCAATATCACAATAGTAATACAATCAAAACTTGCATTTCAAAAAAAAATAAAATTATTCTATAGTACATAAACCACTCAAAATCCTTACATGTTAGCATTGATACACATTAGTTTCTTTAGGACAAAGAAAACATTGCACTCTTTTAAATCCTAACTAGTAGAAATTCTCATATCATAAATATATAAGGTATTCAATTTTCAAATACATCACCATTGCAATTCCTCTTCCACTTTGTTGTTAAGAAATCAATAGGTTAGAATGCTATATTTTTACAAACTATCAACATATTTATACACATAAAACACACATTATCTATTAAATATCCATCATTTATAACCAGGATATTTCACTATAATTATTACACCATACTAAATCCAAACACAAGTTATCATATCATAAGTAAAATTTTTCATGATTTACCATATATTCTACACATACTCACAAATTCACATCATCGTGAATCACATCACAAGGCTACACAAGGGTCCATCTGGATACTGGAAAGTAGCATACTAATCCATGATACATAATCCATGAGCCAAGAGCGAAAATCTATCTCACATAATCCATACCTCACACTCAGTGACTTGTTGGTGTTATGCCACACTCATAGGGTGAGACCATCCAAAAAAGCCATAATGACCTCTCTCTTGTTGTATAAGGTGGTTAGCGTCCAAGAGATAGTCATCACACATAGGTGGGTAATGGGTCCTAGCTATATAACAACCTCCCATACCCCCATCCTCAAGGTTCCCTGCATCTTCTTCCTCGTATACACTCACCAAGTCCCCCTCATACATCCTTGGAAAGGAATCACAATACAACACATGGCCAACATCGAAAACAATAAGGATAAACTAGTTTAGCCACCAAAGTCATAAAAGAAAGATTAAATATAAATTCAATTTCAACAATAAAGCAAGAAATGCACGCAATTTCAACACTAAATCAAATGTAACCATGAGGGATACAAGCAAATAAGATCACAAGGTGTAGCTAAACCATCACAATCAAATTAAACAAAGTGTTAGCCTTCACAATCAGTAGAAAATTATCAATAACCATACAGAATATCCACAATATTCAAAATTGCACTATACAACACTGTGTGACTAGTACTATCCACCCAATGAGGAAGGAGGGAACAATGTCAGGCTATAACAGTAGCCCTCATGTGGTGTGGAATGAGCATGCCATCCACATGGCTCAGAGTGTACTCCTCGGTTACACCCTGCATCGCGTCATCACATGGTATGGACTAGCCAAGTGGCCCACGCACTCCTTGGTTGCCTGCATGGGATGTACACCTCGGCCACATCCCGCATTATGTCTTAGTGTGGCATGGTCATACTCTAGCCAGAGAAGGCACATACTAGTCATATACCGCATGGCAATGTGTCTGTGGCTCCACGAAAGTAGGTACACGTAGAACACACCCCACATAAAGACACCTCATGGAAAAGGCACACATAGGTACTCACCATATCCAGAGGTATACATGGCTAGGACATACCCATATGCTAACCGACCCAAACATTGTCATAAGAAAACATGAGTATCCCTCTACAAGTGTTCGAGGCCCCATTACACTCATCACACAAGTAGGCTATAACACAATCTCATAGTGCACCTTCATGTGTCTAAGCACGTGGCATCATGTCCTCGAGCCCAGCTTGCTACCATCAGCAACACGACATCATCACCAACATTGTGTTGGAACATCAGTGAGGTGTGGCATCATACCTATTGCATCATGTTGGAACATGTGCAGATACAAAATCTATCTCAGCATGGGTAAAAAACCTCCCTCTATATGCTGGACTTCAAACTATACATGGGGCTCATGGTCCCACTTAGGTTATCCTTGCAGGTCCCTTTCACTTTAGACCCTGGCCCCCAAGTGATGACACATGTCATCGAATAGTTCCAGTTGGATTATCCATGCAAGTCCTAGACCCCTGCCCCCAACTGACAACTCATGTGGCATATCATACCTTTCGTGAAGACAAGGTAGATGATCATCCAAGAAATGCCATCCAGATGCTCAAGAACTATGGGGATTAGGCTAGCACATGTGGATCAAGTACCCTGATTCATCTTAAGGGGAAGTAGTGAGTACATTTCCTTAGGTTCAGTTGAGCGAGGGACCGCTCTACGCTATCATAAGCGTATGCTGCACACTCCGTCCAAGGAACATTGTGGCTACTACTACCCCTTCACGGACTGAGGGACTAGAGAACCAAAAGAAAAGAATCTATGATTCTAACTTTTGGCTACTCTTATATATATATTCAACCACAAAAGGGTTGGCCCTCAATTAGGTAACAAACATGCAAACACACATAATGGTATGGTTAATTCCACACCTAAAATAGACATATTCCCCATGGATGGGTACCCAGTATCACCATCCCATGGGCACACAATGTAATTACGCAGTACTCACAACACTCAACCAATTTTCATAGTTACTAGTTTCTCACATTTACAAGGGAAGATTTACAGTTACATACACAATTTTCATTACTACCATAATTAGATTTCTTTCCATAACCAATGTGATTCCCTTTGTACAATCATAACATTACTTGTTATCCCCTTCCCTTATCCAGTTTTCTTCCACTCTACTTTTCTACAAATCACATGATGTTGAATGTCGATATCAGGATCATCTATCCAATACATCAAGCTAGTTGTTTAGATAAAAGCATGGTATCCAACACAAGAGTTCCTATCACATGTATAAGAAGAATTACTATAAGTAGATGGGGACCTCAACATTAACCAGAGATCCCAATGCTGCAACCTGGCTCTGATATCAAATGTAATGCCTCGCCATGCAACCCTAGAGATAAGTCAACTAAAGCAATAAAAAGGGAAGATTTTGTTTTTGACAGAAATAATGATAACAACCTATAACATAGTCTGATTCAACAAGTTAACTAACATCTCTAGGGATAACATGACTACATTATTATAATTAAGCAATATTAAATAACCATACATAACTCATTGAAATTATGTTTAACTACATGACCACACTACTAATTACTAACAAGATCAAACTAATAGCCATGGTTTGTACTAACTTGAAATAAATACACACATGCACAATTAGTAATGCCTTCCAAGAAAATAACAATAATGAACTCAACCGGATCATAAGATATCAATTTACAAAATTTATCTTAGTAAACCTCAAGTCAATAATCGAAGTATATCAACATTCATCAAAACAGAATGTAAGATACATATGTTTCAATAAGTTTATACCCCTTTACCCATATTGCCAGATAGCCATCTATTTGCCAACTGGAAAGGTACATCCTTAGCCCTAGAGTCCTGCATGACTCATAAATCTCAAACTGCACATCTACTGAAATATTATTCCTGCATAATTATAGATTACACAATACAAATATCAATTGTATGAAATGACAAGCCTAAGGCCCTAAGGGCAGACCTAATGTCTTGGGGGCTCATGATGGCCTTGCCTACGTACGCATAGCATAGAGACTTCGTAGTTCAGGAACTTGAATTTGCAACCACAAGGTTGACTTAACGATATAATAACTCATAAGGGGACTACCTATCGTAATGCAATTCTTGACCATCATTTTAATTATCAGGTCATGTATAACATTTGTTTATATCATTCTCTCTTGGAATTGCAAAAAAAATGAAATTGTCTAGGAGTTATATATCATTTTATACAAACAATTATCAAAGTATTATAATTATGGAAGATCTAATGAGGATCGCTCTTTCAATCTATCTCATATAAAGCTAAATAAGAATTTAACAATCACTTGATATTGACACAAATAGTTTTAAAAGAGTCTATAATCACATCACACCTACTTCACAACACACATGCATGACCAATATAAAACATACACTATTATAGGACAACTAGAAAACTAACATTAAGCATGCACACATAGTTCATCATGACTAATCAATAAATAATGATAGATCATCTAACACAAACAAATACCCTATAGTCTTAACAGAATTTCCACCTTTACCTTAGAAAACCATTTCTAATTCACCAACTTGGTATTGAATATTTAAATCTTGTGAGTCACACTTTGTATCAATGTGATATAATTTCTTTAGATGGTATGCATATGTTTATACATTTTATTCCACCTAACAATAAATAATTATATAAGTACTATCCAAGGATCCTAAAACTTATTACAATCTCTCTAAGAAATGTCTCTTCCATAAATAAAAGTCTATATCATATTTCTAATTTCAAGCCTTAAGACAAAGAACCTTGTATATTTGAGAACGTAAAAATAAACTATGTCAATGGTTAATCTCCAATGTCAAAACGAGGCTCGATTTGTTTAGAAAGATATTTAATTTGGAAGACCAAAATAATGTCCAAATGATATCATAACAACATAGTAAAGAATGTCACCTTAAGAGACCTAACATCCAATTTCTTCATAACTCCTAGAAAGAGTGGTGATAAGTTAAAAGAGTAATTTCTTGCTATTTTAATTTAAACAAACCATTTTAGTTATCATATGCTATCCATAATTAGAATTCTCTTTAGCAAGAGGTAGCACAAGGATTATGATCAAGTCTAAGAATAGAACAAAACATCAGCATAGTTGTAAGAAACGTCAGGACTCAATGCATGAGACTAAGAAAAGTTCATATTAATAACAATTGCAACAACACCTTAATATGGACCTAGCACTACCATTCCACGCAACTAATACCATGTTTCTTAAGATAACAAATACATATAATAGGTGGCTGCCTTGATATCTAATGCTTAAATCATGCCATGAACAAATCTTTCATTAATGAGCATTTCTCTGACCTCATTTGTTTATTATTTCTTACTTCTTTTTAGAGATGGCGTTAACAAATAAAAGTAAAAGATCATACTACACAGAAAGCTAAAAGATCATACTTCACCGATAGGTATAAGATCGTATTATCTATGCATTTTGTATCTGAAACTTACAGACCAATGTGGCATGCAGATCTTAAATACTATCATCATTATTAAATGTCCTCACAAGTACTCACATATAGCAACCATCTACGAAGTGGAGAACACTTATACGCAATAGAACATATCTAAGATTTTCTATTATAGATCTGGTGACTCCCATATAATGTGGAGAAGAGTTTCAAATGCCATAAAATGGGGCGTTAACTGACATTAGAATTAACTTGTAACTCAAGAATTTAAAGAACAAACATGCATGCAAAATGTAGAAAATAAAATGAGGCATACAAACTAATCATCATGTTAAGATTAAATATATATAATGACACTTGCACTACTGTGGTTGCAAAGAATTTAGATAATAAGATACAAATCAATGCAAGGAAATGTTGCTATAGTTTACCAAGATTTCACATCCTCTATGTGTGTCCTCTCTATTTCCACAGAACATGGTAAGGACATCCATCTACAAATTAAACTAGTTGCTTGAAAATAGGAAATGATGATAGATGGATCGCCTATGATGTCACAAACAGGACTCATGAATTATTAAACATCTTGTCTTAAAGATAAACTATCTAAATTTATGCATAAAACAGGTTATGTACACATGGATAAGAGTATTAAAGTGTATGCTATGGGCAAACATAAGACTTGTGCAATATCTACCTAACTTGAACTGTTAAAGGAAGGAAAACAAACATATTGGGATCACTCATAATTTTGAGGATTGATAGTGGAGATTTTGTTATGCAAGTGGTCAGCAAAACAAAACAATTTTGACCATTGCACACGGTTATTCTTAAACATCATTCATTTCAATAGTCAAAAGCAAATTTTAACCAATAAAAAAAAAATAAAACAAATATTTACCAATTTTTTTTGTGTGGATCAGATATAAATTTACTATTAACCGTTTACTATTAAACTGGATGATATTTATATGCTTAAGGAGGAGTTGAATGTACATGGTTACATAGACATTTAGAATGGTCTAGACCTATTGTTGTAATGGGTAGATCTATGGCCTCTTCAGTGAAAACTCAAGGCAGTGTATTGGCTAAGCATTTCAAAGAGGGCCTATCATCAAGTGATAAGGAAGCAGTGCTGGTGTTAAATGTTGTTGACTACTTTGGTCATTTCTGGAGTCTTTATATATCAATTACAGAGCTATACGGTTCACTGATAAAATCACAGATTGACATAATAAATATAAATATGATGAAGATGTAGCAAAGGATGCAATAAAATCTGGCCCATAAAGAATTTATTTATAAAGAACACCTTTCAATAAATGTGATTGAAGAGGGCATCACAAGTTGTGCAGTTCTTATTGGTATTTATCCTGCCGAAAAGCAGATGAAGGATTTGTTCATCCTCCTTGGTCCATCAAAAATAGAGCTTCGAGCAGATCAGAGAAGCAGTGAACTTATGGATACTATCCCAGTCCATTATTAGAGGGTAAATTTCATCAAGTTCAATTATACCAATCAAATGGTTTTGTATGAATATCGCATTGCAACATATGTTGACATTCTTCACAAGCCATTATGCACTAAATGATGGTATTGTAAAGCCCCCCTCCTTTTTCCATTTAAATAGTTTCACAAGTAGCAATAACTATCAACTTCTAATGCAACTATCTGAATTTTACTTCTTTTAACAAGAAGATGGACAGTCATAAACCTAGGTCTATTCATTTACCATAAATTTAAGTATTATTTAAAAGTCTTTCATAGAAAGAACCATACCTTCAATCATTCCAACCTTGATTAAGCTTCAAACCAAATCTTAATATCATGCAGCCGTAGTGAACCGATTCAAAATATCATGCAGTGAGGGTAAAAAGAATACCTTTCTCTTTATACTCATTTGGGACGCCATGGCTTATCAATAGATTGAGAGCTTGACCTCTCTCACCTGCTACACTATGATGAAATTTTAAGCACCCCGTACTGCTCCAATCATTTCCATCAATCTTGATCTCCCCTCAATTTTTTGCACCCCCCCGTTTCTGTGTAGCACTCCCTATTAAATTTTGAAAGGCATGGAATATATTTACTAATTTATTATTAGCATATAGCAGGAGTCAATGTCAGATGTCTCAAAATATACCAAATGGTTGTGGAAAGGAACTGGCAGTCACTAATGTTATAGTTGGCAGATACAAATATCTTCAAAACTCTGGAAATTAATGGAAGGTGTTATCCACTCGGATGAATTTTCCCTGCTGGAGCCACATGGGAGTGCACCAGTTGAAGCCGTTTTCTAATATTGATGTATCCTTAAGGCTATAGACAGTTACAATTCAAAATAGAAGGTGACGACAGTTTCAAATCCTTGGCATATGTGGTAGCGGCTGGTGGAGTATAATATTACAAGTAACAACTAAGGATCTATTCTTAATGGTTGTTGGAATACTAATATCAAAAAACAAGCATAAGAATAGGCTCCCTAAATGTTTTTGACATGGAGTTCCACAATAACGAATACTCACATAAAGAATCATTCATTACTTATTGGAGATTTAAATTCAAGTAATAGATATGTCATTTGAATTCTTCCATTTCATAATCAGATAAGACCATATATTGTACTATCCCCTCCGATACCAATCAAGCAAAAACCATTACCCCTATACAATTCGGTCTAAGACAGCAGAACAATCTATTTGTTAATAGATAAAAATGCAAATAATTAAGTTATTCAATCAACAACGACAAGACTCTATTCATTATTGTAATTTAAACAAACAACTTGAAATTGTAGTAAGGAATATCTATGTTTGTTCCGCATTGTAACAACAATTTTCTGTCTTCATTTAAATGTATCAAAGGTAACTAATAAACAATATTATCTAGCAAAACATACCTGCTTCATAGGAGAAATTATGTCATAACTTCCCAATCCTAGTGATTTCCAACATCTCAGATCATTCAAATGGATGTTACCCAAAGAGCCAGAGACATAAGTTGATTTTGAAGTTGATACAACAACAAAAAGAGAGTTTGCGCACATGACCTCAATTAGCAATTGCTTCTGGCCTCCCTCCAAAAGTATTCTCACCTAATTACCTTACACAACCAAGGTGAATGCAGAGAGGTACTACAGAGGTACTACAGGTGATGGTAATAGAGTGTTATTTTATATTGGTATTATAAAGGATGAAGTGTATCCAAAGAGAGTTATTTCTATCATGTGTTGTGATTTTTTTAGATTGAATGAAGCTTGATTTATAGCTATAATGAATATTGTTGATATTTCTATTATAATCCTTCATTTATATCTTTATCACAAATAAAACTAAACTGAAGGTAGCAATTTGATTGGGAATTTTCTTTTTCTTTTTGTTCAAAAGTTTTTATTGACATGGATTTTGTTATGCTTTAGAGTTTCTCGCATATGCATTAGATGGTAGAATTATTTTCATAGTGTTGCTTTGACCAGACAAATTTTCATGATGGAGATATGCATAGTTCATGCAATTAAAGTTGGAATTACTTAGTGTTGTGCTTAAGAATGTGGTGCACCACAAAAAAATTAATACACTTTCCTATCAAGTTGTATGAAATATCTTTATCATTGAAGATATACTTGAAGATATGTCGAAGGCATTGTATTTACCATTACTTCAGTAGCTTGTCTTGGGTTTTGTTATTCCTTTACTAGAATGAGGGCTATAAAATCATGTGATTTCTATAGTTTATTGAGAAATGGTGAGCACCTACAGATTACATCCTTAGACAGAAATAACAAAAATATATAATATTATATTGATGATTTTCTAATGTCTGTTACAATGCAGGGCATTAGCTTTTTAAAGCCTTGTTATTCCCTTATATAACTTCTTACGGGAAAGTAACTTCCCAAAAACTAACCAACTAATTATTTACTTATATTTATTTAACTAACAATGTAATACTACTATTATGCTAATATTCCCCCCCTTATTACATTGTTCCTGAAATAGTACCAAGGTACCCCCCTTAATGCTAAAATACTCAATAAAGCTGATTACATAATATGAATACATATTTTATAGAAGATCTCTCCCAAAGAACAAATCCTGAACCAAGTGGGGCTCCATCATGCTGTCTCGTCTACCCTTAGAAAGGCATAGCTTCGAGCTATGTTCTTGAGCTCTTTAGCCCCAAGCTCTCAAATCACAGAGTCTTGAATTATTCGACAATGGACTTTAAGAGATACGATAGATCTCTACCATGTTGTCCAGTGACTGCAAAAGGGTATAATTCAAGATCATATACTCTTTGAAGCTCGCTGGACAATAATCCATATTGAGCTCAACACCAAATCCCAAACCTGTTGTAACACCCCGTCATGCAACCCTAGAGAGTTAGGCTAACAGGCACAAGAATTACAACAATAAATTGTTTTTTTTTAAGCAAGAAAATGCATAACCATTAAATGAAATTACACTATAAAATTATTTAAACAAAATGATCATCTAACAGCTCTAGGGAAAACATAACTACATCAGAAAACATACAATTGTAATAGTAAAAGTGATATACATTAAGATACAATGGAATTACATTATTCATTTCCAGATATGAACATTTACAAGAGTTCAATTACAGAGTTTACAAGATTACAAATTCATGACCGAGCATGCCGGATTACAATTACAACAAGATTGAACAAGATAGCTTGAAGATGCAAGCACAAGTCTAGAACCGGAGTCATGTCAAAAGAGATCACGTACACAGAACAAACGAGAAACCTGATGGATTAAGCTCTTCCACCCAACCATGTGGAACCTTGAGATCCACCCCTCCGAGCTAGGAGATAACACTGAGGTTCCCCAACACAAGCAAGGACAGAAGGACTAACAGAAGACAAACATACTGAACACAACAATCAACATCCAGAGGCAATAGAATGGGACAAACTGAAGTGCAGTAGTAAGAAGTGCCATCGCATGGCTCTACATGGGTTACCCTAACTATCTCTCTCTAGACACCAGCCCCCATCTATGGTTACCCTGACAGCCTCTCTCTAGGTGCTGGCCCCATAGGTCACACATGCGGTCTTCCTTAATTAGATTAAATAGAAGTTTTACTCTTTTTTCCTCCTTAGTTAATTATTAAGTTTTCACTTATTAATCACTTCCAATGGGTTACCCAGATAGCCACTTCAGGCGCCGGCCCCACATCAGAAGCCACTCCCCTTCCTGCACTCAGTTGACCCAACCCAACTAGGACAAAACACAAGGATACACATGAAGTGCCTCCAACTTTTGCAACAAGTCAACTCAATCACTAGAGGCATGCAAGAACCAAGTCTTTAATCAAATCCCTCTCTCTTGAGAACACAGAGAGTCAAAAACATCAACAAGTACACAGAAGTTTCTCCCACACAAGAGATCAACAAAGCCTCTGGATAAGTGGCACAACCATCAAAGGGAAAGACCAAGTCCCTTATCTTGACTCAAACACTAACAGCCAATTTTCACAAATATAACATGGATCCCCGCCAACCCATTTAATTATACATTATTATGCATATCTAACTACCCCAAAACATAAAATAATATTTCTTTTTCTGGAACAAGTACCATTCATAAATTTAACTACTGAATTCTAATAGTTCTACTTTGTTTAGGACATAATCCAAATGAATCACTTCAACCTTATCAACTATCTAGCACCTTAAGTTGTTCTATTAAATATTTTATTAAAAAGTAACAAATTGTTTTATTTCGAGTAATAATCCATTCAAGAATCCTAGCATAGTAAATTTCATTTCCTACTAAAACCAAGGATTAATAAAGATTTAAACCATAAATACAAAGATGCAGAGCCACAGCCGGAAACACTCAATGGAATGGTGGAATTTGATATTTCTTATTCCATTGGCAAGAGTTAACAAACATTCTCACCGACATACCCTATCAGCCTAATAATGACCATTGACACCTCCAATACATCTCATCCCGATACCCAATTTCACACTAATGAGTATTCTCTTATGTGCCTATCAGCAAGACTTCGTATATCGGTCTCACCAATCTCCGCCTTGTATCGATCACTTGTATCTCCACCAATGTACATATAAAATGTACATTCCTCAACATACAAACTTTAACCGGCTGAACTTGCGGTTCCTTTGTATCTGTTGCCTCTTTTATATAGAACATGCAAACTCTGACCTCTTATTGCCAGTTCCTGTTACCTCCGCTACCGGTCGACTTTTGTATCTTTCGACAATGTATAAGTGCGATGTATATTTCCAGTATACAAGCGCAAGATACATACAATCACCAAATATTCCTCTGGAGATGCCCTCAATGTATGTTCGGACATACATTCAAATATACAACACTGAATATACATTCATCGAATATCCCTTGGAATATTCCTTCCGGATTCCGCTAACCGTTGACCTTACCTTGTATCACCTGAATGTATATTTGAAATATACATTCGCTATATACAAACCACAAAATGCATTTGACATATACACAGAAACATGCAAATGCAGTATACTCACAGAATGCATACAAAAGGTGTATACACAGAACTTGTATGACTCGATGTACAATAGCAATATACACAGAGATTCTATATTGACCCTTTACCAAATCCACAACTTACAAACCCGATATGCAAATGACAGATATGCACGAAATGGCCCTTGGATGCAAAAGCGATATACACAGGAATTGTATATCCGAACTATTTCACCTTTGTACCTTCAAAACATGCATTTTTAACATGTTTTAACACCCGAACCAGTTAGCGATATATGCACAGATACGAATGCGGTATACACACAGACTGTATGTCACATACAAACACTGTATATCCATCAAATGTACATTTTGACAAAACCCTCAAAACTTCACAAATTTCAGACAGAAAATACTGCAATCAGGCCGAACCATTTCCTAGGCAATCTTAACTTAGATTTTATCCTTCGAACCCTAGCACATGAGGATGCTAGGATAAATCATAGCATGCTATAAATCGATCCCACAAACATGAAATGCATAAACAGAAACATGGAAATGCAAACTAAACTACTGTACATGTCCATTCCACCAATTCAGAGTATCAACCGGTGGAATGGATGAATGAATCCATTTTGCCTGCAACAAGAGAATCAATACATAGATGGATCAAAAATCAGACAAATGAAACAACGGGATCTTCCTTAATTCAAGAACAGAAATGCATACAGATATCACAGCCCACTGTATCCCAATATTCTGTCTGATCTCCAAAACACAATATCTCTGTTTCTCCTATGCAACAGTATATCTAAAAACAAACTGAGCTAGGGCAAATATATCTACTCCTCATGAGTAGTATAGAGTCGATTCCTAGTGGCTGGGAGCTTCCAAGCGGCTAGGAGGACAGCTAGCATAACAAACTACAACTGTCGACACATAAACCTAGATTGATCCAAAACATACGAATTGGTCCAAGGGACCTTATTACATCATAAAGTCAAAACATACTACAAGTAGACTTATGTTTTATTTTGAAGGGGTGCTCCTGCACCATACTCCCCAGAAGAAGAAATCTCAAGTCCACTTGAGATGAGAGTATGTAGGTCTGAACCATGTTCGTTGATCTGTTCTTTAGTCATCCACACTACTTCTGAATCAGGTTTTCCCTACCAAGCCACCAAATATTTCAGATATTCTTTGTTCCTTGTTTTCTTGATCACTCTTATGTCCAAAATCTTCTGCAACTGTGGTGGATCATGTTTTTGAATGTCATCAGCTGCTATGTCCTATAGTAGTTCCTATTCTTCATCTGGATTATGCTTGTATGGAATTAAATCACATACATTGAATATAGGTGATAAACCAAGATTAGGAGGGAGTTGGATCTCATAAGCATTTTGTCCATGCTTTTTCAAATGAACCCATACCATGTTGTATAAGGTAAGGTCAGATTTGGTATGCGTTCATTTGAAAAATCTTCCTTTGCATGGTCCAATTTTTTCAAATGAACCCATACCATGCTTTTTCAAATGAACCCATACCAAATCGCCAACATCAAACTATACATCTTTCTTCTTTTGATTAGCATACTCCTTATACTTCAAAGTGGTTTGTTGGAGTTGGTCCTTGACCTGATCATGTACCTCTTTTATGGCTTCTACAAAAGCTTCTCCATCTGCACTAACAGAATCTCTTGTAGGCAAGTTTCTTAACTCCAAAATACCTCTTGGGTGTATACCATACACTATCTGAAAAGGTGATTTCCCTGTACTCCTATTGACAGTATCATTGTAAGAAAATTTTGCCTGTGATAGGATATTATCCCATTTGTCTCCATGTTGTCTTGTCAAGCATCTAAGCAAATTCCCTAAGGAACGATTTACCACTTCAGCCTATCCATCCATTTGAGGATGATATGCAGATGAGAAAGACAAATTTGTTCCAAGTTTCTTCCACAGAGTTCTCCAGAAATGACCAATAAACTTCACATCCCTATCTGACACTATGCTCAATGGCAATCCATGTATTCTTACTATTTCTTTGAAAAACAAATCTGCAATATATGAAGCATCAGCAGTGGTTTTGCATGGCAAGAAATGTGCCATTTTTTCTGAATCTATCAACTACAACAAAAACACTATCATATCCTTTTCTGGTTCTGGGTAAACCCAACACAAAATCCATACTTATGCTTTCCCATGGTCTAGAAGGAATGGGTAAAGGTTGATATAACCCTGCATTAGTTGATCGTCCTTTTTCTTTTTGACATATCACACATGTCTCCACAAAATTTCTAACATCTGACTGTAACTTAGGCCAATAATAATGTCTTTTGACAAGATCAAGAGTCTTATCCAAACCAAAATATCCTGCCATAGCTCCACAATGTTTCTCTTTTATGATGTTCAACCTCATAGAACACCTTGGAATACACAACTGTCCACCTTTGAACAGTAATCCATCTTGGATCAAAATTTCAGAGAACTCAGCATGATATTTATCTCCAAAAGAAGTACATACCTGATATATCTCTCCAAAATCTTCATCAGCATCATACATGGTCTTCAATGAATCAATGCCAACACTTTCCAACTGGATCTAGTTGACTGTTAGAGCTCTCCTGCTTAAGGCATCAGCTACCTTATTTTTGACTCCTTTCTTATGCTTTAATGTGAAAGTAAAAGCTTGCAAAGTTTCTTACCATTTCATATGTCTATGATTTAGTTTTTCCTGGCTGTTTATGAAACTTAGAGCCTGATTATCTGTGAATACTATGAATTATTTTGGCATCAAGTAATGCCTCCACTTCTTGAGTGACTGGACTAAAGCATACATTTCCAAATCATATGATGAATACCTCTTTTTAGCATCATTGAGCTTCTCACTGAAAAATGCAATTGGTCTACCTTCTTGGCTGAGTACTACTCCAATTGCCATGTGACTTGCATCACATTCAACCTAAAAAATTTTGGTAAAATCTGGAAGTGCAAGGACTGGCTGTTGTGCCACTTTCTTCTTCAATATTTCAAAGGAATCATCTGCTTCCTTAGTCCAAGCAAATATGCACTTTTGTCCTCCTTTTATAGTATCAAGCATGGGTGCACAAATATGACTAAACCATCTTATAAACTTTCTGTAGAAGGTTGCTAACCCATGGAAAATTCTGACATCATTCATAGTCCTTGGAGTTGACCAAGACAATATGGTACTCACCTTCTCCTTATCCATTTGTAGCTTTCCTTGTGAAATGACAAAACCCAAATATGTGATCTCCTCCTGCATGAACAAACACTTGTCCAAATTTATCATCAGGTACTCTTCATGTAACCTCTTGAGAACCAAATCTATATGTCTGAGATGTTCTTCCTTTGTATTGCTGAAAATCAGAATGTCATCTAGATATACTATGACAAACTTTCCCTTGAATTCTCTCAAAACCTCATTCATTAATCTCATAAAAGCACTAGGTGCATTAGACAAACCAAAAGGCATAAATTTCCACTCATACAACCCTTCATTGGTTTTGAATGCTGTTTTCCATTCATCTCCTGGCCTAATTCTGATCTGATGGTATCCACTCTTCAAATCTATTTTTTAAAAATACTTAGCACCTCCCAAACAGTCAAGCAAATCCTCTATCCTAGGTATTGGAAACCTATACCAGATTGTTATCTTATCAATAGCCCTGGAATCTGTGCAAAGCCTCCAAGTGCCTTCTTTCTTTGGTGCTAGTACAATTGGTACTACACGTGGGCTTAAACTTTTACCAATCAGACCTGTGTCTAGCAATTCCTCAATTTGTCTTGCTACTTTTGCATTCTGTTCTGGAGTTAGCTTATAGGCTACTTTGTTTGGAAGTGTAGATCCTAGGATTAGATCTATGCAATGGCTGATATCCCTTACAGGTGGTAGGGATCTTGGCATTCCATCAGAAATGATGCCTTTATACTTATCCAATACCTCTTGGACAGTTGGGTATATGAATCTTTTCTTCTTCTCTTTCTTGACTTCTTGCTACTGTTATTTGTTCACTGTCAGACATGGAATTAGGGCATATGCAACTGCACCTCCTTCTGCCACTTCTTTCATGAATTTTTTTCCTTCCATCAGCATTACCTTCACCTCTTTTCCTTTTGATTTCTCCTCCTTCTCTGTCTGTGGGATCAACTCTGTCACCATACCATTTTTGGTGATTGTATAGGTGTTCCTAACACCATCATGGCGTGCCTTCAAATCATACTGCCATGGTCTTCCAAATAAAAGATGGCAAGCATCCATCTTAGTAATATCAAATAACAACTTGTCCTTATATGCTCTAATCTGAAATTCTACCCAAGCCTGCTCTTCTACAACTGTTTGCTGACCTTGGGTAAGCCATGAGACCTTATATGGGGATGGGTGAGGCAATCTTCTAAGCTTAAGCTTTGTTACCATTTCATCAGATACAAAATTTTCAGTAGAACCAGAATCAATTAAAACTTTACATGCCTTACCTCCCGCCTTACATGTAGTTCTGAAAAGAGACTTTCTTTGTGGGGGTTCTTTGTCAGGTACCTTCATGGTGGTCATTGTTCTCCTCATCATCAGAGATTCTCCACTCTCTGGATATCCATAATTGTTAGGAGCATTCACATTTTGAAAATCATTTGAGCTTGTTGCACTTTAACTATCCAGTTCTTGGATCAGATTCGTTTTCCTTTCTCCTGTTGAACTTGTTGCCTTTTTTGGACATCTGCTAGCTATATGGCCTTCTTTATTACAATTATAACATCTGATAGATCCTCTGCCCTGAGATCTTCCTTTGAAAAGTCTTCTGCCTCTGAAGTTTCCTTGCTGATTATAACTTCCTCTTTGGTTTTGACTATTATCTCCCTTGCTGTTGTCATGACTGGATTCTCCCTGATATCCAAATCCATGTCCTCTGTCTCTGAAAGGACCTCTTCCTCCTCTTTGCTGTTTTCCTCTTCCTCTATTGTTTTGTTCTTGTCTTCTCTTTAACTTCTCTTCCACTTTCAATGCCAATTGAAAACATTTCTGAACTGTATCTGGGTTATGCAGATTCAAATCTTCCTGAATGTTGAACCTCAACCCATTAAGGTATCTGGCTACCCTTTCTTCCTCACTCTCTTTTACTTTTATCTTGACACAAACTTTCATGAATTCTTCTGTATATGAGCTGACATCTAGCTCCTTCTGCTTCAAATTTTGTTTCCTTTTATGCAATTGGATGTTGTAATCCAATGGAACATAGGCTTCTTTTACTAAAGCCAACATCTTCTTCCATGTAGAAACTCTACGCTTTCCTTCTTGTACTCTGTCATCTTGGATGAAATTCTACCAAGTTAATGCAGCCTCTTTCATTTTTGATTGGGCTATCTTTACCCTCTGGTGTTCTGGTATCTCCTCTGTCTCAAAGAAATTGTTTAAGGAGTCTATCCACTCCATCACTGAATCAGGATCCATCTTTCCTGTAAACACTGGCAAATCTAGTTTCACATCCATGGTTCTCCTCTCCATAGATTTGAGGGCATTAATCAAGGGTCTTTGGTCTGCAGGAACATCTTCCTCATTCCACCTAGGGATCTATTCTTCTTCCCTATCTTCTTCTTTACCAGAACCTACTCCTTCCCTTAACTTCTCCAACTCATTCTTCAATGCTTGATTCTGAGCCTTCACTGCTTTGCTCTCTGCAATCTGTTTCTTCACCAGAACTGCCAATTTAGCATTGGTCATCCTTTCTAGAATCTTTGATGTTCCTTCTTCATCCGACATTTTGCTATCTCCTTATCTTTTCCAGAAGATCCAACCTTTGCTCTGATACCACTATGACGCAGAGCCACAACCGGAAACACTTAATGGAATGGTGGAATTTGATATTTCTTATTCCATCGGCAAGAGTTAACAAACGTTCTCACCGACATACCCTATCAGCTTGATAATGACCATCGGCACCTCCAATACATCTCACCCCGATACCCAATTTCACACCGATGAGTATTCGCTTATGTGCCTATTGGCAAGACTTTGTCTATCAGTCTCACCAATCTCCGCCTTGTATCGATCACTTGTATCTCCACCAATGTACATATAAAATGTACATTCCTCAACATACAAACTTTAACCAGCCAAACCCACAGTTCCTTTGTATCTGTCGCCTCTTTTATATAGAACATGCAAACTCTAACCTCTTATCGCCAGTTCTTGTTACCTCCGCTACCGGTCAACTTTTGTATCTTTTGACAATGTATAAGTGTGATGTATATTTCCAATATACAAGCGCAAGATACATACAATCACCAAATATTCCTTCGGAGATGCTCTCAATGTATGTTTGACTAGCGTTGACTTCTTTATATTTGTGGAATGTATGTTCAGACATACATTCAAATATACAACACTGAATATACATTCATCGAATATCCCTTGGAATATTCCTTCCGCATTCCGCTGACCATTGACCTTCCCTTGTATCACCTAAATGTATATTTGAAATATACATTCGCTATATACAAACCACAAAATGTATTTGACGTATACACAGAAACATGCAAATGCAGTATACTCATAGAATGCATACAAAAGGTGTATACACAGAACTTGTATGACCTGATGTACAATAGCGATATACATAGAGATTATATATCGACCCTTTACCAAATCCACAACTTACAAACGCGATATGCAAATGACGGATACACACGAAATGGCCCTCGGATGCAAAAGCGATATACACAGGAATTGTATATCCAAACTGTTTCACCTTTGTACCTTTGAAACATGCATTTTTAACATGTTTTAACACCCGAACCGGTTAGCGATATATGCATAGATACAAATGCGGTATACACATAGACTGTATGTCACATACAAACACTGTATATCCGTCAAATTTACATTTTGACAAAACCCTCAAAACTTCACAAATTTCACATAGAAAATACTGCGATCAGGCCGAACCATTTCCTTGGCAATCTTAACTTAGATTTTATCCTTCGAACCCTAGCACATGAGGATGCTAGGATAAATCATAGCATGCTATAAATCGATCCCACAAACATGAAATGCATAAACAGAAACATGGAAATGCAAACTAAACTACTGTACATGTCCATTCCACCGATTCAGAGTATCAACCGGTGGAATGGATGAATGAATCCATTTCACCTGCAACACGAGAATCAATACACAGATGGATAAAAAATCAGACAAATGAAACAACGGGATTATCCTTAATTCAATAACAGAAATGCAGATATCACAGCCCACTGTATCCCAATATTCTGTCCGATCTCCAAAACACAATATCTCTGTTTCTCCTATGCAACAGTATATCTAAAAACAAACTGAGCTAGGCAAATATATCTACTCCTCACGAGTAGTACAGAGTCGATTCCCAGTGGCTGGGAGCTTCCAATCGACTGGGAGGACAGCTAGCATAACAAACTACAACTGTCGACACATAAACCTAGATTGATCCAAAACATACGAATTGGTCCAAGGGACCTTATTACATCATAAAGTCAAAACATACTACAAGTAGAGTTATGTTTTATTTTGAAGGGGTGCTCCTGCACCATACAAAGCAATAGTATTCCTCTAAAACTTTTACAACAACTATATTAATATATTAACATGCTCTCTAACCTAGGCCAAAATGCATCATCTTACCTTACTATCTTGAGAACTTATAGATATAGTCTACCTAAAAGAAGTAAATTATTTCTATCTATTTACCATTCTAACAATTATTACACCACGGAGATAGATTCAAATAAAAAGAGTTCTAATCTGATAAAAAAAATGTTAATTACTCCTATATGGAAAAATACTAACATTCTACCATTCCTAAAGCTGTTATTTCGCAGGCAGAACACTATTAAACGACTTAACTTATGACGCTGACACTATAGGCATATGATAAGAGACCATTTTTTATCATTATAGCCCTATGCTCTAAAGTCGATACTATGGTAGGAGATTAAAACCACTATTCTTATAATCACCGGTCAATACTAAAAGAATTACTCTTACACTTATCATGAGTCATCTAAGTATTATATTTAAAAGGCTTAAATGCAAAAAAAGCAACTTCTATTCGCTACCTACCATCTCCAGATAACAATAGGAGGAAACAGTTATGAGGCAAGAAAAATCGATTGAAGATTTGTTGATAAAAAAAATAGGTATTACCAAGAAATTATCTGATGTTTAAAATCAACCCAGCTGCTCGGTGGTACGGCGGTTCAAAGACAAATGTGGGTTTGTTGGCAGGAGTAATACAAACGAAGGGTCGAATCAAGTTAGACAGGTATATCATATGGAAACTTATACATGCAAAACAACAAGAGAAGAATTCATATGCATGAGTGAAGGAGAAATCCATCAAACGTCTTCCTAAAACACAGTTACCAGGGTGTCGACGCTCAGGAATAAGGTAAGATCTTACTTTCCCACAGCAGTGTAAGGGCAAAAATAGCATCAAGTTAAAAAGACAGTTAAGTGCCAGTCGTACCATGCATGGAGAAAACTGACAAAGGCTAACAATATCTAAAGCATCGATTTAGAATAAAAAGAGGGGCTCCTCAATGCTGCGAGGAACCACAGCAACTAGGCGAAGGGGTTCGGCCCTAGCTTGAAGGCCGATGCATACTTTGGGGTTAGGCAGATAGATGGACCAAATGGGGAGCCTAACACATGAAGAAGTTCATCTGTTGACTAGAGCATAAACGTGGAGCCAGAATAGCGAATCCAAACAAAAGGTTGACATTGGTGATAAATAGAACAAATACCATTTGGCAGAAACAAAGATTGCCAGATTCAAATGTAGCACAAAAGAAAAGAAAGGTTCAGACGCCAATCGTCTCCAACATGGTTGGCAGGTAATAGGACTGGGGAAGGGTCATCTCAAGTCGAAAACATGCACCTAGCATGACTCCCTAGCTGACGGTTACAGGCAATGAAAATAGGTAACTTACCACAACGTGAGGTCATGGAGAGCTGAAGGTTTGAGCAAATGATAGATCAGATTTAAGGCGCGATTTGGGATAAGACTGACCATGCTACGTTGGTACTACAGGCATATCATTGAGGAAGGGAAAAATAGAATGAAGTGGGTAAAAGAAACGTATCATTAGAGTCAAATTCGACTATAACCATAGATTGGAGCCCAAAGAATTCACGGCTCATCTCCTAGAAGAACGAACACTACAAAATAAACAAACACAGAAGGCACATGCATGCGATAAGCTAAACTACCTCAAGGAAGTGATATCCTACCAACTTGGTGGTCGAGGATTTGCATGAACTGGCTTTGGTTGACTAGTGTAGGAGCTTTTTAGGAAGAATTTGATGAAGATAAATTCTAAAAATGTTCAAAAAGAGCTACAGATTACTACAGAAAAGAAAGAGATAAAGATGCAATTTTCACAACAAAACTATTCTATTGACATACCCAGAAAATGGATCTTTTTGTCTCCGAATCCTCTAAACTCTGGTTTTTTTCTTCCCCCTGCAAATCTTTTTCTCCACTTGAAATCTTCCCTTTTGAACTTCCTCCTCACTAAAATTATATCAGTACACAAAATCCCACTCTCCCCCCAAAACCGTTACCGAACCCACTACTCTCTGTAAAATAGAAAACAATAATTTTTTTTTATCGAGAGAGAGATTCTCCAAATCCAAATTCTCGACAACAACTTAGAATCAATAAATTATTAGCTAATGATATTCTCAACAATAAAATGATATTAATGCCTTATGACAGTCACTTATTAAAATCAATAAAATTACTAATTTGATCTATATCAAAACTCACAAATAATATCCCCAAAATCAATAATAATGAATAACGACTATCCAAACTATTATGTCTAACTTGTTATTATCATAATTCATTTTTGACCTTTCACAAAACTGAAATCAACACATATGCCCCAGACAATTGCATACCAATTATGACCATACCCGAGACAAGGGACCATAAAGTGACAACAAGACTCATGACCTCCCACAGAAAATGGAAACTGACCTAGGGAAACTCCATGTTATCTCCATCAACATCATCCATAGTGTAGGGCCCGCTCAGACCTGCTAAGTCAGGTGGAGTCGAGGCCCGGTACCTGCAACCTGCGTGAAATCCAATGGGTTGTATATGATCAACTATATATATATATATGTATATATACATATATGTATATATACATATATGTATATATACATATATATATATATATATATCAACACACACCGGGACAGAGAATTGCAGCATAGTAGGGTGCTCGATCTAAGCAGTACTACACCGTCCCCGCTCCAAAATAGGACTATAACTAATTCTATTTAAAAACATATGCATAAACATGATATTATCAAACCATCACTAAATATGTCCATCTCATCATAACTAGAAAATTAACCATGTCATCATAAACCCAATCCACATGTCAGAATTAGATCTGTCGAATATAATCTATCACAATCAAAATAAACATAAACCATAGTCCCAATAGATCAAATGTCTCAGAACTGACTGGATGCAAAGAAAAAGAACACTAACAACTGTCTCAGATCAAGCAGAGAGTAATGCAAAACTAACAACTATCACAAGCCAAAAATGAGGGGGCATTACACCTGTCTCCAAGACAAAATCTTCACAAAACATACATTCTTCAAATTTGTCAGCTCCGTCAGCATCAACAAAGAAAAACAAAACAACCAAAACCAAAAATACTTCTCATGTAAAGTATCATCTCAAAGCGAGAAGCTAACTTGAGATGATGGTAAATCCTCCATCCTTTGATGTTGCCTACCTCCAATATAACCCTATTACACTTTAACCAACTGATGTCTTAGATGAGTCTTTAGAGGCCTCATCAAAAATAGAAAAGATGGCCCTGAAATCATAAGTTATCTTTGACATATATGCATTCATGATGATAATGTCAATTTGATCCATGATGGACTCAACCAAAAATATGCCTTTTCTCAAATTTCACAAAAATAGATCCTTATAACTCCTTATTATGCTTCCAAAGATAGCTATGAACCATAAGCTTCCAAATGTAAATAGCATTCTAGATAACACAATAATGTTTTTAAATGTAAACTTACTGCTGCGCATTTAAATCAAAACCTAAAATGCCGCACATTTTTCTCTCTCTGTAAACCTAATTTGCTATATGTTTGAAAATTCTTTGCCACCTTATAACCTCCTTTTAAAAATAAAAATTGTTCATTAAAAAAAATATCTTTTCGCCTAACTTTTGTCCACGCAGTGCAGAATTTGGCCTTATTCCGGCAGAATGCTTGCTGAGATGTCTTTAATCATCATTCTGACTACTTCAAACTTTCTTTCTAATCAACAGCCTAGTCTCATTCAAATATTCTTTTCTGCCAATGTCTTCTACAATACCTACTTTCACCAGTGCCACACATGAATTTCGCGCAGCATATATAAGCATTTATTTGAAATGATCTACAACTTCAAACTAGTTCGGCTACAGTTGCTTCACATGTCACTTATTCATTGGAAAATGTTCTTTGGAGATATCCAATACCAAAGATGATTTAGAAACTCTTCCTTCCTATCCAGGTTGGACTCTTCACAATGTTAACACAAATACCTCCTTGACATATCATGCTGGCAATAAATAAACATCAGATGTATGGAATGGTAGCCTCTGCTAGGAGATTAGTAGTCCAACAATCATTCAATGCTCATCTAAGCATTGATCTGCCTTCTTCTACATGCAGGGGGTTTTACAAGAAAAATAGATGTAACAAAAAAATGTTTCAAATGCAGCAATAAAAAATATGACATTCTTCAACTATTATCTCAAAATTTTCAATGCTTTCATCATGTAATCTTTCGAATACCTGATTCCATTTAAAAGACCATGGATCACCTTTGAAAATTGTATGCTTCTCTCTCACATTTTACATCAAAACCCTAATTTCTCCATAGTAAGAGTCGTCCCACCACTGCTAGCAAATATCAAATGCAATCAAGAATCTTTTTCTTCATAGCCCATTCTAAAAAAGCTCTGATACCATATTGAGAAATGGTGAGCACCTACAGATTACATCCTTGGATAGAAATAACAAAAATGTATAATATTATATTGATGATTTTCTGATGTTTGTTACAATGTAGGGCATTAGCTTTTTAAAGCCTTGTTATTCCCGTATATAACTTCTTACGGGAAAGTAACTTCCCAAAAACTAACCAACTAATTATTTACTTATATTTATTTAACTAACAATGTAATACTACTATTATGCCAACATAATTTTGGTCTTGTCATTGTTCGAGCCCAAAGTTGATATGTCACTAATATAGAAACTAGTATTGAAAAATGATGTAAATCTTATCAACAATTAAATCACAACAAATAAACACAAATTACTTAAAATTTAAATCCTTTGATGGTAAAAACATTAGAATAATGTTTCTTCACATTTAACCATGAAAATTAATCAATACCCTAGGTAAATCTAGATGAACAAGGATCTTCAGAAGGTTGATGAACAAGTTATAAGTGACAAAGTTCCGATCTATGCTTTGGAAGAGTAAAGTGATGATGAAGTCTTGTTAGAATGCTCCACATTCCTCTATAAGTAAAGATTTTCTCATGTGGTTTCATGAACATGATCAGAGATGTTCAATGCATGCTAATTTGTAGTATCAGGTGATTTGGTGGTCCGCAAGTTCAATTTTCCAAATGATAGAATACTACAAATGGTTCTGGATGCCTAATTTTTCTCAAGACACATGTTTGAACACTTGCACCATTTGGAGAATGTACAGATAAGTTATATGAGTTTATGTGGACATTCCACATGTCTATGTATCTATGTTTTGAAGCACATGTGGCTCTTTCGTGCTTCCAGTACGACACAAAGTTTTCAAGTTGGTTTGTGAAGAGTTGTTGTTGAAGTTGACTAAGGAATTTTGATGAGGTGTACCACAAATTTTTTGTTCTGCGAAGTTCAAGGAGTGTTTGGAGATGTTGTGTGGGTCATGTTGACTCATCTAGGAGAAGTGCAAATAATGTTTAATCTTCCAAGAGTACCTCCAAGATTGTAATGACTGATGTGCTACATGCTTCATGTGTTCTTTCTTAAGAGTGACCTAGTTTAGTTGTGTGAAGCATCTAGATGTTATTCTTTGAAGGATGATGCTATGAAGGATCTTTAGGACTAGATCAAGCATGTGTTGGAATCTACAAGGCATGTTTCTCTCCCTGGTGTTGTGTGTAGTTCATAGTAGGGCTTTCCCTCTACATGTTTCATGTTGTGTGATCTCTGGCCAACTTGTAAATTGTAATATTCCTGTTGTATTGGCTGACTTGTAATGTAATCAATGTAATATTATGTATATATTAAAAATATAGTTGATCTAGGTGAGGTATGATTGTGAATATGAGTGTGTGAAGAATAGAATATAAATATGATATGCATTATGAAGTGCAGTTGAAGGAGAAAGAGTAGAAGCAATAAGGTCTATCCTAATTCATCTTGAAGACATTTTTGAGATAGAAGTGAAGTAAAGAGTGTGCCTAACTACTTATCAGAGGTAGTTAACCAAAGGAAAAACTTCTTGAAGGCTAAAAGAAATGAGTCAGTAAGTTGCAAAGAAGACTGTTGAAGAAA
This sequence comes from Cunninghamia lanceolata, assembly GCA_027924645.1. Lineage (NCBI taxonomy): Eukaryota > Viridiplantae > Streptophyta > Pinopsida > Cupressales > Cupressaceae > Cunninghamia > Cunninghamia lanceolata. The sequence goes on along the minus strand of BSBN01000652.1, from coordinate 1,254,948 downwards.
GTGCATTAGTTGTCAAAGAAAAAGAGCAATCATCAAAATAGGAGTGTCAAAGCAAAAGTGTAATCATCAAAGGAGTGACCTTCATTGTTAGTTTTAGCCAATAGAAGAACTATCATGCTCTAATCTTTTATGATTTTGTTCTCAGTTCAGGGAGTAGTTGCTTCCTTGGGCTGTATCCCTAAAACAAAGTTTGTAGGTTGAGTTGTAGCATCCTTGGGAGTTACCCTAAAACCTTTCTTCAGGGAGTAGTAGCTTCCTTGGGTTGTAGCCCTAAAACAAAGTCAACAGGGAGTAGTGGCTTCCTTGGGTTGTAGCCCTAAAAAAATGTTGTAATTCTTATAGCAGTGAGCTTCATATATTGTGAGTTAATCCTCACCGTGGATTTTCCCCTTTTGTGGCTTTCCACATATATCTGGTGTTATGTGTTATTGTGCATTGTGTTGATCTTTTATGTCTTTGTTGGTGCTATAAAGTTTAAGTTTTGATTTGCTCCAGAGGATTTAAGGTTTGTTTGGATACTGATTCACCCCCCTCTCAGCATCCAGCTGTGTTCAACACCCACATGGTGACTATCATGGATAAATAAAATAGAAACTTAGTAGGTGGCATCATTTTTTTCCTATCAAATAAGAAAAAACTTAGGCTAAAACATGGTGGCCTAAAAATAGGTAAATGGAATAAGATTTCTCATACATAGTTCCCTCCTATATGCTATTTTGGTGAGTCAAAACCATATATGGCACCTCCTCTTGTTGATGTGGAAGTGTAAACCATATGGAAAACAAAACAAATTTCTTAACTTTTAAAATATGGCACCCAACTCATGCTTAGTCAACATATAGGACAAAACATCAAGCACTCTATCTTGCTAATTAGGATAGTACAAAAAAGCTCTTCTTTTAAAAGTGACACCTATCTTAAGCCTAGTGCCAATTGTCCTTTGATAATTTTTATGAGGTAAAACAAAATTTAGACATTAAGTGGTGTCTACTACTCTATATGCTTTCCTTCCATGTGTCAATAGTATATAAGTTGGCTACTGGTTAGAAGAATCCTATGGGGAAAGTAAATAGAAAAAGAAAAAGTGATGACCACCAATGAAGACTTAAAACTTGAACACATGCAGTAGTGTATATGCCAAAAATAGGAGAATACACTTGAGCTTGACAAAAACTTAGATGGGACTAGGAGACTAGAAATCACATTAATATCAAGAATTGGGGACATAACAATGGTGAAGCCAATGTTAATTCTAATTGTAGATGAGTATTCATTACAAACATTGTAAGAAGCCAGATAGTTTATAGTTTTAGTCTCAAGAATAATCCAATAGCAACAATAGACAAAATATCGACTCACAACACATGACACACAAATATACATAAGACAAGACAATTACTGACAACCATTGACATACATGTATAAAGTAGTGATTGACTTTCATGTAAGGCTACAAGAGATATAAGGAAAATTGTGTTGGTCAAGCCAAATAGAAGAAGTCTATGGAACAAGGCCATAGACAAAGTGAAGAATATCTTTTACCTCTATCAAACACATGATTTTGAACTAAGCTACACCCTTCACCCTAGTCATGTGTACATATTTCCAAACTAAACCATAAAACTCATCATCAATACAAGCATGTGCATGAAACCATTACCACTAAAGACTAATTGATCACACAAATCACATAAAAGTTTTCTAAACAAAAATAGCATGCCATGTAGCTCAAATGGATCAAAAGAAATATTTTCAACATGTTAATAACATTATTCTGGTCCCAATAATGTAAGTTAAAGGCACAAGAGTTAGCAAAAAAATTATCATTAGTTGGAATGCAAGATATATTATGATATGTAACCCCAATGCCATGCTAATCAAAACACTAATATGTAGTCAACTCTAAATTAGATATACAATTTGTAGGAGAAGAAATGTGTAGGACATCCGTATTACCTAGGTAGAATAGCTCATTCACATATTCATTGACACTTAAATCCCACTGAGTTCCTACACTTTCAAGATCATTAACTAGATCAAATATGTATCAAATACATTAGAGCCAAAAAGAATTATACCAAGGTCAAGAAACATAGACAAAAAATAAGTTGACTCATCATTATTTTAGCCCAAACCATCTATATGAAAACAAGAGCCCTTGGCACCACAAATTGAGAGAACTCCTATTCCATTTGACCCTCCATTTCACAACCTAAACTACTACAACTAGTTTCATACAAAACACCCTTGCAATCAAATTTACACATGTATGGGAGGAGAAAAAATTCAATTTAAGAGTTTGTAGATGCATTGAATATGCACATTTATAGGAGCAGAAAAAATGAGGTTGGATGATAATAGAGAAAAAAGCATATTTGTGGGTTATAGAAAGCAATCTAATGCTTACAAGATATACAATCCGGTTACTAAAGAAGTTATAGTAAATAGAGATGTTACTTTTGATGAAGATGAAGCATGGAAATGGAAAAGAAATTGAGAACAAAAAAATTAATAGTCATTGAAATGGAAAATTCAAATTAAAAAGTCACAAACCAGCCACCCATACACAACAACAACTCTAGCATAACTAAAAACCCTATTTCATTATTAAATTCAGCACTTTGTGGAAGGAAAAGGTTTGGGCTAGCTCATGAAAAACATTAAAGATAAGGAGCTTAAAGGAGATATATGAGGTAACAAGAAACTAAAATGAATGTGATAGTGTTTGTTGATTTTACTTTATTTGCTAAATAATATATTTTTTATTTTAAAGATGTAATTAGAAATAGTAAATGTGTTAAAACTATGGATGATGAAATTGATTCTATATAGAAAAATCAAACATGGGAATTGATAGATATTCCAAGAGGAAGAAATCAATGATTTGAAATGGGTGTCTAAGACAAAATTTAATGTGAATGATGACACTGAAAGATCTAAAGAAAGATAAGTTGTAAAAGGATATTCACAAAAGCCTAGTGTTGATTATAGTGAAATTTATTCACCTCTAGCAAGGTTTACTACAATGAGAGTGATTTTAGCATTGGCAACTCAAATTGAATGGAAATTCTATCACAAGCATGGCAAGTTTGCATATCTAAATGGAGTTTATACTAAGAAGAGGATTATATTGAACAACCACTAGGTTATGAATTAAAGGACAACAAAGAAAAATGAATAAATTGAAGAAAATGTTAGATGGACTCAAGCAACTGCTTTGGGCTTGGTATAAGAATATTGATTTTTATTTTTGAAGGATGGATTTTCCAAGAACTTAAGTGAGCGTACTTTTTATATCAAAGTATGTAAATAGGAAGAAATATTGATCATTTTTTTGTATATTGATTTGATTTATATTAGGAAAAATGATAGTTTAATTATTGAAATTGACTACAACAATGGAAGGAGAAGTTGAGATTACTCACTTTTGGCCTACTAAAATATTTTCCAGAAATTGATGTTTGTCAAATGAATGATGGAATTTTTATTTTGCAAAGTAAATATACCATAGAAATATTAAAAAAAATTTATGGGGAACAACAAACCAGCTTGCACACATGTTTCTATAGGTTAGAAATTATCAAAGAACAACAACATTAAAAATGTTGATTCAACTTGGTTCAAAAGATTTGTTGGATGCTTGATGTACCTAATGACCACTAGGATAGTCATAATCTAGAGTTAGTTTTATGTCATGATTTATGGAGAGAAAAAGGGACACTCACTTGGAAGTAGGAAAAAATATTATGAGATGTGTAAATGAAACTAAAGATCATAGGGGTTTTTATGCAACAACAAAAAATCTTCCACTTACTTTTGTAAATACTAATAGTAATTGGGCAGAAAATATCGATTATAGAAAGAGTACTTTTAGATATATATTTCATATTAGATTAGGTGTAGTCTCTTTGCATTCTACAAAATTATTTATTATTTCACTTTCAACTATTGAAGTAAAATATGTTGTAGCCATATTAATTTCTTGTCAAGCAATATAGTTTAAATTTTTTTGGGTGAATTTAATCAAGTATATGAATTTGCAAAAAAAAAAATTGTGTAAATAGTGCAGCCATAGCATTATCAAAGAATCTGATTTTCATGGAAGAAGTAAACACATTGATATCATATTTTATTTCATATAAGAGATTATTTGTGATAGATAATTTATATTGAAAATTTTTAGGTCAAAGGAACAAGTCTCAAACATATTTACAAAAGTTTTGACAAAAGAGGATTTTGAGTAGAGAAGAAATCTTACAATAATCATTTTTTTGATCAAATGCATAGCAATGTTCAAATCAAGATTAAAAGATGGTGTTAGAAATATTATTTTTCTCCTCACATCTTCTTTTAGATAGTTACATTAGTGAATATACACCTAATCTACAAGAGCATTTTACAATATAGAAAGTCTAAAATATATTTATCTAATTGTAGAAGCTACCAGGGTATTACTTAGAATTGTCTAAATATATCATTTTCAAATGGAGTTTAAACTAAGAAGAGGATTATATTGATCAACCACCATGTTATTGTAGAAACCAGTAACATTAAGCAAATGCAAGTACCGATTGGAGCCATTCAAGACAAACAGGAGCACACTCAACCTATAAGAAAACAAGTATTGTGAACAATAGACAATTGGAATGCAAAATATGGGATTATTAATTACCTTACAAAATGTAGTACATATAGGGCATAATCGACCATGAATAGTCAAGCCAAAATAGTGAAAGATCACTAAGAGTAGTGGTGCTCTAGGAATAGGAAAAGAAACCTCTTAACTTAGAAAAAGCTAATCTAGGCATGTTGAGTATAGCTCAAGGCTAAATATAGACTCCTAAATATGCACTCCTAAGAAAGCTTAATATACACCAATACTCCCCCTTAAGCATAGCTTAGGTGGGATGAAGATGGGTACCAGCAACTAGGCCTGATTAGGTATCCATGTATAATGCAATCTCTAAGAAAAATTGAGAAACAAAGAAAACGATGTGGGAAAAAATGCCCCTCCAAAAAGAGAAAATATATAAAAAAAGAGGACTAGGAAGCCTCCTTGAAGATGATAAATCTACACGAAGCCTAAAACCATGTCACTTTGACTATGATGATGCAAATAGATTCCCCCCATAGGAGAGAGAAAGAGACTATGTAGCCCTCCCATAATGACGTTGCTTCTATGCCAAAAGAGAATGCTCGTGTATCAATGCTGAAAATGATCCATTTGTGGCAAATGACATTTCTCCACTTAGGAAGAAACAAATCTAACGGTGAATGCTCAAATAATTGAGGTGAAGTGGTAAGTCTGATGATGTACCTTGTATCAGAATACTGCTCAAATGCCATCATGCTGATGTCAAAATGAGTCACAATCAAATCAAGAGGCTCAGGTGTAACTAAAACAAGTGACCTCTCAAAATCATGTGAAGATTGATGAAGAGCAAGATCCAAAGAACTGATGCAATGGATGCAATGTGGCTACAAGGAAAATCCCACAAGATGTTGTGCGAAGAATCATTGAAATCCCTCGGTGAAGCATCTCTAAGCTCTATAGTAGTAGCAGGTATATGTATACTATCATCAAATAATAAGATGAGATCCTTTAAGGTGTCATCAAGATCTAATATGTGAGACTCTACAAACAGCCAAGAGATGTCTAGTAGCAATATGTCCCAATGAGGTGAATAAAGAAGATGAACGTGAGCCTGCTATAAAGAATCACTGGAATCTCTCGAAGAAGTGACTCTAGAATCTTATGAAGCAACAAGGGTTGAAGGAGTGTCCTCAACTATAGATGGGGTATCAATGTATGCCAACCAAATACGCTGATCATCCCATGAGGATGTGTCCACACATGAAGGAGAAACAAAAGTCTCAATATCATCCACAAGAGCCTGGTTATCCACAAAAAACATCACTTTCAAGATCTCCATTCAACTATTGGATGATGGTCCAAGCAATGAAAGGGCACTTAGTGTGTTCTATATGATGTAAAAAATTTGCAGAAATAGTAAGACCTATTAGTCCATAGACCATGTCTTTTTTGTTAAATCATTTATTCTTCTATTTATAATCACTTGTCTTAGGAATGAGTCCAAGGATATAGGGTAATTGATCTTGTTAAAGACAATGCTTCTTTATCCCTTGTTTCCAGGACAAATAGTTCTATGAGGTTAGTTTGACAACATAAGGATGGAAATAAATACCAGAATCCATGATGAACTCCCTCAAATTTAAAACTTTATCTCAGTTCATTGATTACAAAATACTGTGTAATTCTGCAAACTAAAAATATTGAAGAAAGTGTGGATGTGTACAAGACACAACACAAAGGCTACCCCCCTTTATTCAAAATTGGATTCCCCCTAAATTTGGCACTTTATCATGCAGTGCATTAGGTCTAAGAAGGTTGATTAAAATATTACCCTAATACATAGCCTTTTTACAAACTTACTTGAATTTTGGCACTCTAACGTTGTCTTTTACAAGAATTTTCTTAAATTCGGCACTAATAATTTCTAAAACGTACCTCCAAATTTAGAGGGTTGAAGATAAAATTAGCTTAATCCAAAAAGAACACCTCCACAAGAAAGAAAAGCTCCTCCAAGCTTTAGAAAAAGGTTTTTTAATTTAGAGAGGAAAAAAACTTCTAATTTTAGAAAAGTTCCTCCAAATTTTAAAACAAAACACTTAGAAAAAGGCACCTTTCAGAAAAACTTTGACCACGTAAACTGAGCACTTTGCACACCTTTTCTACACGAGATTACACCTAAAGTGGGATTAATGACCTTACTGAACACCTTCAATCACTGTGAGGAGCAATAGAGAGGGATCCCACAACCTCCTTGAATTTTGTCCTTTCACAACACTATCAAGATCTCATAGAATTCAAACAAACATCCACACAATCCCGTTCTGATACCATGTAGAAACTAGTAACATTGAGTGAATGCAAGTACTGATTGGAGCCACTCGAGACAAACAGGAGCATACTCAACTTGCAAGAAAAATAGTATTGCAAACAATGGACAATTGGAATGCAAAATATGGGATTATGAATTAGCTTACAAGATGTAGTACATATAGGGTATAATCAACTAGGAATAGTTAAGCCAAAATAGGAAAAGCTCACTAAGAATAGTGGTGCTCCAAGAATAGGAAAAGCAACCACTTAACTTAGACAAAGGTAATCTAGGCATGTCAAGTATAGCTCAAGGCTTAACATAGACTCCTAAATATGTAGTCCTAAGGAAGCTTAATATACACCAACAATTATGAATTGAAAGGACAATAAGGAAAAATGTGTAAATTAAAGAAAATTTTATATGTACACAAGAAAATGCCCAAGGCTTGGTAGAAGAATATTGATTTTTATTTTTGAATAACTAATTTTCCAAGCACTCAAGTGAGCTTACTCTTTATATCAAATTAAGTAAATAGGGAGAAATATTGATCATTTTTTTGTATATTGATTTGATTTATACTAGGAACAATGATATTTTAATTAATCAAATCCACTACAATAATGGAAGGATAATTTGAGATGATTGAATTTGGCCTATTAAAATATTTTCCAAAAATTAAAGTTTGTCAAATGAATGATGGGATTTTTATTTCAAAAAGTAAATATGTTATAGACATTTTAAAGACTTAGAATACAGAACAACAAGCTATCCCCTACACATGTTTTCATAGGTTAGAAATTATAAACGAATTATAACATTGAAAATGTTGATTCAGCTTAGTACAAAAGGTTTTTTGGATACCTGATGTACCTAATGGCCACTAGGCTAGACACAATCTATAGTTAGTTTGATGTGATGATTTATGAAGAGACAAAAAGAAACTCACTTGCAAGTAGAAAAAAAATTATGAGATGTGTAAATGGAACTAAAGGTCATGGCATTTTTTATGCAACAACAAATAATCTTCCACTTGTTGTAAATATTAATAGTAATTGGTATGAAAATATTGATTGTAGAAAGAGTACTTCTAGATATATATTTCATCTTGGATTAATTGTAGTCTCTTGGAATTCTACAAAATTATTTATTATTTCACTTTCAACTATTGAAGTAGAATATGTTATAGCCACATTAGCCATTTTTCAAGCAATTTAGTTTAAATTTTATTGGGTGAATTTAATCAAGTACATGAATTTGCAAAAAAAAAAAAATTTATGTAAATAGTGCAACATAGTATTATCAAAGAATCCAATTTTCATGGAAGAGTTAAACACATTGATATTATATTTTACTTCATATAAGAGCTTATTAATGATAGACAAATTATATTATAATTTTGTAGGACAAAAGAACACATCCCAAATGTATTTACAAAAGTTTTAACAAAAGAGGATTTTGGGTGACAAGGAAGAAATCTTAGAGTAATCAATTTTAGGTAAAATGCATGTAGAAATGTTCAAATCAAGACTAAATGAGGATGTTAGAAATATTATCTTTCTCCTTACATCTTCTTTTAGATAGTTGCATTAGTGAATATACACCCAATCTACAAGAGCATTTTACAATATAGAAAGTCTAAAATATATTTATCTAGTTGTACAAGCTACTAGGCTATTACTTAGAATTGTCTAAATATATGAAAAGTTCTAAAGGTTGTTGGAAATGTATGCATTTTGTATAATATTGTAATTAATAGCAAATGTAATAGATTGGCTGAAGGAAAAATAAAAATTAGTAACAACATTCTATAAAGACACTGTTTTGCTAATATAAAATTAAAAAATCCATGTATACATCATTTTATGTTTTTGTCTTCTTAATAATACTCAATTTTAAATATAAAAGAGGGGATTAGTCCAAAACACAATATTAGTCTAAACAAAGCACACACAGTTTTGCAATTACTTTCATTAGACGGTCTACTTTTATTATGTAGTCAAATAACATTCAATTCTAGTTTAAAACTTCATTAGAAGAATACAATGCCAGAAAAATCTTAAGAAATTGCATGATACATATTACTAAAAGACACTAAGATGAATCTTTACAAGATTTAAAAAGAATATTAATGAAAAGAAAATTCTATGATAGTGTTTTAGATCTTTACCTTTTGAGAACATAAAAGAATTCATATTTCATCTAGGATTAGGTGTAGTCTCTTGATCTTCAAAAAGGAATTTATTGTTTCCCTTTCAATTGCTCAAGCAAAATATGTTGTAACAAAAATATTTTGTGATAATAATGCAACCATACCATTATCAAATGGTCTAGTTTATCCTAGAAGCAGTAAACATAATGATTTTAAATTGCATTTCATTTCAGAGCTTATTGGTAATGGAGAAATTAAATTAGAATTCTGCAAAGCAAATGAACAAGTTGCAAACATATTTACAAAAGTTTTGGCAAAAGAATATTTTGACCAACTAAAAAGAAATCTTGGAAAACTCAATTTGAGATCAAATGTGTAGTAGTATATGAATGAACAATAAGGGAATTTGTTAGAAATTTTATCTGGCCCCTCACATCTTGTTTTGTACAGTTGCATTAGTGAATATATACCTAATCCACAAGAACATATCACAATTTAAAATAGTCTAGAATATATTTATGTTGTTATAGAAACAATCAAAATATTATTTAAAACTATCTAAACATATGAAAAGTTCCCAAAATTACTCAAATATACGTATTTTGTATAAAATTATAATTAACAATAAGAAAAAATAAAAAAAACTGCAGCATGATTCTATAAAGCATTATTTTTCTAATATAAAATTAAATTTTCCATGTATACCTTATTTTATGTTTTAACAATCTAAACAGCAACCTATTTTCAATATTTTTTTTTTAATAAAAAAGAAGATTGGTCCAAAGCAGAGCATTATATATTTTTTTAATAAAACAGAAGATTGGTCCAAAGCAGAGCATTAGTCTAAACCAGAATACACCGAATTTCAACATTACTTTCATTAGATGGTCTAACTATACTGTAGAGTCAAAAAAAAGTCAATTCCAACATTACTTTCATTAGATGGTCTAAGTATTCTGTAGAGTCAAAATAACAGTCAATTCCAATTTAAAAGTTTATAAAAATAGAAACAAAATGTTAGAAAAATCTTAAGAAGTTGGGTGTATGGTATTATTAAAAAAACCCTAAGATGAATCTTTCTTTACAAGATCAGAAGAGTACTGAAAAACAAATACCTTGATATTGTTTTAGATCTTTACCCTTTTAAAACAGAAGAGAATACCATCGGTGAAGTGAAGATATATCAGAGAAAGCAGTTTTCTGTTCCACCTCTCGGGTCCCGAGATTTTGGAAGCCTTTGAGGGGAGTAGAAAACAACTCCCTTTGAACGTTTGACACGGCAAAGCATGTAGAGAGTTGAACCAAAATCTGCGGAAACTTAAAAGATATATATAATATCCTATGAAATATATGAATACGTTTGAATTGTGTATTTTGAGGATTGTTCGGACTTATTTATAGAGATTTTGAAGAAAGAAGATAAAAGAATCCAGAACTGTTCAAAATATTCTCAAGAGATCAAATGCTATCCACAATTCACAAGTACATCATTCCTATCTTCACATTGGAAAACATGAGTGGCCTCTTTGGAAAAAGAGAGATTTTATTCTTGCTAATGGATAAGCATTGCAAGATTGCTCATTCTTGTGTGCTCAATCTATCTTAAGCTCGTCTAAAATTGAAGTGTCGACAAACAGGAAAGTTTGAGCTTCCATAAAGCTTACGTTGCACACATGATTTTAGAATATCATACTCGCACAATAATAACAATAATTTCTACGTGGAATGCCGGTATGTAAATAGAATCCAACGTGGAATATGGGAGGCAACATGAATATTAAACACGAGCACAAACATAAAACAAGAAATGCATACTCAGCAAAGCTCGGAAGAGCTTAACTGGCGGCCCACTGTGTGTCGACGAGTAATACGGACAGATTGGTCGACGTCGACTCAATCTATTTGATCGCTAACAGGAGTCGACTGTGTCAGTGGTCGAAGTATCCGAACAACCGGTCATTTACAACACACCGGCTGTTTATATCTGGGTGCAAAGCTCTAACGTATTTCATTCACCCTATGTCAAGTCCACAGATTTGTATCGAGATAAAGAATTTAAAATATTTTTGATATTTCGCAAATTTATATGCAGACTATGTGGTCAAAGATATGGGAACTGTTTCTTGGTGAGGAATGACGTTGGCACTTTACTTTCCCTTATTCATCTGAGAGTATATTATTCTAAAATCATCTGTGCAACGTAAAGTTTATGGAATGTCAATTTGTACTGTTTGTCGACAGTTCAATTCACAATTAAATATATAGATTGACTGGACAATAACGAACAATCGTTAGAATTCTCCCACAACTCGCAATGCTTATCATTTAGCAAGAATAAAATCTCTTTTCCCAAAGAGGCCCCTCATGTTTTCCAATGCGAAGACAGGAATGATGTACCTGTAAATCGTGGATAACATGTTATCTCTTCAGAATATTTGAACAGTTCTGGATTTTTTTATGTTCTTTCTTCAAAATCTCTATAAATTGGCCCAAACAATCCTCAAGATAGACAATACAAACGTATTCCTCTATTTTAAAGGATATTATATGTATCTTTTAAGTTTTTACAGGTTTTGGTTCGATTCTCTACATGGTTTGCCATGTCAGACGTTCAAAGGGAGTTGTTTTCTACTCCCCTCAAAGGCTTCCTAAATCTCAGAAGAGCAGTGAAATCTTTGCTTTTCTCATGGTTTTGGAAGACCCAAGAGGTGGAACAGAAAGCTGCTTTCTCTGATATATCTTCACTTCATCAATGATATTCTCCTCTTTTAAAAGGGTAAAGAGCTGAAACAATCTCATGGCACTTGTTTCTCATTATTCTCTTCTGATCTTGTAAAGAAAGATTCGTCTTAGTGTCTTTTAGTAATACCTATTATCAAACTTCATAGAAAAGCGTATGCATTGATTAAACTGCTATACAATATTCTTTTGGCATTCCATTTCTATTTTTGTAAAGTTTATAATCGGAATTGACTATTATTTGACTTTACAAAATAGTTGCACTTGCACCATATAACGAAAGTAAATAGCAAGACACATTACTTTTGACGTGGGGCTTTCTATCTAAGCTATTCTCGAGATGGGCATAATAAATTCTTCTTCATATGTGCATTTTTATTTGCTAGATAGAATTTTTAGGAGCCCAAGAAATGCATTTCGTTTTAAGAGAAGATTATAAGTTTATCATCAATTGTAAATTTTAAAAGTTAGGGCCCACCACACTTTGTTGGCCTTCTTGGGTTGTAGTAAACATTGATAGATGCATTCGTTCAATAGGTTTTGACTTTAATTTATAGATTGCGGTACAAAACGTCCATGAAAATAAGATAAATAAAATATGTTATGGTTGTTTCACAAAAGATTAGCTAAATAAAAAAATATAGAAAATATTTGTTGCAGATAGAAACATAAGAATAATATTGCATTGAAATGATATATTCACAATACAACATATCGCTAGTTTCTTCGAGGAGTAAACCTTCAAGAACAATGCTCAATACTATTTAATTCATGGATGATCCATTATGCTACCAAAACTCTTTATTTATACTAATTGTACCCAAAGGAATCGCTACTTCCCAAGCATGCGAGATAAACAAATTTAGCAAAAGGGACAACATAAAAAACATACATGTTTGATGCTTTTATTAATAAAGATTGATACAAAAGTAATTAATTAGGAATAAATAGTTAGGGTCATAGGTCCTAACATGCCCTCTCCTTTAAGAACTTTGTCCCCAAAACTTGAGATGAGGATATTATTGCTATAGGTGGGAAATGGGTTCCCATGTTGCATCTTTTGGTTGTAGCCCATGCCATTAAATGGGGACCTCAATGATATTTTAGTTGTAGAGGTGGTGGAATCTTCTACTAAGGATAGATTCAAGTGTTAGGATAATAGATCCTTTAGTATCTAGCTCAGATAATCCAAACTATGCATGAATCTATTGGCCAAGAGATTGCTTCAAACATGAGACATGGAAAACTAGATGGAGCTTCGATGAAAGTGGAAACTCCAACTTGTAAGCAATGGAACCAATTTTCTACAAATTTTTATAGGGTTCATAAAACTTGGGGGTGAGTTTCCAATGAGTCTTTAGCTTCCAAGGTAATTGCCTATATGACTATAGTTTAACAAGACCATGGCACACTTAAATATCATCCACTTCAATGGAAAGACTGTTTTGGAGCGCATCTTTCTGCTTTCCATGGTTGTTTAGGGTTTTCTAGGTTTTTGTTTTGACTACTTTCGGTGCCTATGGAGGCGACTGCCTTGGGCAGTACCTCTGGAGCTGTGAGGGCGGACGCTCCATCTAATGGATGGAAACAAGCGGTAATAGGGGAACCGTTGGGGTCTTCTAAATGCACGATTGGTATGCCTGTCAAGAAAGCTTCTGTAGATGGCACAGCTCTGGATATTCTGGATGGTCTGATTGAAGAAATCGTGGCAAACATGGATCTTGCTCTGGTAGGTAAATTCTTTTCCTTCCATCCCAATATTGAGATGGTTCGTAAATGGGTTTCCTCCTGGTGGAGACTTGAGGGTAGTGTTTCGGTCATTGCCATGGCAAGAGGAGTATTCCTTTTTAAATTTACCAGTAGGGAGGATATGATTGCTACTCTTGCTGGGGGACCCTGGCTTTATGGGTCGCACTTGCTTGCTTTGTGCCAATGGAAACCTGGGTTTGACCCTAGCTCAGATCTCAATAAATCTACTCCTATTTGGGTTCGTTTACCTGGGTTTCCCTTAGAATTCTGGGATGAAATTTTTTTTTCTGCTATTGGTAACTCTTTTGGCCAGTTTGTTACTGTGGACCATACTACCCGTACTCAATCCCGTTGTGTTTTTGCTCATTTTTGTGTCAATGTGGAGATAAACCAAACCCTTCCTGTGTCCATTGAGTTAAACTCTAAATATGGGGTTTAGACTCAGCCAACCCTTTATGAAAATGCCACCACCTTCTGTCAAATATGCAAGAAGAAGGGCCACATAATGACTCAATGTAAAACTAAGCAAATGAGTTGACAGACTGACTCCCTTATTGAGGTTGAGGACCGCTCACAATCCGATGTTACCCCTGACCATCAGGGAATGGGGGGTAATGTGGAAAATGTTTTCCCAGAAGACCATCCTGAATATACTAAGGATAAGGAAAGCCAGATGGTTGTGGGTCATCAAGATACTGTCTATCTAGAGGAGAATACTGAACAGATTTTGGACATAAGTTGTCAGAATGGGGCTCTAGACACTGTTAGTCATACGGTCCGGCAGAATTCTAGTGGGTGTGAGGAGGGAGAAATCCAGGATCGATTGATCGATGAGGATGTTGAAGATGATAACGCCCTTGATCCCCAGGCTTCATCAGCTGCTTCCTTAGGTGCTAATGATCTTGAGTCAACCAGGAACCCTGTGCAGGAAGTAGGTGATCATAATGCTGATCCCTTATTGACAGTTGACATCGGCCCAAGTGGTAGTGGGAATGACCCAGAAGGTTGGATTACCCCTAAGAAGAAGACTCGTAAAGGTAAAAAGACTACTGATGTTGGCACTGACTCAAAACAAGGGCAAGAAACTCAGCAAAGAGAGATTGCCAGGGAAATTGCCAGTGGTAAGTAGAAAACACTAGAGGTCCCCTCCCTCAAACCTTTGAAATGAGGATCTTATCCTGGAATCTGAGGGGTTTCAATAGCCCCTCAAAACAATTTGAGGTCAAAAACTATGTTCTGGAAAATAAATTAGACATTTTGCTCCTGCAGGAGGTCAAGATGACTGAGGAAAACTTTAAGAAGATTACCGATTACATATGGCCTAAGACTGAGTTTTGTATTAGCCTTGCTATTGGGGCTTCTGGCGGGATTGTTACAATGTGGAACAGTATGAAAATTCAGGGTTCTCTTGTGGCTTCTGGCAAGCATTTCCTGGTCACCAATTTCTCCTCCCCCTCTTTCAATTGGTATTTAATCAATATTTATACTCCTAATACTAGAGCCTAGAGACAATCTTTATGGACTGATTTGAGTAGTACTCTGACCAAGTTTCCGCGCTCCAAATGGATGTTGACTGGGGACTTCAACACTCCTTTGTATCCCTCTGAAAAATATGGTGGGAACCTTGATTACTCTGACAGCATGTTTGACTTCGCCGAGTTTATTAATGATTGGGGATTGCTTGATGTGGAGCTACAAAATCAGATTTTTACCTGGTCCAATAGGAGAGGTGGAGACAATTTGATCCAAGTTAAATTAGACAGGATCATTATATCGAGCAACTAGGACAATCATCATAATATGCAATTACAGGCTTTTCCTAGAACCATATCTAATCACTGCCCTATTTTCCTTCATTGGCATGATCAATGTTGAATCGGGGTCCTTTCCCTTTCCGATTTGAAGCTATGTGGATTAAGCATAAGGATTTCAGACAACTGGTGACACAATGGTGGCAAATTCGTATCTAGGGTACTCCTATGTTTAGATTAGTTAAGAAGCTTCTGCATATCAAACAGGAGGTTCGTGGCTGGAATAGACTCAGATTTGGTCATGTGTTTTGGCAGAAGAAAACTTTAGCTGGTCAACTTGAGGATATTCAGCAGCGGATTGCTCAAGGGGATGTTTTCGACGATACTTCTAAGAAAGAACAAGATCTGATTTCAGAATGGAAGAATCTTATGGGCCGCGAAGAGGTCTTTTGGAAGCAAAAATCCAGGGTTCAGTGGCTTAAGGAGGGAGATCGCAATACTGCTTTTTTCCATATTTCTACCATGAAACATAGGAAGGCTAACTCCATCACAAAACTGTGCTTGGACAATGGTGATGTTATCACTGAGGACCATGAGATTGGGGAACAAGCTGTGTTATTTTTTCAGAACTTGTTGACAGAACAAGCCACTGGTGATGATAATGATAGGGCTACTAAGCAGTTTATTGACAAGATCCCCTACTCATAACTGAGGAAGGTAATCTAGAAATGCTGAGGCCCATTTCTAAGGAGGAGGTTCGTGCTGTTTTATTCTCTATGGGTCCCTTTAAAGCTCCGGGTCTGGATGGCTTCCCTCCTATCTTTTTTCAGGAGTATTGGGATATTGTGGGGGCTGACCTCACGGCTGCGGTTCATAATTTTTTCAAAACTGGTAAGATCTTAAAGTAGCTCAATAACACCTTTATTGTCCTTGTCCCTAAAAAGCTGAAACCCACCAATCTTTCTGATTTCAGACCTATTAGCCTGTGTAATACTGTCTATAAGCTTTGCACCAAAGCCCTTGTCATGAGACTTCAACCTTTTCTTGATAAAATTATCTCTCCTTCTCAACAAGGTTTCGTCCCAGGGCGTCAAATTTTGGATGCTGTGATCTCCACCCATGAAACTATCCATTCCATGGAGAAGAGCAGAATTCTAGGTATGGCCCTTAAGTTGGATATCTCTAAAGCCTATGATAGGGTCTCATGGGATTTTCTATTTCAAGTTCTTAGAAAATTTGGGTTTAATGACAAAATTCATCTCCTCATTCGGACGGCTGTCTCTTCTGCCAAATTTTCTATCTTGGTTAATGGGATTCCTAGGGGTTTCTTCTCCTCCTCGCGTGGACTCCGACAAGGGGATCCCCTTTCTCCTTACTTGTTTATCATTATGGCTGAGGCTCTTGGGAGATACATTCAAGCTAACGTGGTCTCTAAGCATCTTGTGGGCATTAAACCTGCTTCCTCCCTTGCCCCTATGTCTGTGCGGCAATTTGTTGATGATACCCTTCTTTTTGGCATCTCTTTGATGATTGAAGCTCGGAGATGGAAGAATATTTTAAACCTTTATGCCATCGCCTCTGGGCAACACATCAATTTCCAAAAGAGTAATGTGTATTTTTTTAATACTCCCACTACTCTCCGCCAACAAATCATACATATTCTGGATTGTGCTGAAGATATTCTTCCTGCTGTCTATCTGGGTCTCCCCTTTATGGTTAAAGAAGTTTCTCCAAATTTCTGGAATAGCCTTTTGGAAAGAACTCAATGGAAACTGATTGGTTGGAAAGGAAAAGTCCTCAGTAGTGCTGGTAAATTGTAGCTTCTTTGGGCCTCCTTGCAAGGTATACCCACCTATTTCCTCTCTCTTTTTAAAATTCCTACTTCTTTTACTGCCAAGTTGGAATAGATTCAAAGAAAATTTTTATGGACGGGAGCTGAAGATAAATAGCGGATGTCCCTGGTCAGTTGGGATAAAGTGTGTCTTCCTAAATCCCATGGAGGTCTCAATATTAGAGCTATACGGAGTATGAATAAAGCCCTGCTCTCTAAAATTAATTGGAACCTGATTCATCATCATAAAGATTAGGGAGAAATCATGCAAGCCAAATATTTGCATGACACTGACTAGTCTAACTTCCTCCAGCAAGAAGGTCTTCCTAAGGGATCGGTCATCTGGAACAAAATGTTGAAATCTAGAAATCTGCTCACGCAAGGGATCAAATGGAAGTTGGGTAATGGTATGGGTATCAAGTTTTGGACTGATATTTGGCTAAAAGATAAGGCTCTCATCTCTTAGAGGGATCTGGATGAGATTGCTAGCATTGCTACTCAATTTTTTGGCAATAAGGTCAGTGATTATATGTCAACCAATAATGGTCAAAGGAGCTAGAGAACTTTGTTGGATTGCTTTCTCCATCACCCTGATCTCACCTCTAAAGCTCAGATGGTTCAAAAGTTGATTCAAGAAGTCAGAATTCCTCTCTTCCCTCGTGAAGATGAGCAATTTTGGTGGCCGGATAAGAATGGCCGATTCTCTGTTAAGTCTGCCTATCACTTATTGGTCCCTGAGATTCATAAAAAAGATATATGGAGAAAAGTGTGGAACCACAAACTGATCCCGAAAATTAACATGTTCTGGTGGGCCTCTGTTCATAACAAAATTCTGACCCAAGATAATTTGTAGAAGAGAGGTTTCACTCTGGCCAACAGATGTTGTCTATGCTGTGAAAAGGAGGAAATGGTTTCTCATTTATTCTTCCACTGTGACTTTGCTAGGGACATTTGGAGCCTCATCCTCAGCAATTTTGGTATTCAGTGGGCTTGCAATTCTGATATCCAGGAAGTTATTAACAATTGGTATCCTCCCTTCTCCCATCCCTGGCTTGTTGAGTTATGGAATCAAACTCTGCTGTGCTTGAGCTGGACTTTGTGGAAAAAGTGCAACCATCAGATTTTTAGGGATATTGCTAGAGATGCCTCTCAGGTCTCTCATACTTTCATGAAGACTCTCTTGGAGAGTGTCACTACGGCCCATATCCACACCGCAGCGAAACCTCTGACCCAGGAGGAAGAATAAATTGCGGTAAACTGGAGGATTCTCAATCATATTCCTGCTTATAACAATACAAAATTATTGCAGAGACTTAACACTAGATGGAAGCCTCTGATTTCTAACTGGATGAGGCTCAATTTTGATGGGGCTTCTAAGCTTGATGGTACTGCTAGCAGGGACGGGATCATCCGTGATGATAAAGGGTGGATGTTTGCTATCTATGCTGGAGGTCTAGGCTATCATAGCAATAACTATGCTGAAGCTATGGCTCTTCTTTGGGGGCTTAAATTGGCCATATCACTTGGTATTAGGAATTTGGATATTCAGGGAGATTCTAAAATGGTTATTGATGCTGTTACTAATGTGTCGAATGTTGGCATTTAGTTGAAAGACATTGTTAGGGATATTCAGTTTCTCTTGCAGAGGATTACTAATGTGCATATCTCACATATTTACCGTGAGGGTAATGGAGTTGCAGACGCCTGTGCTAAACTCGGGCAATGATATTCAAATTGGAGGGTTTGGCACCAATTTGATCATCTTCCTTTAAATCTTAAGAATCTCATTCTTAAAGATGTGGCCGGGTCTGGATGAGTCAGATGTGTTCGAAAGACAGCTCATACTGTCAGTTCCTTGGGAGGGGGCTGACGTGTCTTTTGAAGTACGAGTCCTCTCATACTTTCTCTACTGTCAAATCTACTCCATTTTCTCATAAGGTGAGTGGATGGCCGGATCATCATGGCCTGTGCCAGGTAATTATGGTTAAGCATGGGATTGGGGTTTGTAAGGCTTCCCATTATTATGAGTTTGTGTGCAATGTTATTATTAGCCTTGTTAATGTTAGTAATTCTCCTGTTAGGATGACTGAGGAGACTAAGGGTTTCTGTGGCATGCGATGTAATTCCACTATGGGAGGAGACAGAATTCGAACTGAACCCGTCTCATACTATGAATTTAAGGACAATTTGGTAGCTTGGCATTACTGCAAAGAGGGCGGGATTAGCTCCTATTTGGAGAGGCTTAATGGGTACAATGGAGCTCTTTCTAAATAATTTGTGTGGTCTTGGCAGAATAGATGGGTTTCGGTGGGTGGAATCAGATTTGAAGTTTCTGAACGGGTGATCGCTTTGGCTACTGGTATGTCTACTCAGGGCTTGAAGCTGTAACGGAAAACTAGAATTGTGGACCTCTCTAGTCAGTAGGTCTTCCTCGAGGTTGGTGAAGAATTAGTCCCTTACCAGGGCGGTTTTGACAGAGACAAGTTGCTAGAGCCATGGGACGCTGTGTTTTATCCTCATGAAGTATTTCACCCTCGAGGGGCGCTTCACCAGGTTTTATAACTACCATCTCCCCCTGTTAAATCATTTCCGTCGCAATGCTAAAATTAGTTTTCTATTTTATTTTCTTTCCTCCCTGGAGCATTCCATCCTTAGGGTTCAGGTAAAACTGGCTAAAAACACTGCTATGAAGCCTATCCCTCTTCACCAGGGCCTCATTCTCTGTTTGTATAATCATCATCTTGCCCTCGAACCCTCCAAATCCATTCCTGCTAATAGTAGGGACGGGGAGCCCTCCTCTAACCCTAAGAATATTCCTGATGTTGCTGAACCCGAGCCCTCCCCTATTCCTATCAAAACTATTGAAGTTTCCTCTTGCACTCCTGTGAAAAATCCTGTTGATACTTTGGGCCCTACTGCCTCTAAGAAGGGTAAAAAGCGGAAGGTTTCTGGTGATATGCACACTGGGAAGGCAGTGGTTGGGACCCCTAAAACCCTTACTAGGACCCCGGTGGGACAAAGAAGGGATTCTTTGGTGAAGATTTGTAGGGAGGGGC
The DNA here is from genome assembly GCA_027924645.1 of Cunninghamia lanceolata. Classification (NCBI taxonomy): domain Eukaryota; kingdom Viridiplantae; phylum Streptophyta; class Pinopsida; order Cupressales; family Cupressaceae; genus Cunninghamia; species Cunninghamia lanceolata. The sequence continues at coordinate 1,234,768 of BSBN01000652.1, read as the reverse complement.
TTTCCTCTAGAGTTCAGCGGTCAGGGCGTATTGCTGGTAAACCGACTCCTTCAGCAAAGCTCATTGACTATTCTGAGAGCGGTTCGGATGAATCCACCCGGGGAGAGGACGATAGGGATGTGGAGATTCAGGACATTTCTGGTGATGATGAAGACAAGTAGGAGATGCATGATATAGGGGCTACCATGGAGGATGTTGCTGACTTTGCTGGAAATGCTGACATAGCAGGTGCCATGTTTGTGGAAGAGGCTGAGGATGCTATGGAGACTGATGATGGTCTGGGGGCTGATCTTGCAGGTCTGTGCGATCGCATTACAAAGCTAGAACAAAATTTCTCCATTGTGCTCAGGACATCTATTCTCCTCAACCTCTCTGTGCTGAAGAATCTGGGGGTTACTATTAATACTGACAGTGACGATCTGGCTAAAAAAGTGGATGATATTATTAAATCTATGGTCTAGAAAGGAGAGCTATTGTCTCCTTAGTCTTTGTTGTTATACTGCTGATACTCTGTTTCTCAGTTTTTTGACTTTCATTTTAGCAGCTAGTTTTGCTGGTTCTGCTGGTATTCTGTTATGGTTGTATATGCTGTTTCTGGTTTAAGGCACTGTTGTTGCTTGCTGCCTTCGGGCCTCTTTGTTTTTTGTAAGGTTTCAGCCCCTTGTTTAGCCACCTTATATTATCAAAAACAAGACCATGTCACCAATGCTGAAAGTGTACTCTAAATGGTGTTGATTAACTTTCTACTTCATGCAGTTTTTTGATAGGTGCAAGTTGTCCTTGAGGGTTCAAAGAATGATGTCACATGTGCAAAGGGTAGAATCCACTACATGTACCTTTGAGCTACTTGGTATGTATGTCTAGAGAGATGGTTACAATTGACCATACATGGATTCATATGGAACCATCTTGGTTGCTATGTGATACGTGGTATTAAAGCACCATTTACCCAATAGTAACCATTTGGTCCAATGATGTTGATCAAAAGAAAAATCAATGCAAGTAGGTCTGCAAGAATTTATTGATAATTTTAGTTTGGTCATTGATTTGTGGTTGATATGTAAAACTCAGTTTAAGTTGGGTACCATGGCATCAAAAAAGTTCTCGCCAGAACTAACTAGTGAAAATTAGGTCATGATCACTACCAATTGAAGTAGGTATGCCATGGAGGCAAAAGATTTGTTCAATGAAAGTCTAGGTAATAATGGAGGTAGAATATGATTAGCTAAGGCACAAAATGGGCATATTTAGAGAGACAGTCTATCATCACCAGAATGATTGATTTCATATTAGACTTTAGAGGACCTTTGATGAAATCTATGGAAACATTTATCCAAGGTCTGATAGAAATAGGTAATGGTTATAGCTAGCCAAGGGTGGCAATAACTTTGCCATTGTTGCATTAATAGTTCTTGCATTCCACAAATAGCATGATGTAAGTTTTCATACCTTCCCAAAAAATATGGTAGACTATTCCATATGTTTTCAGGAATCCAAGGTGACCAGTAGATGAGGTGGGATAGAATTTGGACAAAAACATTTTATCACAAAGCTAGTAGGGAGGCCAATACTAGATGACCTTTATATCACAAATAACATCCATCCCATGAATAATTGGGCTTGCAAGAGGGATGAGTGGACACCTAATGGATAAGGTATTGAATGGGACTATCATGCTAACATTCTTGATGTAAGTCACTCAACCAAGTAGGTGTGGTTAATTACAAAGCACTCTGAGCAAGATATCTTCAAATTGACATGATAAGGCATCTACCACACCATCATCTTGGACTATTTTGTAGGTGTTGATGGATATTTTGACACACTTGTCAACTTAGTGAAATTTCCAAGATGAAGTCAACCTCTCTTGAAAGGGAATCAACTTCCAAAAGGTAGATGACTATTATTAGGGTCTTCATAACTAGATCTTATCTATTTGCATGATAACTTAGAGACCTTTGTATTTTTTGTTCCAATCAAGGACCTACAATACTTGGAAAGCTTTAAAATATGCAAGAGTTAATTTCCACACATAGGAACCATATTTTAGATTTAGTAATGCATTAGCAAACTGATCTAAACATTAAAATATAACATTAAGCTCATAAACAATAATAAATCAACTTGCAAACATGAAATATTAACCTTACAACAATAATATGCAAGTTTAGAATCGTAAAACTAATCCTAAACTACTCAAATCTGTAAAACAAAAAAAGGCAAAAGATAGGGAGGAAAAGTGATGATCTAGAGAGAAAATAAAATAAAAAATCTAATTTTTCTTCCACATTTCAACATCAACAATGAATAGACAAGTCTGCAAATATAACCTTTGTTGATTTGATCATTAAATTAGCAATTAGGACTCAATAAGTTACAATCTCTAAAGAGTACCATCCTCATAAGATGCTTTAACAAACACCTAGTTCTTGAAGTAATATCCTTATTGATTCGATGATCAAAGCAGATACAAAACATTGTTAAATACTGAGGTGAAATAGTTATGCACTTGCCAAACTGTTATGCACCTGCCGTAACTCTCAGACAATTACCAGACAGTTACTTAAACAATGTAATACGCATAGTTATATTAAACAATGCATGCTAACATTCCCCCCTTATTACATTGTTCTCACAATAGTACCAAGGTACCCCCCTTAATGCTAAAAAAAACTCAACAAAGCTGATAATGCTAAAAAACTCAACAAAGCTGATTACATAGTATGAATACATATTTTATAGAAGATCTTCTCCCAAAGAACAAATCCTGAACCAAGCGAGGCTCCATCATGCTGTCTCATCTACCCTCAGAAAGGCGTCACTTCGAGCTATGTTCTTGAGCTCTTTAGTCCCAAGCTCTCAAATCACAGAGTCTTGAATTATTCGACAATGGCCCCTAAGAGATACGACAGATCTCTGCCATGTTGTCTAGTGACCGCGAAAGGTATAATTCAAGATCATATACTCTTTGAAGCTCACTGGACAACAATCCATATTGAGCTCAACACCAAACCCCGAACCTGTCTCCAAAACAAAATCTTCACAAACCATACATTCTTCAAATCTGTCAGCTTCGTCAGCATCAATAAAGAAAAACAAACCAACCAAAACCAAAAATGCTTCTCATGAGCATCATCTCAAAGCAAGAAGCTAACTTGAGATGATGGAAAATCCTCCATCCTCCGATGCCGCCTGCCTCCACTATGACCTTTCTTAAAGTGCATATCCATAGAAATTAATAGCACCATCTGGTGGATCCTCATCCTTAATATCTGGTGGATCCTTATCATCTTCAATGGAAGCAAGATTTCCTTCCTTTTTGAGCTTTCCTTTAAGAACATCACTCGCTCGAGTTCTACAATCCCAAGCTATGTGACCATTTTTCTTACAATAAAAACATTTGATTCTCTCTGATCTCTTGTAATTGCTTCTTGAAAATAATGCTTTCTCCTGAGGATCGTCTTCTGAATCTTCTGTTGTTCTCTTCTCTTCTGATAGAAGAGCAGAAATCATACCTTCTAGAGTTTGTGAAGATATTTGACTGAGAGTAAAAACAACATTGTTGTATTTTGAAGGCAAACTATTTAATAGGATGGCCCTAGCATCATCATCATCTACTGTAACCTTAACCTCTACTAGTTGTCTAGTGAGAGACTGCAAGTTACTTATATGATTTGACATTGTGATTCCATCTTCCATCTTAAATCGAAATAATTGAAGTTTTAGAGAAAATTTTGCATTAACGGCTTTTGCTCCAAACAATTTATTCAGATTATCCCAAATTTCGGCTGATGATTTATCCAAATCAATATGGTGCAATTCAGTGTCAGAAAGAGCAAGACCAATTATAGCCTTGGCTTAATCATCTCTACTACTGCAATCTAATAACTTATTTGCATCTGTAGGTGCTTTTTCCTTTCCACTTACTATTGCCCATAAATTTTTATTCATTAGTTGCATTTGAATTTTCATTCTCCAAGTATGAAAATTGGAACCAAAATACTTGTCTAATGAGATCTCCATTTTAGATAATACTCAAAAGATTAACTTCTTACTCAGACTTAAATATATTTTGTTATAAAGTTTGCACTTCATACACACTTCAATACATACCAATTTGAGATGATAATGGATATCCACTTTTCTTTGATTGCCAAGTTTTGCAGACTATATCTTCAAACCATAAATCCGTTACAGGTCTGCCTTCTACAGTGGCCTAGTGGTAAATGGATTTTTGCTTTCTATGCTCATCTCTAGTCAGTTCTTATTGCAGCAGTGTATCCTTGTTCCTGATTTGGAACAGCTCATCTGCAAGTTGTTTCATGCCCTCAAATGGCTTTAGCCCTCACACTCCATCAGCTCTCCTCTACACCGGCAACTCCACTCATCTCTCATGCACAGGCATAGAGTTAACTTGTTGGCAAGAGACACTATATGGATTCATGGTTGTTGTCATTGATGGCAACAAAGGTCATCCCACATATCCGCAAGTCAGGGTGTGTCTCTACCGGAAGTCAGAATAAAGATTGTTGTGGTTCGGTGAACAAGAACAGAGCATTTGGCAAGGTCCGACAGATTGGTCCGGATCTCTCAGAGGAAGTGTCCTGGTGCAGTGCGGATTTGCGGAAGTCAAGAGGACTACCTTGAGTGGTATATTCCAAGGATTTAGCCTCCGGTGATGGACAAGGAAAAAGATATGAATAGTTGAGTACCAGATTCCTGAGAGACAGTGAAAACAGAGGAAGAACTGACTGACAGAGTATCAGACTACTTTCCGGATGTGTTACTGTTGATGATAAAGGTTGTGAAGGCATGAATCATGTTTATCCAACATGATTAATGATATCTACAAGTATATGCTTGATCCGCATTGCTTGGTGAGCAAGGATTCAGCCGACAGAATAGAGTTTGTAAGAAACTAGACTGTTCCGGATGCCGACTAGAAAAGTGATGAAATTACTTGTGTGGATATATATATAGGATGGATTTAGTTGTGAAGGGTGTGATTGTGTGAAGATATATGTGAATAAGTGTAGAACAGAGCAGAAGTAGCAAGAAAGATCCGGTATGTGAAAGGATAGCAGAATACAGAACAGAGGAGAGATGAAGTGCAGCAGATCAGTGTACTGAGCCTAACCGGAACTGAACTCCAGCATATGCAGATGCTTCCAATCAGTTCAAGACTGTGATTCTTATGACTTTGTAGATAGTATGTCTCCTTGTAGGCAGTGGGCCTCTTTGTGAGCAGTGTGCTCAGGCAGTGAGCCCTAATTGGCAAGTGCCATTTTTGTAATTTCCTATTCTTCTAACAGAGAATAATTTTTGGGTTAATCACCCCGTGGTTTTCTCCCTTAACAGGGTCTCCACGTCAAAAATACTGTGTCATGTGTTTCTTATTTCATGGTAATATTTTTATGTTTGATTCAATGCTGCATTAATTAATAAGAAAGTTCAAAAAGGGAAATAATTAGGATAACTAATTCACCCCCGCCTCTCAGTTATCAACAATTGGTATCAGAGCTAATTTCCTCCTAATAGAGCCTAACAGCTTGAGGAAGATCTGGGAGTTCAAATGGATGCATATGGTTTAAGGGAGCAACTCAAGACTGCCCTTGAGGATCTTGAACAGTCAAATTCTGAAGTCAATGAATTAAAGGAAAGACTCAAACAGGCTGATGAATTCATGAGAGAATTAAAAGACAAATTAAGTCTCTCTATGAAAAAGAGAAAGGAGCTGCTCCAACAATTGGCAAGACAAAGTGAAGAAAGTGATACAAATGAAGAATTGACTGAGCAAACCAAGTTATGTGAAAAGTTATAAAAAGAAGTCATTATGTTAAGACATGAAATGGAATCAGGAACTATAAAGTTTACTCAAGAGATTGAAGAAAAAAGAAAAGCTGAAGACAATCTAAGACAATCTCTTAAAGAGAAATCAGAAGAATGCCACCAGATGGATAGGATTATCAGACATCTTGAATCTGATCTTGAAGATGCCAAAGATAATGAAGAAAAACTTGAGGATCAAATTGCCTCTCTCAAAAGAGATCTTCAAACAGCAAATGAATATAAAGAAAAATTCAAGATAAGTTCTGCCCAACTTGAAGTACTTCTTGGAAGTCAAAAGAGGACAGATGACAAGTATGGTTTGGGATATGAGAAAGGAGAAAGCTCCGGATCTGGTCAAAAGAATTTTGGATCAGAAAATCCAAGGAATAGACCTAGAAGACCTCCGGTATGACAAAGGATTACAAAAAGATCCGGAGAGATCCGGAAGTGCATTGTCTTTTTCTGTGGATTGGACAGAGTGTTTGGGATGCTCTTGTAATGTGTCACCTCGATTTATTCATGATTGAAAGATCTGGATGATGTTCACAGATCAGGACTGATCCAAGCTATCTGGATAAGGCAAACCAGAATAATATAGGTTGAGCATTTATTGCCATCAAATATTAGGGTTTGCAGAGCAATATAAGGGATTTCTCAAAAAGCATTTGCTCATTCTGCACTCAAGAAGAAGTGAAAAGTGGAGCTCTGCAACAAGATTCATCAAAGCACACCAAAGATCTCCTGCCGAAGTCATTGCATAAAGAAATCAATCCAACCACTCCGTGCAAACCGAAGGCGCATAAGGTATTCTCCGTTTTCATTATCTCACTGCAAATCTTTGAAGAAATGGCTACTCCAAATATAGTGAAAATCTCAGATAGGCCCCGACCTGAATTTAAGAAACATCCTTACAAATCCTTGGAGGTAGATCCACTAGGAGCCTTCTCTAGTGTTCCTCATGGTGTATTGCACACGGAAGATATTAGGGTTTACATCCATGCGAATCTTGAAGACTTTGGAGAATCAAAACTGATGGATATCTATCACAAACAATTGATAGATGACTCCTTTGAGATCAAACCTCAGTACAAAGCCATCCGGGACAAACACTTTGCACAGTGCATTCATTTCCCTTGTTTTGAAGAAGATGAATGGGTCCGGTATGTACCAAGTAGAGTACATGACAACTTCCTATGGTTGAACAAGCCCTTCAAGATCACCAAAGATGCAATTAGGGCTGTAACCGGTCTGCACTCATCCGGTGGATTACCTGTTCTCAAATCTGTCAAAAATCAGACAGTTAGTGATGCAACCGGATCCAAGTTTGACAAGAGAGCTATGACAATTGATGACATCACTGAACCGGATGTCAAATTTGCATCTATGATAATTGGTTACAAAATCTATCACTCCAGTAGGGAAAATTCAGTACCGGGAACTGCAATCTACACAGCCTATCAAATGTTAAAGGAGAATGCAGACTATGACTTGTGTGAGCTTCTTGCAAACCAACTCTTTGAAAATCTGCAGAAGATTAAGAAGGACAAGAAAAACTCCTTCAAGTATGGCAATCTGATCCTTTGTCTCTTCTTTTACTACATGAACGAGCTTCCCGGATCCAGTGGATGGATATGGCAGAATGACAGACTGGTTGCCATCCAAATCAGAGACTATTTGCATGGACTTGGGGATGCTAAAGCAAGAAACACAGCTCTATGGGGATACTTCAAAAATTTCCAAAGCATGATGCATGCAAGAGAAAGAATACCCCTATCCCTCGTTGAAAAGTACAAAGACACAGTATGCTTCATGGTAGAAACTGATCAGTGTCTAACGGAGGTAGTAGAACCAAGAACTGTATGGATCATGCCCATGGGGTATGAAGTGGATGAACAAATAGTGGAGCTGCATGTTCAACACATGCTAAGTCAGCCCAAAGATCCAAAGGCAGAAAGGTTTGGAACCTTTGAGGAGCTAAGTGTAAAGATACATGTAGAACTTAGGGAACCGGAGATAAAGAGGAAGGTAAGAAAAGAAGTTGAGCATATTGCTCAAGGCCTAGGCATCTCAAAAGAGGCACTTGATGCCAGCCGGGAAAAGAGGAGGAAGGCTAAGGAAGAAAAGAAAAGTAAAGAAAGTGTTCCGGTTGAAACTTCCACCCAGACCAGATCATCAAAAAGATCTGCACCTCCCACAACCAAAAGCTCAAAACTGGAAGTCCAGGCATCCGGTAAAAGATCTAAGACAAAACCCACAAGGGACTATGAAAGCCAAAAGGATGAAGAGGAAACAAAGTCAGATGAGGGAGTAAAAGAAATAAAGAAGCAGAAGAAGAAAGGATCCGGTAAACCCTCCACAGGCCAAGACAAGGATGAAATGGTAGAGGTATCTGTTGAAAAGCCCACTTTGTCTCTAGAGAGTGTAATCAAGTCGGTTACGGTGGATGGAAACCTTCAACCAATGACTGAATCTTATGATGACTAGAATGAGGCTGACCAAAAGACTCTGCAGGAAGCCACAGTCAAATATCTGAACATATACAATAAGGCTTTCATTGAGATCATATCTCTTATTCCTAAAAGCCTAGAAAAGGAATTAGAAATAAGAAAGAATAATGCTCATGCAAAAGATCTTGGGATCCGGGAGCAGATAGCTATTCAGCTATATCCTCAAATTGATCCCAAGACAATGAACATAATCTTCAAAGACTGCAAAGATGAGTTCAGAAGTAAAGCCAGGATGAACCAACTCATGCTTGGTGAGACTGACAAAGTGGCCAAAGAGACAGAAGAGATCCTCCAGAAGGCCTTCAAAAGGTTCAACCTTCCTGTTGTAGAGGACTTAGGTGCAGAAACAGCTGCGGATTTGGAATCATCTGCTTCGGAAGAAGTGGGCCCTGAACAGACTAACATCTCTCCTCCAGTTTCCCCTACAGTCTCCAGATCCCAAGAAGAAGAGAAACTACAGGAGAAAGAAGCAGCAGTTAAAGAAAAAGAGGTTGACAGCACCCCAACAGAGAAAACCACGACTGAAAGTGGTAAGAGTAAGGAAGGAGAAAAGATTCAAAAGGACAAAACTGCAGAAGAGAAGAAACATCTGTCTCCGGCAAGAGACACTGCACAAACTGTTCAAGAATTCCTGACAAAAGCCACTATAGAAATTGATGAACCGGACCTGCTAAAAGGACCATTAGATTTTGACTCTTTGTCACCGGTGCAAACAATGAAAATAGCCTCATTTGCAAATGAGAAAGTCAAAGAGAAACTGCTGAAATCTCACATGGAAGACTGTGAGCTTATGGAGGTAGCATCTGGAGTGCTAGAAAATATCATGCCATCTTTTCAAAAGGATCCCACAGCCTCCTCTTCCGGTAATCTCAAAACCTTAGTCAGCAGTGTTAGTACACATTTTGAATCTCTAGAAAAATCTGCTGAAAAAAAGGTCCGGAAGGAATTTTTGGATAAAAGATTTTCAGAAGTATTAGGATTAATCTCTAACGATAGGAGAAATATGAGTATTGGAATAAAGAGCTTAGAAAATTCTCTTAAGGATGGCAGTGACATTTACAAATTTTGTATATCCTGGTCAAAGGCAACAGCAGCAATTGATAAGAAAATAAAAGAGGAACAGGACAAGCTACAAAGTTTATCTCAAAGCTTTGATCCTCTCTCTTCCTCCATAATAAATCAAGAATGTCAGACTATTGCAGTCTTGAATGAAATAAAGAATCTTGAGAAGGAAAGGAAGAATATCACTAACTGGATGGGAGAACTTAGAAGGATTATAATCCCTAAGTTAGAAACTATGCATGAGGCCATCAGTGATGCTCAGACCACCGCCCAAACAAATGATCCGACAGATCTCAAGACGGCAGAAGCTTTTGCATTTTTGTTGAGTGGTCACATCTCAATTTTGGATAGAATGAAGCAAAGTTGGGCTACAGAACTGATCCAATTGAAGACATCCTTTGCAGACATTCTTCAGTATATGTGAGTATGTAAATATGCGGCTATGTATAGAAAATTTTTGAAAATTTTGGTGTGCGGACCCTACCCTTTGCCATTGATGTCAAAGGGGGAGTGAGGAGCAGTGAAAAATGAGGAATCCAACTAAGGGGGAGTTCCAAAAATTGTATAGAAAGACAGAGCATCAGCAAAGGGGGAGCATAGTGTAAACACTTAGTCATTTTTCACTAAGTGTTGCCATCAATGCCAAAGGGGGAGATTGTTGGCAAGAGACACTATATGGATTCATGGTTGTTGTCATTGATGGCAACAAAGGTCATCCCACATATCCGCAAGTCATGGTGTGTCTCTACCGGAAGTCAGAATAAAGATTGTTGTGGTCCGGTGAACAAGAATAGAGCATTTGGCAAGGTCCGACAGATTGGTCCGGATCTCTCAGGGGAAGTGTCCTGGTGTAGTACGGATTTGCGGAAGTCAAGAGGACTACCTTGAGTGGTATATTCCAAGGATTTAGCCTCTGGTGATGGACAAGGAAAAAGATATGAATAGTTGAGTACCGGATTCCTGAGAGACAGTGAAAACAGAGGAAGAACTGACTGACAGAGTATCAGACTACTTTCCGGATGTGTTACTGTTGATGATAAAGGTTGTGAAGGCATGAATCATGTTTAGCCAACATGATTAATGATATCTACAAGTATATGCTTGATCCACATTGCTTGGTGAGCAAGGATTCAGCCGACAGAACAGAGTTTGTAAGAAACTAGACTGTTCTGGATGCCGACTAGAAAAGTGATGAAATTACTTGTGCAGATATATATATAGGATGGATTTAGTTGTGAAGGGTGTGATTGTGTGAAGATATATGCGAATAAGTGTAGAACAGAGCAGAAGTAGCAAGAAAGATCCGGTATGTGAAAGGATAGCAGAATACAGAACAAAGGAGAGATGAAGTGCAGCAGATCAGTGTACTGAGCCTAACCGGAACTGAACTCCAGCATATGCAGATGCTTCCAATCAGTTCAAGACTATGATTCTTATCACTTTGTAGATAGTATGTCTCCTTGTAGGCAGTGGGCCTCTTTGTGAGTAGTGTGCTCGGGCAATGAGCCCTAATTGGCAAGTGCCATTTTTGTAATTTCCTATTCTTCTAACAGAGAATAATTTTTGGGTTAATCACCCCATGGTTTTCTCCCTTAACAGGGTCTCCACATCAAAAATACTGTGTCATGTGTTTCTTATTTCATGGTAATGTTTTTATGTTTGATTCAATGCTGCATTAATTAATAAGAAAGTTCAAAAAGGGAAATAATTAGGATAACTGATTCACCCCCCCTCTCAGTTATCAACATAACTGGCAATGCCTTCAATCATTAGAATCCTCACGTAGATGCCATAGCTCTGATACCAAATGAAGTAATATCCTTATTGATTTGATGATCAAAGCAGATACAAAACATTGTTAAATATTGAGGTGAAATAGTTATGCACCTGCCAAACTGTTATGCACCTGCCGTAACTCTCAGACAGTTACTAGACAGTTACTTAAACAATGTAATATGCATAGTTATATTAAACAATGCATGCTAATAGTTCTCAACATGAGAGAGCTCACACAACTAGTTTGAGAGTGTTTAGGTTGGTCACACAAAGTTTTTTACAATCAACAAACAACCAGTGATATGAAACACATCACAAACTCATCAATATTCATCAAATTGTTACTAGAAATGCGAGAAAATCAATTAGAGTTCAGAAAAAACTATGAGAAAATCAAGTTCAAGTGTACAAAGTGTTTCCAAAAAAAACTTTCCCCTAACCCCCACAAATAATTTTAGTTGCACATTTATATAAATCAGCTTTACAATACTAAGCTTTTTCTTTTACATCAATGGCCTAGGTCAATTTGACTACAACTAAAGCACAATAGGAAAACCAAAATCACTTACCATTTAAATACTCTAATGATAAAATGTTAGACTAATGTATTTTAATATTTAACCTTGAAAAATTATCAATTGCCTAGGTCAATCTAGATTAAAGAGGACCTTTTGAAGGTCAATTTTCCATAGTATTGATAGTGTTGCCTTTCCTTACAACTATGTGTAAAATATTTTTAAAAATTAGCAAATTTAAAAATTAAATTTTTGAGATGTCCACATGTAAAATATTGACATGTGTCCAAAATTAAGTGTATTGTATCCATATCCTCTTAACTTCCAAAAATTAGTTAAATGGTGAAAATTTTTGCAAAAATATTGACATATGTCTAGAATGAACTATGTTATACAAGGATCATCTTTATTTCTACATGGAGTTCATTCCATGCATAGATATAAATATTCAACAATTACTAAGAATGCCACAAGTGTAAGTGAGAAGTAAATGTGACTTTCTTAGCATTGACAAGATTCAAATCCCCAAATCACATGTTTGTACATGTCAAACTAAATAATATACCACATCCAATTATAGGTGAAACATACCTCAATAGATGAGACTACTTTCATGTTATGGGTGAATGGTTTTTCTTATCAAACTATTTTTCAAACTTAACACCAAATGCCAATCTCAAACTCCATTTTCTCACAAAAATTTGAGGTGTATTTCACATAACAAGTACTATATTAGTCTAAGATTGGGAAAAATAGATTCAAGGATCTATGAATATCATCAACACAATATAAGCTTGTTTAACAAAATCTCCCTGCTAAGGTGTTCATTTCTAGTATTTTTTGGCAATTCATTTTTTAGATAATTTTCCTAGGAGATTATGCAGGGGGAAAATTAATATAGTTTAGTAATGTTGTTTCTTACATTTATAGATTTTCATTGAGACAAAAAGGAAGTAAAATCCAAATCCAATCAAATCATATCCGACAAAAGATTAAACTATTTTCTAATGTTTATATCTATACATATTAAAATTTGTTGGTATGTTGAAGTACTTGCCTAAGTTGTCTATGACTCAAGAAATTCACATTTGGTGATAGTGTAGTCCATACCTATGTCAAAAAGGGAGCTATGGAATAGGGTATTCACATATATAAATGCCTAGATGATAGAAGGATTTTGTTAGATATTGTGGTCGGCACTACTACTATGTTGATTTATTTGATAAACTTATGTTTTTATCTATTTCTAGTGGTTTCTTGGCATTCTAATGGTTTTTGGGGGGGACTTTTCATGATGTGGCTTTGGTGAAACTATTAAAAGTTTACATTTAGTGGAAAAATGCTTGACATTTTATTAAATGCACTAAATTTTCAAAAGAGAATGAAAGATATTTTATTGTTGATGGTCTTTCCTTTCTACTAGGCATGCATTTTATTTTGGCCTCTATAATAAGTAAAATAATATCAACAATTTCATCATCTCCTAGTGTAGTAAAAGTATACAAGACATTTTACGACACGTTGGGCTATGCAAGAGTTACAATTTCATGAAAATTGCACTCATGGAACAACACATGAGTTTTATTGTTAAAAAATAAAATAAATCATTGATCCGTAATAAAAAGCTCTAATTTGGATCCTACATATGCAACAAATGAAATGTTGATACATAATTGTGCTATAATGAATCCACTATCTTAGCTTTATATCTTAGCATGCATTTGCAATTTTTGAGATACAACTAGGCTCTTTTGAATGGATATGCATGATACATATCTAGAAAATGAAGTGCACAAAAGTACAATACCTAAAGACTTTGGAAGGATGTTTTTGTTAAACAAACTTATATTGTGTTGATGACATTCATTGGTCCTTGCATTTGTCCTTCCTTAACTTGCACTAAGCTAGTAAGCTACAAAAAAACACATGCTTTGCACTATGTTGTCATGTTGTATGACCTATGGTTTTTACAAGAAGCTATTCAAAAGAAATCTTTCATGTCAGCACATGATGTGGTTTCTATACATTTGTAATTTCCTTTGTATGCACATGTGCAAAGATTTTATCTCTAAGCTTTTCCAAAAGCCTTGTAACCTATACAAAAGAGGTGGCTTTGGAGCAAGGAATGGACATTAATCAAAGCATAACAAAAGAATGATAAAAATTTATATCTTTAATGTTTCTATTCTTGTAAAAATGGCTTCATGGTGTGCAAACTTAGGTAGTTATATTAGCTATAGTTCACTTGGTGACAACACAATAGCGTGCCCCATTTTTTAGCCAAAATGGGACATTAAAAATCAACATTTTCAATGTTTTCAATTTGTGTAAATTATAGGGAACAAATGTTCAAGAATGTAAGGATGGTGTAAACTATTGAGTTGTGAAATTTTCTATGTATATTCAAACTATAATTTTTTAATATTTTTAAAAGAAATATTTCTATCATTTTTTATTTTTATTTTTTAATCAATTTTTATTTTTCCTATTATTTTTTATTGACTGACATTATTCAATAATCCATAACTTTCACTATAAATATTTTTTTTCATGATTTATTAGCATTAGACTATTAACTCCACTATCTAGTGCATGTATATTTTTTGGTAATTTTTTAATCAAATATGTTATTTATCATTAGTTTTGGATATCATACTAACAAAATTTTTAAACCTATTTTATTCTGTAATCCATTTCTCTTAGCATGTATATCAAAATTAATTTTTATTTCTTCATTGAAATAAGGACAGCTATGTGTAATGTAGCATATTTTTTTATGTTTTTTCTAACCATGTGTGTTATTTCTTAGCATATATATATATATATACTACATATTAGAATTTTTAGAAAGCTAATACTAAGGGCTACATATAAAATTTCCAAATGACTTCATTTGATCCCCCAAAAGTCAAGAAAAAATGGTTTTTTGTCAACATTTTCATAGGTGTTGACGTGAATTCGTCAAGGGTTTGATTTAAGCCTAGGGAGGTTCTATCCAAGGAGATTTAATTTAATGAGTTTGATCTAACCCCTTTATATGGAACACATTTAGGAAAAGAATAGGATGTCCCACAAATGGGACACACTATTGTGGGATCACACCATTTCTAGTTTGAAGTTTGGAAAGAGGAATCTTATTAAGTTTCCTAGCATTGTAATGCTCATTTTGTTGTGCTTGACAGAAATTAGAGGTGTGCTTGGTTTGAAGCATAAGCTTGTAGCTTTCCACAATATGGTTTGGATACAATTGCTAAATATTTACATTTACCAATATAATTTTAAATATTTGAAGCTTTCATGTGTATTATTTATGTGATATATACCTCAAATTATGAGAAATTAGAGTTTGAGGTTTACATTTAGCATTGAGTTTGAAAAGAAAATTGTAACTGTTATAGTTTGATAAACAAAAGTTTAATTGGTTTAACATGATTATTTTGGTTAGTTTTTAGTTTCTAAGTTGTTCTTTTCTAAGCCAGTAAAACAAGTCCTATTTTATTTATCGCATCATGCATTTTCTAGCCTACATTATATTTATATTTTACATATTGGCATTAATTTGATATTGTAAGCTTGAAGAATGTGAAAGGTCTAATGTCGAGTTCTAAATACCTATAGTGTGCTTGTAACCATAATAGAAAGATTGTGGGTTGTTTTGCAACTTCCATTATTCAAGGTTTGTAGCTTGTCTAAATAAGCAACATTTGGAATAGTGTATATGGGCATCCATCAAAGCATAACAGAAGGGGAAATTTTGGTACATGATATAGTTACAAGTGACCTGGTAGACATGTATGTAAAATGTAAAAGCATAGACAATGCCTTTGAACTATTTGAAAAAATGCCTCAAAGAAATTGTAGAGTCTATTTGTTAACTATTCCTTTCCATTCAATTGCTAATAAGAGATTAATCTAAATTTTAGGGAAAATCGTACATTTAAATGTGAAGATTTACTATATAAAATATTTTAGGGAAATGCATTCATAGTTTCTAATAAGAGATCCACTAGCGAGATAAATTGGTAAAGTATTTTGTAGCCTGATTTGGTTTCAGACGAAGATCTCATTAAAATAGAATATAAAACTAGCCCTAATTGTCCACTCACTCAAAAATGAGCAAGCAAGTGCAGAGTGAGCTTTTAGTCTTGTTGGGGAAGCCTAGGATTTTCTCAAAAAAGAATATATCTTACTAGAATTTCCCACTAGTAAAAATGCAATGTAGATCATATTTCATCCATCAAAAGCACATTGTTCTAAAAGTGTCCATTTATAAAACATGTAATTTGCAGTCCATTTTCATATGTTAATAGCACATATTGTAGTTGACTGTTGCTTTGGTGATACATGCAATTCAATTATCAATAAATGGTAGAAAGTGATCAATCCTATCTTGTTGATCTAAAGAAACAAAGTAACCTCCTCCTTCATTGAAATGCATAGAAGAAGTGACACCTCTTTCAAAAAATAATTGCAAATTCTATCAAATATTGCATATTCAAAGTTTTATAGGTGATTAGAGAACATGGGTAAATATAAACTTTTAAGTGTCATATTTGGACTATAAAAGAAGTGGTCCCTTATATAGAAATAGTTCCACTTCTATAGAAACAATTCCATTTTTATAGGAATGGTTCAACTTTCATAATGACTATTAGCCTTCACAAAACATAATCTTTATATACATATCCATAACATAGCTTAGTAGATGGGAAGACAGATAAGTCAATAGTAGAAAATAGTAGTCATACATCTTTGTCAAGAGTATGCCATGTATAGGAGGAACAAATAAATAAAATACATTTATTGTTTCACTTCTATATCTCTCTAAATGTTATAATACTCTATCTTATACAAGCTTCCACACATACACATAATATCACCTAGATCCTGAAATCACTAGGACATCTATAGATTCTAGACACATAAATATCACTATCTTCAATAATGACAATCATTCTTCGATTATATAGCTAAACAATATCCTTCTTTATTTATTAATATTTATAATATAATTATTAATCCACACCACTCTAACAACTTACAAAATTAATTTAAACTAATTATTGCTTAATTATTTAATTTCATTAATTATCCTATAAATAGAGTGTATTTTTAACTTTGGTGATAGTTGTTGTGTGGCTCTAAGGTATTTCATTCACCCTATGTTAAGTCCACAGATTTGTATTGAGAAAAAGAATTTAAAATATTTTTGATGTTGAGCTTTCTCTTTGAGCTATTCTTGAGATGAGCATCATAAATTCTTTTTCATATGTGCATTTTTATTGGCTAGATGGATGTTTTTTCCCACTTGTACTTTGTAGGATCCCAAGAAATGTATTATGTCATAAAGAGAAGATTATAAGATTATCACCAATTGTAAATTTAAAAAGTCAAGGCACACCGTACTTTGTTGCCCTTCTTGGGTTGTAGCAAACATTCATAGTAAACTACTCAGCAGGTTTTGACTTTAATCTATAGATTTGCATAAAAATGATAAGAAAATAAGAGAAATAAAATATGTTATTGAGAGATTAGCTAAATAACAAAAAAAATATAGAAAATATTTGTTGTAGATAGAAGCACAAGAATAATATTACATTGAAATGACATATTCTGAGTACAATATATCGCTAGACTCTTCAAGGAGGCAACCTTCTACAACAATGTTCAATACTATATAATTCATGGATGATCCATTCTGCTATCAAATCTCTTTATTTATACTAATTGTACAGAAAGGGATTGCTACTTCCCAAGCATGTGGGATAAACAAATTTAGCAAAAGGGAGAACATACAAAAACATATGTTAGCACGATATAGGGCATATATCAGAGCTGACGAAGGGTGGAGCCAACCTATGATGCTAGAAGACACATCGCTAGATGAAATAGATACAGTATATATAGATATAGGATATGATAGATGATAGATGATTATATGAGAATGACATAGAAGTCATGCATGTAGATGGATGAGATAGACTTAGACTTGTCGATACTAGATAATCTATGTTTTCTTATTGTTATGATCTGTTTATGATACTCTAGATATGTTATTCTTTGTTCTTTGCTATCAATTTCTAACTACTTGACCGATGTATAAACTGACTACAAAGACTTGGCTAAGGATCATATCTCTAGACTAGTATCCCTCTCCATTTCTTCCCAACATTTGGTTCTATTGCTGGGAGCCTAGAAGAGGGTAGTTAAAGATTGAAGGGGTAAAACATTCAAAGGAGTAGTGTGGAGTACTAGAAAGAAGAGAACACTAGGTTGGTGGAGAAACTTAGGTCTATTTAAGTTCCTACCCCTGTGAGAGAGGGTAGGAACTTAACGGATAGCAAGTGGAAAGGGGGTAGGATCCGTAAGGATCTTTCAAATGATGTGACTCTTCAAACAAGGATACCATAGGATATAAAAGGACTAATGGAACACCAAATCAAGAAAACCCATGGTGAAAGGGGAGAAGCAGAAGAAAAGAGAGATTGGTGAAGACATTGAAACTGGAATGGAGATAAGAAGGGAAGAAAGAATGAAGCAAACTCAGGAATGATAGAAACATTACCATGGAAGGATGGAAAGGGCACAAGAGAGGTGAAAAGAGATGGAAATAGAATTTGCAGAAGGAAAGGAGGAACAATTTGTTGAGCGCACCATGGAGGGTGTTGTCGAAAGGGAAGAAGAAGATAAGCGCGTCATGGAGGATACTACTGAGCACGCCATTGTGGGTGCTTCCAAAGAAAGGAGATTAGAAGGAGAGGAAAGAGAGTGCATCATGGAGGATGCTATTGAGTTCACCACTATAGGTTTTGCCAGAGAGGAAAGCAGAAGGGAAAAGGAAGAAAGGGGCAAATTAGGGTTTATGTCGTAGACTATTGAAAAACCTGAATTTACACCAAACATTTTGAGGATGGATGAGGAATATATAGATGATCTAATTTGTTGAAGCATAAAGGAGATAAGAGGAGGAGGAGAAGATGTGGTAAACATTGAGAGGAGTTCTGAGGAATTTAGAAGGTTATTTCAATCATCACTAGATGTCGACATGATGTCATTCACAAATAGAAGAGTATCCCCTAATTTGAAGAGACACTAAGAAGAGACACAACCCCTAGACCATGAGTCACCCTGAGTGAAATATAAAGTAAAGAGAATTTTAGTTTCTCAAAGGAAAATATTCAAGCAAACAAGGAAGCAAACATAATAGAAGAGATCCAGAGTAATTTTATAGAAGTTTTAGGAGAGGAGTACTTTGATATCTAACTACACAAGGACAAGGGAAGAGAAAGAAATTGAGTTGATAGATGATAGTCTAACCAGAAGAGTAGATCAGAGGAAACCTACCGCAAAGTACCGAAGACTTTGAGAAGACCAATCATGGATATTCTTATCAAGTTACTAGTCTTTGAGAAGGACACTACTGAAGAAGCAGAGCACATTTTTGTTTTGGCATCTATTTGGAACTAGAAAGGAATAACAAGAGATGAAATCAAGTAGTTTGACTTCATAGGCACCTTGTGGAATGAAGCATTGATGTCGTATAGGAAGGTCTATCCAAATAGTGATAAGGAGGGATGGAATCAAGAAACTATTTTTGGAGAATTTTAGAGTTCTAGATGTTCCTATAGAAGGGGTTAGTAAGATGAGAGATTTGATGCAGTTGGAAAAAGATTCAATAAATTACTTTGATAAAATATTCAAGGAGACAACTAGGAATTTGGAGGAACCATTGACTGAGAAGCAAAAGATAGAATGGTTCATTTCTGGAATAAGCCCTAAAATAAGATCAACCTTGGATGGAAGAACATTTGAAACATATGAAAAGGTAGTGAAACTAATCTACTGGATAGAGTCTTAATCCTGGCACAGACAAGACAAGATGAAGGAGAACCTAGAACTGAAGAAATTGAAATTAGAATTAGAGAAACGGAAGCTAAGACAGGAGATTTTGGCCAAGCAAGAGGAGAATACATAGAAGCAAAGGCCTAATATTTGGTACTCATATTGTACAAGGGAAGGTCACTTGAGAAATGAATGCTCTAGAATCAAAGGTGAAAGGCAAGTGGTTGCAATGAAGGTAGACACCAGAGCAACAATAAAAACAATAAATTCAGTATAGTGTGGATTGTGCGAAGAATGAGATGAGAATGAAACACTAGACTATCCTTCACATAACTTTCAAAGAAAAAGAGATATTGATTTATATGGAGAAGATGAAACATGGTATAGTAACACAAACTTGGCAGAGAGAAAAAACATGTCATATGTGAAGAGCATAGTAGAAAGAAACTCATATGATCAAGGCTACAAGCAACCAAATTGGAGAAATCAAAGGAATTTCAGTGCAATACAAAATTCAAACTCTAAAGGTCCATCCTATGGGAATATCTATAATAATGATAGAGAAACTGAACAAATTAAATTCCAAATATTGGAATGGAGCAAGGTCAAAAGACTTAACTCAAGAGGATGGAAAGAACAAATAGAGAATGGAAGACAATGCCACTTATGGTGGATGTTCATATCAATAATATAAAATTATAGAATGTCATCATAGATCTAGGAGCAGATGTTAACATGTTGACAAAGAAGCTTTGGGAATAGTTGGGAAGACCCAAACTAATAGAGACAACTTACAACATATTCTTGGTAGATGGATCGAATATGCAAAGAATGGGAACATGGAATTAAGTGGAAGTTAACCTAATGGGGGTCAAACAAGTCTTAGACTTTATTGTTGTAGCCATGAAGGATCAGGGAGAATATTTCAATGCACTTTTAGGTTTGAGATGGTTTGTAGATGCAAACAGTATAATAGACTCTCAGAAATAAGAGCTATCATTTCCCAATGATAACAAGATTGTTTATATTCCTTTGGGATCATTAATAGAGGAACAATACATAGAAGAGGTCAATCAGACCGAAGATAGTGATAAGGATTCAAAGAATATTTACATAATTTCACGGTTGGATGTAGAAGAAACAACAGAAAAGACTAACTTTGAGGGAGAATTGGAGATAGAGGATGATCACTATAGCATGAATAGTGAGGAAATTCTCGAAGCCTAGTTGAGAGAAGAACTAGAACTAAAGACCTAAAAATTGGTTGGTTATCATAGGATATTCATAGTCAGGATTGGAGAGGAAGACATACCACAATCCTCTGCATTTCATCAACTCACTAAAGATCATTTGTGACACATCTAAGTAGAACAAGGAGGCTATATCTTAGAAATTTCATCAAATGAAGAAAATGAAGCTGAGAAATCGATACACCAAGATGACTAAGTTACCGGAGACACAAATAGTATAGTAACAGGTAAATATGAAGAAGAAAATGGAAAATATACAAGGAAAATAATGTGGACAGGTTATTTCATATGCCAAAACCACCAGATAATTAACCTCTAAAAGAAAGAAACTGATTGCAGAGAGATCCCATCATTCTACCATAATGTATTATGGACTAACCACTAAAAAGGGGCACAACTTGAAACAAAAAAGACATGGAAATAAGATAACAAAGGAAAAGAATAAAGGGAAAGAGGGAAAAATTAGGGTGAAAAGGAGGGGTATTTACCCTAATTAGACATTACAACCTCACTTTGCATTCACACTTTGGTGAATTTAGAGCTTTGAGAGAAAACACAATGGTGAGAAAAGTAGTGAAGAATATAGGAACACAAATAAATAGAAGATATACAATTGCTACCCTTGAGTTGATTGGCATCACACACAAGTCGAGACCAAAGTTTAAGAAATGTCCATGGAAAGCTCTAGAAGTGGATAAAGATAGTACATTCTTGAATGTGCCAGTAGATGTGGTCTACACAAAGGATGTGAGGAAGTACATTCACAATACATTGGTGGAGAATGATCACATGCAATTCGAGGAGTTAAGGGACAAATTGTCGGGAGACACTGGGTATCTTATCGAATATGCAAATATACCGATGAAGAAATGGATGTGTGGAAGGATTACCTTGACTTCACAGACGCACACAAATGACTAAGAATCATTCTAAGTCAAGTTCATGATAAATTTATATACTTGGAAAAAACCTACAAAATCACGAAGGAGGCCATTAGGGTAGTCACAGGGTTAAGTTTCATAGGACCCCTAAAAGAGATTAAGGCCATTAGAACTGATTAGGTGAGGGAATTGACTAGAGCAATGATAGTTGGAAGAAATATGCATGTCAAGGACATAATAGATCAAGGAGTTAGATATGTCACCATGGGCATTGCATACAAAGCCAACTTAGAGGGTTTGATCACAACCATTTCTATTCATATTGCCTATCAAATGGTGAAGAAGAGAAAGGATTTTGATCTTTGTGACATGATGCGACAACTGTTATTGGATAATTTTTAGAAGATCAAGGACTCCAATTACAACTACCAGTATGGTACTTTGATTCTTGCCTTGCACTGTATTTTTTGAAAGAATTATCGAGGTTTAAGGGGAAAAACTAGCATCAAAACATACTAGTAGTGTTAGAGGTAAAGAGAAATATAGCTTAGTTTAAAGACACAAAATCATATAGTGCCGTATATTGGGGTTTCTTCAAAACCCTACAAGAAGAGATAATGGAAAGAGAAAGAATTCCTTATGGAGTTGGGAGGCAATATATCAACCAAGTTACCTTTTTGGTGGACAAGGATTTCACTTACATGGAAGTAGTTGAGCCAAGAATAGCATGGGTACCCCAACTACCTTATGAGATAACTGCAGTAGATGCTAATGCTTATGCACAAAAACTACTGACTAAACCTAATGATACAAGTGCGGAGAGATTTAGTACTTATTAAAAAGTGATGGAGAAACAACATAAAAAGCATGAGGAGGAAAAGTTGTAAAAACATAGGGATAAGTTGCATAAACAATGGGGAGTTCTAGAAAAGTGAACTACCTCAGCTTCAAAACCTTCCACATTAGCTCCCCTACCTATCAAGGAGGCTCCAACATTTGGAAGGTCAGAAAGAACCACATCTCAGGCTCCAGCATCAACAACAATATCAACCGGAGGGAGAGCAACATTAGAAGTATTGTCAAGGATGAAGAAGAGTACACAAAAGAAGGCTCCCCAACAGAAACAACAAGCAAAAAGAAAGAAAACCTAGGAAATTCTAGAGGTGATTGAATCTGAGGAAGAAGGAGAAGAACACGTATCAAAGTTGAAGAGAAAGAAACAAGGACAAAATACACCGAAAGAAGAACCAATAGAACAACAAGAAGAGGAACTAACACAAGAGCATTACAAACTGGATGCACTACTCAATGCCATGGAGAATGTAGGTATGCTAAAAGAAATTGTTGAGTTATATGATGATTCATTGAAGGAAAATAAATTAATGATAGTCCAAGCAATGATCCAATACACGAGGAATAAAGAGAAGACATTAGATGAGATAATGGAAGTATTTCTAGAGAGATTGATATAAGCACTAAGGCAAGGAGGAATAAAGTACTCCAATTGGAGGAATAAATAAAATAAAATGCCATTGATAAGCTCAGTGACACATTGTCACTGGAAATGAAGAATGAATTGATACAACTGCAAGCCATGGAGTTGAGGAGAAAGTAAAGAGTAGATACACTGATGGGTGGAAACAAGAAGAAAAAGGAGAAGATACAAAAAGAGACTAAAGAAATAATAGAAAATATATATCAGTCTATCAAGGAGCAAGAACAACAACAAGCGCCATCACCTCCGCACAACACTAAAATATTGGCAAGAGGACAAGATGGAACAGAGGCAAGTCAAGAGAAAAGTAAGCTAGAAGATTCTACACAAGGGGTACCTCCTCTAGAGAACACAAGGATGGAGAGGAGAGGAACACACACAACAACAAATGAGTCCACAAACACACAATGTGAAGGATAAGGAAGAGGGAACACATGAGAATACAAAAGAGCAAAGAGAATCAGAGCAAGCTGATAATCTAGTTCAAGCCTCTTCTTCCTCAATAGATTCCATTAAGGAGTTTTTGAAGCATCAAAAGGAGATAACACCTATTGTAACTCCATAATTGCTACAGTTGTTGGTGGTAGAAGGTCAAGTGAATCTAGCCAAAATATCTCCTTTACAAAAGTTGCAGTTATGAGATATCTTCCACTCCTCAGTAAGAGTAGAAACTTTGAAACAACATGTAGAGGGAAGTGAACTACTTCAATATGCAGTGAATACATTTATAAAGGAGATGCTAGAAACACCGAGGGATACCACTCTATCCTTTCCAGAGAAAATGAAACAGTTAACACAGGGATTCAAGGAGTATTCTAGCTAGCTGGAGAAGAAAATAACATAACAACTCAATAAGAAAAGGTTGGTGGAAATGACGAATAAGTGTGCGAAGGCACACACTCAATTGGAGACACAAATAAAGAGTATTCAACAAAGCATTGTGGAGGTGAATATTCTTTACCAATTTTGTTTAAAATGGCCATAGTCTACCAAAGCAATAAAAGACCAGATGGATGCTCGAGAACTACAAATATAATAAATGTGGAATCGCAATACAATCCCCTAACTGATAAGGATGGAGTAATAATGGCATAGGTGGAGACACTTCATAACTAGAATCAACAGCTCTAGGACCAAAGAGATCAAATAAGTAGCCAAATAAAACAGTTAAGGGAGGTGGTCAACCTAAGACTAGCTAACCTGACCGACAGTTTTGCAGAAGCTAAGCAAACTACACAAACAATATAGATACTGGCTAGTATAGGAGAAGTAGAAGACACATATATGAAGATAGAAGGACAAATAAATATGTTGTCTAAGGCCAAGAAACAATGGGATAACAATTTGGCGTAGCTGAAGCAAATCTACAAGACTATATTACCTAGCAGCTAATTTTGCATGTCTTGAGGACTAGACATAATTTTGAAGGGGGGATGATGTTAGCAAGATATAGGGCATAGAGAAGAAATGACTAGAATTTGGTGCATACATTATGCAAAGGCTAGAGCCAACCTATGATGCTAGAAGACACATACCTAGATGTAATAGATACAGTATATATAGATATAAGATATGATGATATAGGATATGATAGGTGATACATGATGATATGATAATGACATAGAAGTCATGTATGTAGATGGATGAGGTAGATACATAGACCTATCAGAGGATGGATGTATGATGTTTGATTATTGTTTATATATATCTATACGAAGATCTTCTGATACCGGATAATTTTGTGTTATCTTATTGTTATGATCTATTTATGATACTCTGCATATGTGATTCTTTGTGCTTTGCTATCAATCTCTAACTACTTGACTGGGGTATAAACTAACTACAAAGACTTGGCTAAGGACTAGATCTCCAAACTGGTATCCCTCTCCATTCATTGCCAACAACATACATGTTCGATGCTTTTATTACTAAATAATGGTACAAAAGTAATTAATTAGGAAGAAATAGTTAGGGTCATAGGTCCTAACATGCCCTCTCCCTTAAAAACATTGTCCCCAAAACTTGAGATCAAGATATTAGTGCTATAGGTGGGAGAGGGGTTGCCATGTTGCATCTTTTGGTTGCATCCCATGACTTTAGATGGGGACCTTAATGATATTTTAGTTACGGAGGTGGTGCAATATTCTACTGAGGATAGACTTAAGTGTTAGGATAATAGATCCTTTAGTATCTATCTTAGATAATCCAAACTATGCATGAATCCATCATCCAAGAGCCTACTTCAAACATGAGACATAGAGAACTAGATGGATCTTGGATGAGAGAGGAAGATCCAACTTGTAAGCAATGGGACCAATTATCTACAAAATTTTATAGGGTGCATAAGACTTAGGGGTGAATTTCTAATAAGTATTCAGATTCAATGTTAAATGCTTGTATGATTGTAGTTGAACAAAGACCATGTAACCAATGGCAAAAGTGTACTCTAAATGGTGTTGATTAGCTTGTTGCTTCATGCAGTTTTGTGTCAGGTGCAAGTTGTCCTTGAGTGTTCAAAGAACAGTGTCACATGTGAAAAGGGTGGAATCCACTATATGTACCTTTGATCTACTTGGTATGTATGCCTAGAGAGATGGTTACAATTGACCATACATGGATTCATATGTAATTATCTTGGTTGTTATGTGATAAGTGGTACTATACCACCATTCAACCAATAATAACCATTTGGTCCAATGATGTTGATCGAAAGAAAAATAATGTAAATATAGGTCTCCAAGAATTTATTGACAATCTTAGTTTGGTCATTGATTTGTGAGTGATATGTAAACCTCATTTTAACTTGAGTACCATGGCATCAAAAAAGTTCTTTCCAGAGCTAGCTAGTGAAAATTAGGTCATGATTACTAACAATCAAAGTGGGTATGCCATGGAGGTGAAAGATCTAGTCAATGAAAGCACAGGTAATAATGGAGGCAAAATAGGGATGAGATAAGGCACAAAATGTAAGAGTTGTCTATTAAGGTAGCCACCCAAGATTTGGGATCTTCATGAAAGCACAAGAGAGACCAAATGAGAGAATAATCATATTCTATCAATGAATGCAAAAAATGATACATAATATACATGATATGCCTTTCTTATAAAGGTAAGGATGAGATGTAGAATGAAGTAGTCATATGACAAATGTTTTAATCCCATGACACGAGACAACTAGAGGATAAGATGCCAACTAGTTGATAAGATCACATGTGCAGGATAAGACCACATGACAACCTAGAAACATCTAGACTCGTCCTTAGTAAACTTAACATGTGAACATGTGTTAATAGGTCTAACTAATGACTAGTTAGATAATGTGCCTAGTTCACACTACAAAGGGGAAACTGGTTAGGTAATATCCTTGTTCACACCAACACCCCACCTTAAGTGAAACTTAGGGAGAAGTGGGTTAATGCATGAAGTTGGGTCCACCTTTTGGCTAAAAAGTGGAAGTGTTTTCCCTGAAAATTAAAATTTCTCCCAGTTGGAGTCAAAATTTGAAGCACTTAATAAAATATTAAGAGAGTCTACTAATATGAAAGGTATTATTTTGAATCTAGTTTTCAAATATGTAATTTATTCTAATATCCAAATAATACAAATTAATTTTTCATAGGCTTGAACAAAAACCACTTTTTAAAAGTCACATTTTTAGGACCATACCATGCACATGTACGACCAACATAATTTGACCTAAACAAAAGTACTTTTCTAAATACTTTTGGGGAAAGATGTGTAGTATAGTGAATTTTGACGAGGATATTTTTTATAATTTTTTTCCAAATATTTTTTTAAATTAAATTTTTATTGGCCCTAATTGTTGTTTTTGAAAACCCCTCATGTATGACCAACATAATTTGAGCAAAAATAATCATAAAATGAATTTTTTTTCATTGTGTAAAGAATGATGTGTAGATTGATGACATATAATTTTTTTTAAAAAAAAAAAATTAAAAGTTATTAAAAAATGCAAACACCTGTCATTTTAAGTTTTTGGACCAGTTTTCTCATAAATTAATTAATAAATAGAAAAACAAGTTGAATAAAAAAATACATAATTAAAAACTACACATCATCATATGTAATGGGTTTTAATTATGTAAAAAAAATTGAGAAAAAAATATCGTCGGCCATATTGGTAAAGTTGGTCTTTTCTCTTGATTTGAACATGCACTTGTACTTGCAGGTCCAAGGCAAGGGGTTTTCTTACCATGCCTTTCCTAAGCCTAAGCTATTAGGAAGGGTACCCGTTCCTTTTTCGTGGGAAAAAAAGCACACAGAACTTTTTTTTAAATTCAAATACTTATTTAGAAATGAGTACCTATTCCTAAATGGGTACTTGTTTAGGTTTAGCAACCCGTTCCTAAATGGGTACTCGTTTAGGCTTGAGTATTCCTTCCTAAATAAGTACTCATTCATAAATGGGTACTTGTTTAGGTTCGGATGCCCATTCCTAAATGGTTACCCATAACTTCTTTTAAAATGGGTACCTATTTATATCATGATTTTTCTTTGCTCGTGACTTCCCCTATATGTGGATCCAACTTCTTGCGGGAACCCAAGTAGACAAATGTAAGATGCAAAGATGGGTGTTGGATATTAGGACATGTTAGGTACCCATGTACAAATAATCTTTCACAAATGGAGTAAAGAAGAAAAACCTATAGGAAAAAATGCCTCTCCAAAAGAGAGAAAAGAACAAACAAATGTTTATAAATGATGAAATGATGGAAGGAGGACTCAAAATCAATACCCGCCAAGTACTACATCAATCATGGATATACAATCAAAAGTTCCCCATAAGAGGGAAAGAGTGAGGCTAGATATCCCCCCATAATGAAGTACCTCCTTGGCCAATGGTGAATGCTTGAAGAGAAAAGAGTATCTAAGGCCTGCAAACAACATTTCACCCCTTGGTAAGAAACCAAGTCACTAGTGTATGTAAAAGAAAATTGAACTCCAAAACAAGAGAAAGGGAAGAAGTCTCATGAAGTAGGTTGCCTTTGAAAAATGCTCAAGTGTCCATATGTTAAATTTGAAAGATACCACAACTGAATCAAGAGTCCTAGGCCTAGTTGAAGAATGTGACAATCTAGGACAATAGGAAAACTCAAGATCATCAATCTCCAAAGACAAATATGGGGTGATAATAGTACTTCTATGACTTTCATCAAAGAGGCTTGTTAACTCCACAATTGTGTCTTCCAAATCTACAATGTGAGACTCCACAAACAAGAACGGTATGTCTGCAAGATAAGAGACCCAATGAGGTGGATCTAGAAAACAATAAGCATTTGTTGATCAAGATCAAGGGAAGTAGCAATCGATAAATGTGAAGGCTCAACAAGTGTCTCTGTAGGAAGAGAAAGAGTGGAAACCTCATCATCCTCATCATCATAATGTGCAAGGTACTCTAAAGAAATAAACTCCTCTTTTGTATCATAGTCATATGGTATATTATCTGAATCTTCAAGAGGTACAAGATAATCTGAAATAGGATCATCTAGGAATGTCAGAATATCAGGATCATCATACATCTCCCAAAGTTTGGTCGATAGAACAAGAGGACATTCAATGTGTAAAAGGGCACTCCAAGTATTATCATCAACATGGTAACCACTCACTCCTATAACATGATCTCTTTTGGAATTCCAAACAAACTTTTTCTAGTAAGTACCTGGTTGGGGAATAAGATGTGGCAAAAGATGAGTCCAATGCAAGTGTTTCAAAATGCCATCCTTCCATTGTTTATAGTTCCCGTTTTTCAATATGATTAGAGAAGGATGAAATGTAAAACCCATTATGATTAAGATAGATCTCCAATTTTATGAAGACATGAAACCCTCAACTAAAATTATGAACTCTCCAACATATCAATACTGAAATTGAAGCCCCCCTAGCAAAATATAATCATGGAAATTTAAAATTAGTGCAATTACAATTGCCACAAGCTAAAATAACAAAGTGGTCTTTTGATCTTAGTGCATGCAAATGCCAAAAATAGGCTATAACTAAAAGTATAATTTTTTTGAAAAAATGAATCAAAATTATTCCAGATCTAGAAAGTATTTGAAAAATTATGCACATTCAAAAAGATTCACCAAAAAATGTTACCATATAAACTCTAATGGAACTATAGAAGTTCTAAAAGAGAGAATTGCTCAGCAATGGAGGTAAAATCCTGCACTTTCCAGAGAATCTAGACACCAAAATAAAAATCCATCTACACCACTATGAAGCCTGTGAAATTCTACCCCAAAAAATTACTCGAAAAAAGGAACAAAATTAAGCAAGATGTGACCCTTTGAAGTTGGATTGTCAAAACCAAAACTATATCAGAGGGGAGACTAAATTGGGGCCAAAGGCTGATGATGTCATACTGGCATCAACAACAACAAAACAAAATATACCCTCCCTTTCCAGAATATGCCCCTGGATCACAAAACCACCAGTGATTCTTTGGAAAACTACCTTGCAAAGGGAAAAACTATTGGTTAAAGGTAAAAACTACCCTGTGCTTGATACAAAACCGCTTATTGTTGGATGAGTGGTTTATGGCATCTAAAATCTATGTTACAAGCTATTTTTTGGGGGGAATATTCCCTTGATCTTGGAGATTCAATGGAGTTTTATGTGTCCTTGGTGGTAAGGAGACCGTTGAGGGTATTGGATGCCTTGCTGAGCGGTATTAAGATGACCAGGTAGGAGCGCGTTGACCGATAAGTGGAACCGACCAGGAGGCTTGTTACTGGTGAGTAACTACCAGGGTGGTTTTATTGTTTCTAGCCAGTGGGGTTTCCTCTACCATTAGTTTATGGTCAATAGGACCCACACCAATTAAGGCACCCCTATTAGCACAGTATGCGGGTAGGTCTATAGACCTGTACCTTGTACTGTAATCTATATATATTTAAAAAATGTTGTATAATGATATATTACCATAAAAAATAAAATAAAACCATGATATTATTGTTTTAACTAGAGGATAATTTGTTTACCTAATGGACAATGCTAATGCATGTACTACACAACCAAACATTATGTCCAAGAGTATTCTACGAAATATTCCACCTGTAATCTATATAGCTGAGGAGAGGAAAAGTTTTTGATGGCCCAAGGCAAAGTGCTCTAACTTTGGCATTTAGATAGTCTATCTGTAGGTTTTTGGGCTTCCTAGAGGTGATGGTAGGGTCTGTTTTGACCTAAAATTCTCCAAAAATGTAGCTACCTCCTAGATCAGGCAACCACCTCCCAAATTGAAAACCTTGTAGATCTAGCCTCCAATGTCTGGTTTGGACAAATCAAAAGGCTAAAATGACTACCTCTAACACCTTGAAATAATGGTGAGCTCATATTTGGACCAACATGCTCCAAAATAGACTTGCAATATAAAGCCACAAGAAAAAAACCATCCGGATCTATTTTTTTGTATCAAGTCTTTTTTATTCTCAAGGTCATCATTTGATGAAAGAGAAGAGCATACTCAACTATTCAAAATCCACCATGATTTGCATTCAATATCTCTCAAAAGATTTGACTAATACAAAGAAATCCTCCTAGCTATGATACCATGCAAGAGTTGGCTATGAAGGTAGCCACCCAAGATCTAGGATCTTCATGAAAGCACAATAGAGACCAAATAAGAGAATAATCCTATTCTATCAATGAAAGCAAAAATTATTACATAATGTACATGATTTTCCTTTCTTATAAAGGCAAGGATGAGATATAGGATGAAGTAGTCATATGACAAGTGTCTTAATCCTATGACATGAGACAACTAGAGGATAAGATGCCAACTAGTTGATAAGATCACATGTGTAGGATATGATCACATGACAACCTAGAAACATCTAGACTTATCCTAAGTAAACTTAACATGTGAACATGTATTTATAGGTCTAACTAATGACTAGTTAGATAATGTGCCTATTTCACACTACAAAGGGGAACCCAATTAGGTAATATCCATGTTTACATCAACACAAAAATAGGCATATTTGGAGAGATGATCTACCATCACCATAATGATTGATTTCCTAGTATTATTTAGAAGAATGTTAATGATATCCATGTAAATATTTGTCTAGGGTCTAACAGAAGTAGGTAATGGTTGTAGCTATCCAGGGGTGGAAATAACTTTGCCTTTGTTGTATTGACAAATCTTACATTCCTCCACAAACTACATGATGTCATTTTTCTACCATCCTAAAAAACACGGTAAAATCTTTCATATGTTTGGAGGAATCTGAGGTGACTAGTAGATAGGGTGGGATAGAATCTGGATATATTTTTTGTCACAAAGCTAGTAGTAAGACCAATACCAGATGACCTTTGTATAAAAATAACATCCATCCCATGAATAATTAGGCTTTGAAGAGGGATGAGTGGACACCTACTAGATGAGGCATTGAATGTTACTATCATGCTAACATTCTTGATGTAAGTCACTTAGTCAAGTAGGTGTGTCCAATTAAAAAGAACTTTTAGCACACTATCTTCAAATTGACATGATAAGGCATCTACAACAACATCATCTTGGCTTAATTTGTAGATGTTGATGGATATTTTGGTACACTTCTCAACTTAGGTGAAATCCAAGATGAACTATGCCTCTCTTAAAAGGAAATCAACTTCCAAAAGGTAGTTTACTAATTCTAGGGTCTTTGTAACTAGATCTTATCCATTTGCATGATAACTTGATGGCCTATGTATTTGTTGTTCCAATCAAGGACCTACAATACTTAACAAGCTTTCAAAGATTCAACGGTTAATTTACACATATATTAGATGTATTTTAGATTTAGTAATGCATTAGCAAACTAATGTATTTCCATAAAATGTAACATTTCAGCTCATAACAAACAATTAATCAACTTGTAAACATGGAATATTAACCTTAAAACAATAATATGTAAGTTTTGAATCCTAAAGCTAATCCTAAACTACTCAAATCTATATAAAAAAGGCAAAAGATAGGGAGGAAAAGAGAGGGTCTCTAGAGAGAGAAAATAAATTAAAAATATGAAACTAAAACTAATCATATATTATAAGTTTTCTTCCAAATTTCAGCATCAACAATGATAAGATAGGTCTACAAACATAACCTTTCTTGATTTGATCACTAAAATTAGCAATTAGTGCTCAAGAAGGTGTAATCTGCAAAGAGTACCATCCTCATAAGTTGCTACAACAAACACTTGGTTCTTAGCATAGATTAAGAGAGCTCACAAAGCTAGTTTGAGACTATTTAGATTGACCACATAGAGTTAGTTACAATAAAAAACAATCAGTGATATGAAACACATCACAAACTCATCATTATTCATCAACTTGTTACTAGAAATGTGAGAAAATCAGTTAGAGTTCAGAGAAAACTATCAAAATATAGAGAAAATTTAGAAAAATATGCTATATTTTCTTTCAAGTTCAAGTGTATAAAGTGTCTCCAATATGTTTCGAAAGATTTCCCCCAACCCCCACAAATAATTTTAGTTGTGCATTTATATAATCATATTTACAATACTAAGATTTTTCTTTTACATCAATGGCAAATATCAATTTGATCCAATGGTTCAAATTCAATGCTCCAACTTGAAGTTAATTTTGGTGGCAGGTACAATTTCCAGAGCATTTGTCGTCATCTCTTTGTAACTTCTTCAACAAGATTACCTTAGTAGGAAAATATATAACTTTATCATCCTCATCCTTGCATTTAATATTTGTAGGAAATTTTTCTAATTTTAGAAAAAATGGCATCTTTTCACAAGTTTACATGGCATCAATAAGTGATGGCAACATGAGTCTCAAGGAAAATTCACTTTTCAAAAACACAACTTCAAGTGCAAGTACCTTGCTCCAATGCCTGGATGGTGATGACATAAGTTTCAATGAAGCTAAATTTGTTTGGAAATGCATATGCACTTCTCAAAACTTCCCCACACCCCATATGTCTAGCTTGTCCACACTGGAAACATGTTCGACTAAATCCTCTTCGTCTTCCAGAATTTCCTCTACCTTGGGAGTAATAATCCTTTCCTCTACCTCCTTGGGTACTGGTTTAAGAAGAAATTGCTTCTCCTAGCTTATCCTGAAAACCATGGCCATGATTTGATTTCCCTCTCCCTCTTGAGGGTTTACCTATTTTGTTTTCTAGAGATCTTTTCCTCTTCCTTCAATGCAAATTGATAGGCTTCTTCTACACTGGTAATTTTGATCATACTAATTTCATCTTTGATAAAATAATACAAACCATTTACATACCTAGAGACCTTCATAGCATCATCTTCAATGTGACTAGCCCTGATGTTCAATCTATAAAACTCTTCTGTCTATTCTTGTACACTTTTCTCCCACTTCTTGAGGTTCTACAACTTCTTGAACATGGTGATCTAATGATTTGTTGGTAATTTTTTTTCCTTTAGCTTATTCATCATCCTCTGCTAGGTTTGAATCCTTTTCTTTCCTTTTATTTGTCTCACAACTTGTACATGATCCCACCATGGAGATAAATGTCCCTTTAGCATTGTAGCTACAAGGTTTACCCTCTTAGGATCTTCAATGGATTCTAGCTCAAAATACTTATGTACATGTCAGATCTAGTCTATTAACTCCTTTGGATTTAGACTTCCACTATAACTAGGTAGTTCTACATGAGGTTTACTAGCAATCTTTGTCATTCCACTCAGAAACCTTCTTTCATGTTCATCTTCTCCTTCTTCTGCTTCTTCTTCACTGACTTCTTCCTAATTATCACTCACATCCTCCATAGGTGCTCCTCTACATTGTATTCTTTCCATTGCATCCAACATAGATGTAACACCTCTAAGTATTTCTACCAATGTTGCATCTCTGGCTCTTAGAGTAGCTCCTCTTCTACCTCTAGCTCAATGTGACATGTCTGCAAACCCTCTGCAATTCCAAGTTTTCCTCTTTACTCTACCTACAAAAATCTCCTTAGGGTCCCTTACACAGAAATCTCATAGTCCTAATGGATTCACAACTTGGATCTGATACCACTTGATGCAAATCAAGGCCTAGGAGCTTTGGCAAGTTATTGAACTACGTAGTAGTATAACAAAACACAGACAACAAAAAAGAAACTTCATTTATTGATTTGTAATAAAAAAATTACAATACAAGTCTAATGGTCTTGATACATGCTTTGACCTAAGCCTTAACATCATTTAATATATAGATCATTCTATCCTATCCTTCCCTATGAAAAGCCAAAACAAACAGCTATAAATTCTAAAACTTGCTAAAAAAACTACAACAGAAGCCAAAAGCTCACTATGGAGAAGATTTCCCCCAAAAGCTTGAAATTTCACTTTTAAATTGAAAAGAGGTGGCCACCACACATCCTCATGTGAAGGGACACATGTCATCCTCTTACTGGCTCTCTAGATTAGCTGTATAGGTGGTTAAAACTATTTTTATTACTTTTGGGGTGCTTTCATGTGGTGCAATGGAAAAATGTGACCCATCAAGATATTGAGAGATTTAAGGGGTCATCAGCATATTATGGGATTTCAGGGGTCATCGACATATTGTGGGATTTTAGGGGTCATTTGCATATTGTGGGATTTCATGGGTCATCTGCATACAT